>CAJQUW010005093.1:17500-316212 GCA_907163375.1 Prostheceraeus crozeri | reverse complement strand
TGTCATGTTGACTGAGAATAATGACTTTGAAATGTTTTCTAATTCTTAAGTATACACAAGCAGACCAATCAGAATGAACATCCAATGAATGAAGAGAATGAAGTATATAAGCAAAGTGACAACCGTATCTTTCACTCTGTCTTTGGACCATAATTGACCTGTTCTCTGACGAATTCTGTATTTGAGGCTACAAGTGAACTGCACTTTAGTGAATTCCAAATTTGAGTGAAGTCTCTATCTTGTTGAAGTATCAAGCTAAACCATCAATTCGTTCAAATTGTAAGTTGAAAATTCCTCTCCTCATCTCCTTCAAACGAGTGGCTAATAGCATCTTCCTCAATTTCGAGCATCACCTTCATCACACCAACACCCTCCCTTCTCGAGGATAAGTAAATAGAGGTGTGCTCGGGAGTCAAGTGGTAGGTTTTGTATAACAATACACTGAGACTTGAACAGCAGCATACAGAAAGAATGATTTCTCTTTCAGGTGATACCAAGTTCCATCCTCGTGCGAGTCCATGTCTACATTGTGTCACGAGGCGAAATGCGACGATCGGCCAATGTTTTTGCTGAGGGCGACACCTGTGGACACAACCATCTTCACGAGGAAGCGTGATCTCATCCGACACACTCAAGCGGAGGTGTTTGTAGACTAAGAGCCGGCATACAAATCTCCGAAGGTAGGGATGATATCTGTAAACGATGTCTCCTTTGTCGTGGCATTTATGCATTCAGCACTCCTTCGAGCACAAACGTTTTTCTAGAACTATCTCACATCGCACAGACTTCAACATACACACACGAACGATACCCTACTACAAACCAACGCTTGGTACCATCCTCTATCCGACTCACTGAGTGTCCATCAAAATAATTTAGTGAGGAAGCTACCGAGATGGAACTCCTCAGAAACCATTGCTAACTTTGATATGGTTTCAATCAAAATTCATCATTGAAAGAAGCGATCTTCTCTTCAACAAATTTAGACAATTTTAGAATGAAGGCGCTCATCTATCTTAAAATAAAATATGTAAAAATCGACCACCATACTGGACAATTAATAGAGAGGTTTGGAGTTTCACATACCCTCCTCTCCTCAACCGAAAGTTTGTAGACTGTGAGTTCTTGGGATAAATTTTTCATATCCAAGGGTTTTAAATTAAATATAGATAAATTTAACGAGCGTGATAGTGGACTCGTTTTTTGATGGTATTGAGACCGCCCATGATTAAAATCAGTTTATTAGGAAATCATAGAGGTCGAGGCTCCTTTAAACTTCCGAAAAATTTAAGAAATAAAGCAGCAGTCATTTTTGTAGATTGCGAATCGCAATGTTTTAAGTATGCCGTCCTCTCCATTCTCCACTATAATGATGTGCAGAATAGTCGATACCGAAAGAGTAAGTATCAACAGTGGGAGAATGAATTAAACTTCGATGACTGTAATAGTGACGATATGAAAATTAAAGATATAGAAAAATTTGAAAAATTGAACAACATCAAAATAGTTCTCCATGTTTGGGAAAAGGGATTGAAGGGTGTGCGCTACAACTCGCGTTCGAGTTGTTATGAACGTACAGTAAACCTGTTATTAGTAAAACAGGATGATAGTGAGGAATGGCACTACTGCGGTATTCCCCAAATCTCTCGCTTATACCACCACTTAGAAAACTCTAGTAGAGAGTTATATTACTGCGACAGATTTATTCGACAATTTAGGAGTAAAAATAAATTTTAAACTAATTACGAATGGTGTAAAGCGAAGGTAACTGCAAATGGAGCGCATGCCCAAAGATAAGGAGTTTTCATATAGAGAGAATGGTGATGAACTTAGTCCTCTTCGTGTCATCTATGCTGACATCGAATGTTATATCGATGATAACATCCATCGACCAGCAGCCATTTCCTGCTATGAAGTATGGCATGATCACTTTAGGAGTAGGCACAATAAAATGCGCGTCTGGCAAGGTGAGGATTGTATTTACCAATTCCTACAATTCCTCGAACAGGCTGTAAAATTTCAACAAAAACATGATGGTGAACTCTATCGCAGATCATTGCATATGACAGCAGATGATCAAGCAAAATTTGATAGTTGCAACATTTGCCCCAAATGTAGGAAACATTTGACGATGATAAGATTAAGAAAGTGCGCGACCATGATCACATCACTGGTAAATTTAGAAACGCACTCTGTTCAAAATGCAATTTTTCACTTAGGATGAAACGGCGTACATTACCCGTCATTTTCCATAATTTCAAGGCTACGACAGCCATATGATAATAAAAGGAGGTTTAGGTCAAATGAAAGAGTGGAAGCTTGATGTAATAGCGCAAACGAGAGAGAAGTTTATGGCCATGACAGCAAAAGTGCCTGTCGATAAAACTAAAGAAAATAAGACGGTCTATTTTGATATAAAATTTTTAGATTCCTACCAATTTATGACTGCTTCACTGGCCTCTTCTCGTGCAAAATCTAAAGTCTCTTCCACTAACACAAAATCTTAAGAAACAATACCCAAATCTAACCGATGAAGTCATCACACGGAAAGGAGTCTTTCCATATGCATATTTTGATGCGATTAGTAAACTCGGCGAGACTTCTCTTCCGCCCATAGATAAATTTAAAAATGATTTGACCGGCGCAGAATGTAAGACCGAAGATTATGATCATGCACAAGATGCATGGATAAAATTTGACTGCCATACATTTGGCGAATATATGATTGCCTACCTTAAGTTAGATGTATTTTTGCTGGCTGATGTATTTCAGGAGTTTCGACGAGTGGCATTAGAAGAAGATAAGTTAGATCCCGTCCACTTTGTCAGTCTGCCAGCCATGTCATTTAAGTCTGCTTTTAAAATGACTGGTGAGACCATTCATCTCTTACAAGATCCAGAGATGTATAATTTATTTGAGCGAGGAATTCGCGGTGGTCTCACATTTGTAAATAAACATAGGTTAAAATCTGAAACAGTAGGCAATGACCAGACTCATCTGAAGTATTATGACCAAAATAATTTGTATGGTAGTTCATTATCCAAACCGCTACCTCACTCTGAGTTTAGCTGGTTAGATGATAGTGATATTCAACATTTCTCCAACCCTTCTAACATACTAGCAATTCCAGATGAAGGTGATTGGGGATATTATTTTGAGATAGATCTAATCTATCCAAATAATATTAAACATAAAACCGTAGATTTTCCACTCGCACCCGAATCAGGTGAAGTGAGTAAAGATATGTTTTCCGACTTTATGAAACAATTTCATAAAGATTTAGAATCATGTGGACAACCCGACTATAAGCCTTGTCGCAAACTTTTACTCACCCAGTATGATAAAGAAAACTATCTAGTCCACTTTAGCATCTTAAAAATTTTATTTAGAAATGGGTATGATTTTAAAAAGAGTTCACCGCATTATTAAATTTAGACAGAAAGCCTTCCTCAAGCCATATATTGATAGCAACAGCCAGAAACGTGCACTAGCCCAAAATAACTTTGAAAAAGATTTTTATAAATATAAGAACAACAGTCTATTTGGTAAGACGATGGAGGATGTTAGAAAGCGCGTAAACTACAAACTAGTTAATGATGATCAAAAGTATCACAAATTGACCTCATCACCTCTATTCATCGATAGAGACATTATCGATGAGGACCTTATAGGTGTTAAAATGATAAAATCTGAAGTTGAGTTGTGCAAACCCATCTATATTGGTCAAGCTGTACTAGATTATTCTAAGCTTGAAATGTACCAACTCTTTTATAAAATACTAAAACCATGTCCTCGCGTAAAAGAGGTTCGTTTGTTGGGTGGTGATACAGATAGTTTCTTCTTAGGTATTACCACTCAAAAAGATTTAAATTTCAATGAAGTAGGAAAATCTTTGGAAAGATATTTTGATACATCAAATTATCCTACTGATCATCCACTCTACTCCATCAAAAATAAGGCAAAACTTGGCTGCTTTAAGGATGAGACAGCAGGGAAGGAAATAGATGAAATGATTCTCCTCCGTCCAAAAATGTATTCTATGAAATTAAAGGATAGTGATGATAGCATTAAGCGCGCTAAAGGCATATCAAAATCCATTGTGCAAAATATGAAACATAAGAATTTCAGGAAAGCCTATAGAAATAAAAATATAACGTTTGTCAATATGAAAATCTTAAAATCTAAGTCGCATGAGATCAAAACTCATACTTTTAGGAAACGGGCGCTTTCAGCATGGGAGGATAAGAGGTGCTGGTTAGAACACAACATATCTCTTCCACATGGACATCCTGACACAAACATACCACCACCCAAAAGAATTAAACTCACACTACCACATTCAGGAGACGTCTTAGCATAATCATCCTTAACTTAGTATTTTGATGTTGATTTCTGTAGATAAACATTGTTGTTTTATGTATCGCATGAGATTGTTTTTTCCTTGTGAATATGTGTCCACATCTGTACATTCCCCATGTGATGACTTTTCCACTGAAAGACATTTTTCCTATCCCTGTATATTTCCACCCTTCACGAAGTAAAAAGACTTTTTGTATATAACAATGTTTATTGAAGTGCGCTCATGTATATATTTTCAGTGGATGTTGTATAAAGTCTATTGCTTCACATTCATGTACATATTTCAATAAACATATCACAATGACTTCACTTTGTTTTCCGAAACACTAACGTTATGAGGGATTTAGTATCTTTCACATGGATGCACTCTTGTAAACCATTGGTAATTTTGATAGCAATAGAGGGTATAGTTTGTTTGACGACGGGATGATAGAAAATAGATTCAAACATCTTCTCGACTATTCCATATGAAGCGTCTTTATCATGAATGAAATCACGTAAAATGTATTCTTTTTTCTCACCAACAGAAATAGGTAGAATCAAATCACTTTGAATGTAAAGGTGCTGTTCATGTTTATCAAGTGTCATTGGTGTTTCTATACCAATCGTATGCGCAGCAGCAAACACTGTTTGTAGCATTGAAAAACCAAAGAGTTTTTTCAAATTTTTACTCAATTGACATTGAATGTCATCACCCAGTTTCAGAACAACGCGTTGATTTTCAATTGAAAACGAAATGTGGTGTGTCTTTACATCATATTTACTTTTCATCACATGCTTCAACTTCTGTTGTATATAAGGATTTACTACATGAATGAAGCTTTCAACTGTATGATATAGACGCGGCATTATATTGATAGCAACTTTAGATTCTTCATAAGACTGGTAAATTTTCTTGATGCGATCGCCATAGATGTCCACCCACCATTCATCATTAACTGAATCAGCTTTAGTGTGATATTCATGAGAAGCATACACCACACCGCTTCCAATAATAGGTGTATAATGTCTTACAAAATGACGCAAGGTTGGAGAGAAATAAACTGTAAGTTTGTCATTATATTTCTGAATAACCAACTTATTTTTGTCCGCCATAATTTTTTCTCTATACTTCTTACCCACAGTCTCATTCCATCGTTTTACTAACTCAATAAGTGATAAAGGTTGAACACCACGCTTTTTCAAAATGATGCGTTCTTCGCATTCTACAACATCTTCATCAAATATTTTAAATCTATAATGAAATTTGTTGATTCGATTTGAATAAACTTTTCTAACATTTGCAGTAGCAATTGACGTTAGATGTAGTCCATGGCCAAAACCAAGATGCGGATAGAATTCACTATCCAACCTCAGCGTAAGACCTTTAGTAAAAGAATGAAAGCGGAGGAACTGTCTCCCACTCCAATGATAGATAGTAAACTCATAAGCTTTCTGATTTTTATTCTTCATGATGGAAGTATTACCACTGTTGAATGCCTTAATAATTTTCTCATTCCCAAATGGCTCATAAGAATCTGATTTTATCTGAATCCATTCATAGTTCCATTTTCCATCTGATGTTAAATTGTATGGGAAGTGGAATGCATTATTCATCGTTATTCCATCATGGGTGCGAGGAGTCAATATCATTTCTTCCAAATCATTCACATTCTGAATATTGCTATCATAGCAAATACTAGAAACGCCAACCTCCCATTCACCTTCTAAATGCAGTGGCCGATTTAAATTCTACTCGATAGTCTGATGGTTTATTTTTGGGAAATTTATTCATAGAAGCATTACTGGGCAAGTAGATTAGAAACGAGTCCTTATTTTCACTTTCCATATTATTCACATTGGAAAAATATAATAGCATACTTTTGCATTAACTCTTCATTCGGAAATGGAGTGTAATACTTGTCACAGCATCTTTATGAAAAGGAATCAACGCACCAGCATCATCATAAATGGCAATATCAATTTGTGGGATGTAGTTTGATTTCAGCTTTGTATAATGCACTTTCTTGAAAGTATGCTCAGATAAAATACTGCAGCTTTTTGGCTGGTATGGTATCATTGCTGGCAATGGAGCTTCAACATCTCCCACACGTACATCTTCACCAATATTGGAATATATCTGAAAATAGTTAATACGACGCGATAGCGACATGTCTGCGCTAGCTTTGGTTACAGTACCACTTTTAAAGATATTTTGATCAAAACCCAAAATGTCCATTAGAGTTTTATCCATAATTAGTTCAATACCTTTTCCATTTATAGTGAGAGACAAAGTACCTTCTTTTTCAGAAAATGAAATATGTTGCTCATTAATCACTTCATTTAAATAATCTACAACCAATTTAACCGAAGTAATAATGCGAGGCATCAACACTCTTGTTTCATGTAAGAAACCACCAAAAGGCTCTACACACTTTCTGTATAAAGATACGGCCCATTCTGTATCAAATTGATTTGGCCTTTCACATGGTAAATGTTGCATATCAGATTTTCCATGAACAGCTGCAGAACGATGTCGTAAGAACTGATGAAAATCTTTTGAACAAACTAATACTAGATCATCATCATTTAATTTGCTTATTGCAATATGATTAGATGATTTGATATAAGTCAATGTTGCCACTTGTTTACCATCAACTCGAAGGAGATAATTAAATTTCTTCAATAATGTTTCAGGAGTCATGTTTGTCTTTCTTGGCTTAATCACAATCTTCTTCACCAACGTCTTCTCATTTCTTGGAATAAGATCTACATAATAAGCTTCCTCTCGATATATTAACTGTTTATGACCACTTATGTGGTAATTAACGTTAAAATTATCATAGCTTGTTAAGGCGCTAGCGAGGTAGCCTAAATCATTTCTTAAACTTGGACTTAAACCAACAATCCAATCTTTCTCAACTACATGATGTACATAATTCTAATCATTATTGTGCGGAGTAAATTGGACAATATGTTTACACGCTTTATTCAAGAAATCATATATAAACTTTTTACATGATAAGAGATCTTTCTTTGACCACTGTGGAATGTATACTCGGCACCCCTTTTCACATTGATAAGCAGCTGTACGCCTCATATTAATAGTCATCACCTCATGATCAAAAGTATAGACACAGTTGCTATAAACAAGTTGAGTGACACCCACTTCCCAATTCCCATTTAGCTGTTGTGCATGATCAATGGGAGTAGAAAAGAGTGCGGCTCGATTACTAGTAAATCTCTTTGTAGCCGCATTGCTAAGCAAAATATGATAAAACGACATTTTTATATTGCTAATCTGCAACTTTGCATAACATCATGAAGACTTGGATTTTGGACTCTCTACAATATATCAGAGTTGATCGTGATGGAAACGTACATTTCAAAAATTCTCATGGTCATACATCAAGAGGAATTACATTAACATGGCGACAATTTGTCAACCTCAATGATATCATGAGGGATTTGGAATATTTTGAAACATTAAGATTCATCTCCTTGGGTGATCAAGTTTGGCTTCAACATTACAGAAATGAAATTCAAATCTACCATTCTCATTCCGCAAACTGTTTCTCATTTCGCAAATACAATTGGGAGAAGTATAGAAGATACATACATCGCTCCATCATGACATTTATTCGTCGTGAGTTCATCGCCCTACTATGCAAATCTTAATCAGATATGATTACCACGCACCATGAGTTGGAAATTAGATTCCCTACAACGTATTGAAACGGATCATGATCGAAACGTCTATTTCAAAGATTCAACTGGAAATGTGAGAAGAGAGTTTGCTTTATCTTATCGTCATTTTCAATCTCTACATCATATCATGAAGGACTTGAAATACTTCTATATGAAAAGACATTCACGTATTGGAAATCGCATCTGGCTGCGCGTCAACAATCGGCGAATTCAACTCTATCATTCCCAACTTCATACTAACTTCACATTTCATCAAGGTAGTTGGGAAAAGTATAAAAGGAAGGTACATCGCTCAATTTACTCATTCTTTCATCATGAAGCGCCATCGCTACACCATCGTCAACATTCTCCGTCGCTTCAGACTCTACACCAAAATCGATCTCACAACATTACGCCAACAGCTTCCAAACAGCAAGTATTACCCGGGCCGTCCTCAAATGTTAGTGGTGAAGATGAACAATTCACGGAATCTTCAACTCTTCCCAAATGGGACTGTACAGATTCTCGGCGCCCTTTCTCATTCATCGGCGCAGTCAATGCGCTTAGAGCTACAAAGACTACTACGTCGGATATGAAAGAGGGAGAGGTGTGTGATGTCGAATCTGACTGTGGACAATATGGTGATCTCTACTCAATTGAGTGACAGTCTATCATTTTTGAAGATTCGTACCAGCAGTTACAGTTTGTGTTATGAACCCGAACTTTTTCCTGCAGCTCTCATTAGTTGTTGGTTGCCTGTGCATGTGGCAATCTTTCATAATAGTAAAGTGATCATTACTGGACTAAAATCTCATGAACAAGCAAATATGATCCTAGACTATCTCATTGAGTATGTACGTACCCAGCGGATTGTAAAATAAAAAACAATTTTTTCCAACATGATGTTTTTATTTCAAATCATGATAGAAATTACAAATCATTTTTTCATTAGAGGATGGATTACATGAAAAGTTTTGAATAATAGATGCAAATCGAGATACATGTAAACGTTTTAAGATGAAGTACAGTACAAAAGCACCACACGTTGATGAAAGTGGATGTTGTAGTATGCGTTCATTTCGCTGATATTGACGCGTATGTTTTCTCAACCACTGCTGTGTTGGTATATTTGGAGGTTGAGCAAGAGAGTCAAATAGTTCACCACGTCGGTCTTCTCCAATAAAGATCGCTTTCCAATGCTCACCGCCTAAATTCTGTGAATGAGTGTTTAGCACAATAAAGATGGGATAGTGATTTACTGCAGGTGGTAAGGTATCGAGTGAATAGACATTATCGAAAGCTTTCAACGTCGCTTCGTCTGCATTACGCTGCACTTTAGTCTTAATATCGTCAGCAGTCAACCAACTTATTAACGATGATACTGAAGAATCACGTCACGATACTTTGTAATTTCAATATTTGAGTCGAAGACTGCATAAATTAATACATTGATCGTCTCAGGTAGTGTTCTTTTGAACGTCAAATCCAAACGAATATTATGAGGCACGTTCGCTTGACGATAGGGTGCACTAATATCGCTGTCAGCAGTCAAATCAAATGCATAAATAGTATATCCACTCTTAAACTCTTTCATAGTCAGTCCGTTGGTGTCATCCGTATTGTAAAAGCCAAAAACATCCATAAAATCAACATAACTGCTCATAAATTGATCCGAAGCAAAATCTGGTTTGTAGGGTGGACCAGGATGACTCACACCATTTACACGTAAAGCAATTTCACTTAACTGATTGTGTTTAAAATTGAAAGGATTCTTCTTTATATTACCATTAAATGCATCATTTTCAACCATTGCCACCATGAGGAGCTTCGGTGCTTCCGATGGAAAGAGGCCATCTTTCATGAAACTCTTTTGATCTTTCGGAATTGTAAAGGTGAGAAGCTTTGTATGCTGAATGGGGTAAATGGCATTTTGGCGGTTAAGGCCTTCAGCATGCCCTCTAATGACACTTGGATTCGGTACTACTCGACGAATGTAAAGTGCAATATCTTCCACATGAATTCTAAAATTGTCAACTTTAGCAAATGCATTCAGCGCAAATTCAGGCTTATTCAATGTCAGCTTGAGTCGCATGCTGGTATTACACAGTAAAAACTTTGACTGTCTAAAGAAGTCTAAATTCAGCGGACCATATAGCTGACATACTCTACTATCTTTAATCATAGCAGATCGCTTTACGAAGCCACTGTTTGTTTCAACATCAAATTTTCCTGCTTCATCTCTGTACCATCCCATGGCTTCCATATGACTTTTTTGTGCTGCTGGATGAAACTGTGATACATGATTGAAATATGATTTATAGGGATAATCGCTTTGACCACCTTCCACTTGCTGCTCTCCAATCGTTAGAGAAACATCACGAAGTAATGTAGTCAATGGTAAATTGTTCAGTTCAACTTTATGTGCATCGTCAATAGCAGTTCCATCTGCTTGCTGAATTCTAAACCTCAAATCAAGCATCGCATAACTCAAATCTATGTAGTCATCACTACCACCAGGAATAACAAATTCAATGGGGCCAGCATTCTCAGCTGTTCGAGGATGATAATCTACAATACTTGAACTAAGAATATCTGTCTGTATGGCTTGTTGATCGAACAAACAAAAACCGGAAGTTTTACACTCCATGATTAGAAGTTATAGCAGCGTCGTCGTTTAGCGCCTGATGAATGATTAGAGCCTCTGCGACGTTTGCGTGAATGCCTTTTGACTGAAGATCGCACCTTACCAGCTCCGCGATGTTTCCTCCTTCCTTTATTCATTCGTTTAGGTGATTTCTTTCCTTGAGTAACACCAGCAATGGTCTGCTTCAATGTTTTTAAACCGCGTTCCTTCCCACGATTCAACAAACTGCTCTTAAAACTTCTACCTCTGGAAAGATCACTAGCAACATCACCA
Organism: Prostheceraeus crozeri; assembly: GCA_907163375.1. Classification (NCBI taxonomy): domain Eukaryota; kingdom Metazoa; phylum Platyhelminthes; order Polycladida; family Euryleptidae; genus Prostheceraeus; species Prostheceraeus crozeri. The sequence goes on along the minus strand of CAJQUW010005093.1, from coordinate 305,270 downwards.
GGAAAGCCAACGGCATTACTTAAAACATTTCGTTTTAAAGATCTACCGACATTGGATATGAGAGGTGCTACAACAGATTTCAGTGCACCAAGTATGCTACCTCCACGTTGGCGGCGAGCACCGATGTAAATTTGTCCTCCGCCACTTACATAGGAGGGTCGTGAATAAAATGAGGCAGTTGGATTCATAGCTCAAACCCTAAACATTGTTAGTTACAACTTTGCATGAATCACTGTCGATCACTTAGATGAAAGATGTCGGCACGACGCATCCAAGAGTTCATACTTGAAGGATAACCAGTCCATTTAACAAGACACCATTCTTCACCTTGCCGTTTTTTACATCGAATGATTTTCTCTACCAAATATGTTTCACTTTCAGTGACTACCTCAATCTCATCGCGGTAAAAGCTACCCTCAATTTCTTCATTATCGTAATCTTTCAACTTGTAGGTGGTCGGAGAGTTTTTTGATTAATCCTTGATACTGTAAATACCTCCTCTGTCCAATTCGGAAGGTACCCTTTAGCAAAAACACTTTTCACTTTTGAGATACGAACTTTATCGCCAATTTTCACATCACTTTTCACATGAGTGCGTTTACGTTGGAATGATTCGCGCACTTTATCTACATTGTCAGCATTTACATCTACTGGTCTGAGTCCAATAGAACGATGGATAGAGTGATTGTAGGCATGGAGTGTATCTTGTAGAACCTTTGTCCAATTTTGTGTCAAGTTGGCAGTAAAATGTCGCCACAAGCGATTTTTTAATGTGCGATTAAAACGTTCAACGAGTGCAGCTTTATAAGCGCTCTTTACACTAAACAACTCAATGTCATGCCTCTCAAATAATCTTGTCACATGCTGATTTTCAAACTCTTTTCCTTGATCACTCTGAATTCTTTTTGGAATGCGACCTTCTCGAAAAATTGTTTGGAATGCTTTTGCTACTCCTTTCCCTTCTTTAGTTTTTAAAGGTTGAGCCCACGCATAACGCGAGAAAATATCAATGACGGTTAAAATAAAATTATTGCCCGAGTTATGTTTTGAAATGGAGGCAACATCGCACAAATCTGCTTGCCACTGTTCATCGATGTCATGAACAATATAATGGCGGGTGCGGTACTTCTTTTTCGCTTGTTTGTGGAGTGTATAGGTAGCCTGACCCTTTAACCATCGTTTCACTTGTGATTGTGGAAGACCACTCGCTTTTGATAATTTCTTGATAGATGCAAATCCTGCCGGATGTTTTACATCATAATAGATTGACTTCAAACGTTCAGTCGATGACGGCTGACTCTTTTTCCTCCTTCTCATCTTTTTTCTTTCTTGCCTTTCTACATTTACAACAACTGCAGCATTTAGCTTTAGCGGTTTTGCGATCGTGTTCACATTGCTTAGGGGTTTCATTATGAGAGCTGGCGCAGCAAGTGCAAGTGACAACGACATTCACCTCTGGCGGCCCATTACATGGCAAGCAACACATCTGCTTCATATTAATAGTCTGAGAACATGTATTTCCTAGGAGGAGCTGTTTTACGTTTTCCTTTTACCAGTTTTAGTGGCGATGTAGATCTACGTCGAGTTCTTCCTCTTGTTTGCTTAGTGAGTGTGGGAGGGGATGTAGCAGGTGACGCCTTAAACCAATTTGTTGGCATTTTCATCGCCTGAAGCATTGGAGTAGTAGCCACTGTTGAATCAAGTTCTTTCAATGTCTCATTATTTAAAGCAAATTTTGGCACATTATGCTTTTTCAATAGTTTAAGAAAGTATGACCAACCAGGTGGAACATAGCCCTGACGGCGCTTTCTACGTGTCGCATACTGAATCAAGTCTTCATAACGTGAAGCATCAATCACTTTATTTTCATCTGTAATGATTTCTCCTCTATCATTTACATTGAGATGGGGTTCAATACTGTTGAAAAGAGATATGGCATGTGCGCGAGATGCTAAAGGTGTAGCAGTCGATACAGAGTCACGCATCTTATTCTTCAAGTTTTTCAATTGCTCAACAGTTTCCGATTGTAATAATACAGCACGATGTGGATCTTTGATGTGAACATTTTGCTGATAATCTATTTCTTTCCTATACATTTGATTTGCAAGAGGTTGCTTCACTTGCTGCATGGCAGTCAATTGTACATATTCATCCTGAGGAATAACAATCATGCGAGAATAAGAACTCATAGTTTGTAGATAATCATGGGAGTTTTCAAAATATCACTTCGAAATCTAAATTCTTCCGGACACTCTTGCGTAAAGTCAATGAATAAGTAACCGTATGGTTTTTCAGTAGCTGCTTGAAAAATTTCAATTAAGGCTTTTGATCCTCTGGGTGCAACTTGTCGCGCTAAAATTTCAAATTGACTTTTATCTCGCGGATTCTTGAAAATAGCATAATAGTGTGTATTCAGGTTTCGTGTACGAGCTTCTTTTCCATCAGGAAACAAATTTTGTGTAATATAGATGATAAAACACCTTTTATGGTGTGCTGCGCGAGTGAACATATCTGTAACATCTTTTGAATTCTTACTTTCTTTTAATAAATCATCCAATACAACAACATCATTAGACTGAAGTTTATCCACTGGAATAATTCCTTCATGTCGAATAAAGTTGCGACTTTGCAATTCCTGAAACAGCGACGGTTGATAAATACCATAACACCAAATCACTCGATTGATAGGTTCCTTAAACAACTCCCTTCTTTTATCCAATAAGTTCAGCGTGAAAACAGTTTTACCTGCATGAGATGGACCTGATACAGTCAGAACTTTATCACATTGAAGTCTGAAATCCATTTTATTACTTTGAGACTCAACATTTGCATAATTAACGCTTAGAGCCAAAGATATTTCCCAATAGGTTGCCCACGGCAGGAGCTATCATTGGAAGTATTGCTGAAAGGAAACCGCCCTTTTGTGTTAGAGTTTTCCTCTTTCTTTGAAGGGCGACTTTAGGATTGGAGATGAAACGCAATTTCGTAGCATATCGCTTAAGTAACTTTCGTTGTTTTGGCGCTAATTTCTTCGTCCTCAACTTCCTCACATGAGAAATAATTTCACAAATGAATTTATCGTTAGCATGTCGTATAGCATTGTATCGCTGATTTGCTTTCATTCGTCGGAGAGCTTGAATGGCTGAAGAAAACTTTTGACTTTTACGTTTCGTCATTTTACGTTTCGCCATTTTCCGTGTTAGTCTTTGCTAAAACCTATCTTTACCACATTTGCATAGGTACTAACTATTGCGACATAAGTGACACTCGAAATGAGCAATGTCACAGTGGTTACATTGGGAAAGTTGAATGCAATTACGTATGAAACAGCGTTGACAAAAAGCATGCTTACATCTCTTGAAGATGCGCTTTTCATTTCCATCCTTTCGCTTACATACATCGCAACACATTGTTTCACCGTTACTGATGTCCATAGCAAGTCTTTTTGAAGATATGAATTTGCTAGCCTTTTCTAAATAATAGACGCATGTACAGAAGGAATATACTTCGAGAGTGAGCAGGCATAGCTCGAAAACCAGTTGTGCTACAATCAAGTACCACTGCATTTTCAATTTTTCTTTATGGAAAGTTGAATGTGAATATCTGAAATCGCTTCAATCACTAGACTGCTACCATGATGGTTAAATGCGTTAAGACGTTCAGCAATTTTTATCATATGTCTTTTAAAAAATTCTTCGGGGTGATCTACCACTTCCATTGAATAAGAAGAAAAATGGAAAGAGCGACTTTCCACCTCTTCCTTTCCAAAATGACTAAACTTAATTTTCGCAACTAATCGCGCCATGACAATGCTATCAGAGAATGTATTCATTAACTCTAGAAATAGAGTGCTAGCATCATCGACCACTGCTTCGATGTCGGTCTCATCTTTATGAAAATTTATCACATAATCTTGAACAGCTCCTTTTAAACTTTGCCTATGAAAACGTAATGTTCCGCAGTCGTTTGAGAAAGACATGATCGCCCTTTAACTAACCCATCCATTGCATGAAAACAACAACTCTTCTCATAGTAACATTTATTGAATAACGGTAACAAGCATGCATTATAAATCAATGGTTTGAAAGAGATAAAATAGATACAGCTGATAACTATCATACAGCGAGCAATGATAACCATACAGGACTTTGGCAGTGTTGAGGTAAGGAGGAAAGAAGCATTGGTTATGAACGTAGCTACTACAACGAATAGACAAAATAGGAACACACAAATCCTTAAAACGTTTCGTGACTTCATGATAATGTTGATTCACTCTACTATCCCAAGGCGGGAGCAAAATATCATCAATGATTAGATTGGGAAATACTTTCCTCTCCTTACCAGGATTATTACAAAAGATGCGTATAACATTGAAAGCAGCTAACCATCGTTTAAAGTCAATAAGAAGAGCACTTTCACAAGAAAAGCCATAGTCTTGCAAATATTTCAGATTAAGTCCATGAATGTGTTTTCTCGCCCATTGATCAACATTGGGATCGCAGTTGGCATGTTGATGATAGACACTAACAATCTGATATGTCCAATTGTTCATAGCAATAGCACTGAGCTCCTGTACAGGTTCACCCTCACAATCCATAAAAATGATGATAGAAGCCTAAAACGGAAATTTACACATCTAAGGAAACGTTCTATAACATATTACAAAATGAAGAATTACATCGATGCTTTTCACGACAAAATACACAAATGATATGATGGCAACGAAGAAGTAAAATGTATCTAATAAGACCACGTCTACGACACTCAAAGCACATAAGCGAATTGTCATAGGGTAGAGTTAGGAAAGGACTAGTAATTCTCCTTCTTTGATTTGCGTTTTGATGTAGCATTCTTCTCCGACTTGCGCTTCGTACCACTGCTGTTAAGGATTTGATCAATTATGTCGTCCACGTTGGGTGGTTTCGGAATATATAGGATGGATTCCATATGCATGGAGAGAGAGGCTATTTTATTATCCTTGTGTCGACCATAATATAGCCCATTCACTTTGAAAAGGATATCCCAAGTACCTTCTCCGAGCTCATCACATCTGATGGGTATTGAATGATCTCCATCCTTCTTATAGTAAGTACACCAATGTGATACCGGTAGGCAAATGTGATTACCATCCCAAATCTTTCTATAGGGAGTATCCTTGTCATCTCTCGCCTTCCACTCTTGAGCAAGAGGAGTAGGAATGTCCATATTTAATGTCACGTACTCCTCAATAATATCAAGTTGGTGGCGAATGTACGGACTCACGGGGATCAGTATGTAGTCCCCATACTGATTGTGCATTATCTTGACATCCGTGGAAGGGAGCATTCCCGTTTGGAGTACTACGCTATGATCATCATAACGCAAGGCTTGTTTAAATTTACGCTGTAGCGGTGTAGGATTATGTACCTTGGTTGTTTCTTCCAATGGTCTCAGTTGTAGATGATCTGACCGTAGCGAACCTTGTAGATTCTGACCGCCATTTTGTCCTACTAGTGCAGCAGATGGAGTAGATGCCTGAAAATGAAAAAAGATTGTATTAAGTTTACGTTCAAGGGAGGAGAGGGAGGGAAGTAGCGACTTACCATTTTAGTTGGATAATAGAACAGGGAACTAGAGAGAGAGAAAATGTGCGTCCGTCACTCGTGTGATTCAACGATGGAATGACTCTCACTGTGGAAGGCTCGCTATTTATAAAGAAATGCTTGATTCTCATTGGATGATGATCCTCATTGGACAATAACATCAAGCTGATTCGAAATCTGGCCTCCGTTTACCCATCCGAGCCTTCGTTTTGGTGCTACAACCCAAAACGTCCCAAATTCTAACTCTGTCGTTTTTCGCCAATGTCCCAAAATCTTAAATGGCGTCTCACATCTAAACGAAGACAGATAGGAACAAGCCGTTTGCTTCAGTGAATTTGTCTCACTCTTAGCTTTCAAACGAGCTATGGCACGACAAAATCCGTCCACTGGAAGCCAAAATCGAAGCAAGCTGTCCAGAGGGGGGGGGGACGTCAGTGAAATTTCAAAATTTGATGAAAAATGTTTTGGTGACGGTCCCAGGTCGAAATTCCACACTTTGGAAAATTTTCAAATTTTTACCCATACAAAGCCACTCTGACACTTAGGATTTTTTCAGGTAAGCGAGCTCCGACCTAAAATCTTGTAACCGCTCTAACTTTTGAACGAAGACAGATAGGAACAAGCCGATTCTTTCACTGAATTTGTCTCACTCTTAGCTTTCAAACGAGCTATCGCACGACAAAATCCGTCCACTGGAAGCCAAAATCGAAGCAAGCTGTCCAGAGGGGGGGGACGTCAGCGAAAATCTTTTTCTCTCCGATTGACTTGAAACTCACCATACCGATGCAGAATTTCACGCTGAATCCGAATCTGGCCTCCGTTTTCTCATCCGATGCTTCGTTTTGGCTCTACAGTAGGCAGCCATCGCAAAAATTCTAACTCTGTCGTTTTTTCGAAAAATGTTGAAAATTTTTTCTCTCCGATTGACTTGAAACTCACCATACAGATAGAGAATTTCACGCTGATTCGAAATCTGAAATCCGTTTTCCAATCCGATGCTTCGTTTTGAAGCTACAGCCCAAAACGTCCCAAATTCTAACTCTGTCGTTTTTCGACAATGTCCCAAAATTTTAAATGGCGTCTCACATCTAAACGAAGACAGATAGGAACAAGCCGATTGTTTCACTGAATTTGTCTCACTCTTAGCTTTGAAACGAGCTATCGCACGACAAAATCCGTCCACTGGAAGCCAAAATCGAAGCAAGCTGTCCAGAGGGGGGGGGGACGTCAGCCGAAAATTTTTTCTCTCCGATTTCGCTGGAAACATCCTTCCTAACCCAAAATTTCACGTAGATTCCGAATCTGGCCTCCGTTTTCTCATCCGATGCTTCGTTTGGGCGCTACACACCAAAACGTCCCAAATTCTAACTCTGTTAAAATTTTGAAGAAAAATTTTTTCTCGCCGATTGCCTTGAAACTCACCCTACCGATGCAGAATTTTACGCTGAATCCGAATCTGGCAGCCATTTCACCATCCACGACAACCTAGACGGTCGCCCACGTCAACCTAGACGGTCGCCCACGTCAACCTGGCGGTCGGACCAACTCACCCGAGTCTCACACTCTGTCGTTTTCGAGGGGGGGGGAGTCAGCGAACATGTTGTGAACGGGAACCCACCTGGCCGGCACACCACGACAGACCACAACCTCTGTCGTTCCAGAGGGGGGGGGACTCAGACCCGAAGCACCACGGCGGCCGACCACGACACTCTGCCGTTCCAGAGGGGGAGGGCGCCGGTCGAGTGTTTGTCACTTGCTTACTACTCGCACTGTTTTATTGAATTATGCAATTATTTAGATTTTTCGAGGTAGGAATTAGAACTACTGTAATATAAGATTTATGTAGACAGTCTTATCTATTCCTCGTTCAATTGTCGTATGTGTAAAGTAGCCATTTCAACAATACGTTCAAGTGCTATGCGATGTGCGTTATCATAGCACAAAAATTATTGTAAATTTGAATATTTTAACTAGATTAAATTATTCAGGATATTAATTTGAAAATCGTAAACCTTTCTCAGCGAACACCTACGCATAAATTTATGCTATAAGTTTTGAAGATAAGCTGTAATCACCTAAATGATGCAGCAGTTAGTTACATCGAAATTGGAACAGAATTTTTCTTATATTAGATACCGGGTGTATCTTTTGATTCCGCTTGTTTCATAGCTTTCTAACTGGCCCAAACATATTATGTTTTAAATTTCAGTTCGGGCTAATCGGGTTCTTTCAACGAGTCTGCTGCGTCATCTGAGAAATCCATGTTTGGTGAAATCCTCGAATCGGTGTTTTAAGCCATGAAGTAAGTTATCAAGTCCTCGGTGTTCCAACAATTTATACACTACTATCTGATTGAATTATAGCCCAATTATTTTTGGTCTTTTACTTATCACTTAGAAAACCGTTCTTTAATTTCACTTTCAAAACCTTTAATAGGTGTGCCATCAGGTTGACTCCACTGTTTCACAAGTGGTTGGAAAGATCAACTCGAGAAAATGAGAAATCGAACACAAATTTTCTTCAACCAATTAAGAGAAAATATTAAATTATTATTCTTTGTAACGTTTCGCTTTCTGCTTCTGCTGATACAATCATAAAAATAAAGGGAACTTTAAAATCACATTGAACGAATTGTACTAGAGTCTGATGCATGGGAGCTGCTTTCTCATGTTCCCACAGGCCGACGAATTTCTATGTTCTTTGCTGAGGTGCATAGTTGACCATTGAATCACTTTCATAGAAGGATTGGCACTGTATGCAATTAGCAGTTGATAGACATGTGATATAGAGACAGTCACGTGAACTCACACTCTAGATCTTATTGTGCGACCCGATTCTCCAACATATGTCGATGTGCAACCTGTACATTCAATGAGACATATACAAAACTTTAGCAATCACACTTCAGATTTGTAAGACTGTGTACAGTATACACAGTTAGCTATCATGTATACACTCTTGTTGTGACATGGGTAGTAAAATATGAGATAGAGGTTTAGGCCTATTAGGGAAACAGACATTCAATGAGGTGGCAAGCTACATTTGTACCATATTCTTTTTATTTCTCTTGAATTCTCAATTCATTGCTATTTGGTAATGATGACCACAACTTTTCTCTTTCACCTCTTTCTCACTCGATATATTCACTTGCTTCATGGCATGTCTGATAACTTTCTTTGGATAATCGCTCTTGCATTGCCGTTTGGAATTTTTGTTACATTCATGTCATTTTCCTTCAAAGCATCATTTTTTCACATTTCTTGAAGTTCACCTAAGCTCAATTTCAATGGATTGACGAGGATATATAAAAAATGGCATTAGTGTATATATGATAGCTATCTGTAAATACTGTACACAGTCTTACAAATCTGAAGTGTGATTGCTAAAGTTTTGTATATGTCTCATTGAATGTACAGGTTGCACGTCGACATATGTTGGAGAATCGGGTCGCACAATAAGATCTAGAGTGTGAGTTCACGTGACTGTCTCTATATCACATGTCTATCAACTGCTAATTGCATACAGTGCCAATCCTTCTATGAAAGTGATTCAATGGTCAACTATGCACCTCAGCAAAGAACATAGAAATTCGTCGGCCTGTGGGAACAAGAGAAAGCAGCTCCCATGCATCAGACTCTAGTACAATTCGTTCAATGTGATTTTAAAGTTCCCTTTATTTTTATGATTTTACCAGCAGAAGCAGAAAGCGAAACGTTACACAGAAAAAAATTTTATAATTTTTTCTTAATTGGTTGAAGAAAATTTGTGTTCGATTTTTCATTTTCTCGAGCTGATTATTCAATGCTAGCGATTAAGTGTTATTGCGCTTTATCAGGGTTGTACTACAGTAGTGATACACTTGTCTATTACATTCGTGATGCACCGTGTGCAATATTCTGCGTAATAATGTGTTATAATGCTGTTCTTGAAAATTAAATAACCTTAATAAGTGTACCACGGCACTCTAACGCGAAAAATTAATGCACACACACGCAAGCATAATCGTAATAGAAAATAATTCTCTGGAAGTCGTCATTAATATTCAATTCGGTTGCCTTAAACTCATACTTCAAATTATAAGTTAGAATATTAAAGTCTAAACCAAAAATTGAATGGACTAAGATGCACTGTATAATTTCCTTTATTCTATAGATTGACGATGTTTCCCAAATACATGTGGTAATAACTTTAGATAGTCTAGGTAGCAAGGATTCCATTCCAATACGTTTCTTTAGTCACTCAGCTTTGTAGCCGCTGCACAACTTTCCCGCTTGTCTGTAACGCCTACCTTGTGTGATTCATTCATTGCGCTAGGTACATGGGCAGCATGTAACCAATACGTTGTCTGACCCCTATGTGCAAGCAATCTTAGTACAAACTCACAGGTTTCTCAAGTGATCGTCTTGAAATAGAACAGTGAAACTCATGTTTACATTATGGATTATTTCCTCGAAACTTTGCATACTTGCCTGCCAGATTCATCAAATATAAGCTAATCATCTCAACATGCAGTCTGACCAAATGGATTTCGGGTCATTGTTCTATTATGCATTTCCTGTTCAAAATCCCGCTGGGCGCACAGATGTGGACGTCACTCGACAAATGTTCATCATATTTCAAGCGATTATCTTCAGCGATTATCTATTAATTTTCATCCACTGCATAATTTGCATTCTTGCTTTTGCTAATAATCCTTGCAAAGCGCAAAGAGAAATATAAAAACTGCTGATTGCGGCAAATGACTGCGGAACTTTTCTTCTCTCTTCTGCAGGCCTGTTATATTACGGAAGTTGATACCATTTATCGCTACTTGACAAGTAAATCAGTTAAATAAATTAACTATTGGTTGTTGAAATTTTAGACGGCCGCCTTAAATAAAGGAATGTAAATTCCGACATTTAGTTGTTCTGATAGGAAATAGATCAAGCAGCGTTTGTGATAAGAAAATGACGCTTTGCATCTAAGAATTTTTAAATGATAAAAAAGATAAATATTTTATTTGAAATTCTCTCAGAAGGAAGGAAATAATTACGAGAAAGTATTCATCTTTCGAATATAGTAAATAAGTGATGCTTCCTGTATTTGTCTTTATGCATGTATGTAATTAAGTATGCGTGATCCACTAATGTATTATTGATGTACTAGCCATGATTCCCCATTCTATGTTATTCCCATGCTACAACTCCCATGAAACTGAGGTTTTCAGTTTTCAATGCCGAATTTTTCGACCGACTTTTCAAAGAAACAAAGAAGAGAATCTATTCATAAGGATGATGAGTTCCTCTCTAAATAAGCATGTATGGACCAAATGTAATGACAGAAATCTAATATCACCGCCACTATAGTATATTAATTATCTATGAAGCTTGAACCTATTGTCCATAATTTTTGAAATTATTTATATTATGTATTAAAATTAAAATTCATATTTGAATTTTAATGCAAACATGATAATCACTCTAATAAGCTTAACCTCTTTCGTTTCATCTGATACGGTTTTAGTAGGTGAAAGCTTAGGAGCATAAATCTTATCAATAATAGCAGTGCTTATAATTCTAAAATTCCACCAGCATCGCAAGATGCTTGCAAAAGTTAGAAAAGACAATAACTTTACATACTTACATCTTGAATACGCGCATACATGCATGCATGGAAACCAATATAATGTTTCATAAAGTTTCATTTTACTTGCTTATTGTCAAAAGCGCGTTTCGTCTGATTTCAGTAAGTGTGACACGCAGAATGAATCAAACTGATTGAAACATGATTCCTGCTAGAATATCGATCAAGCAATGGACAGTCATTGGACAAGCAATCACGAAATGAATAAGTAGTAGCTAAAAAGCACATATACAGAAAAATTACTAATATGAGAAGTAGTGCATCGACAACTTGAATAAAAAGAAAGGACCATTGTTTGATCGATTTTCTAGCAGGAATCATGTTTCAATCAGTTTGATTCATTCTGCGTGTCACACCTACTGAGAGCAGACGAAACGTGGTTGTGACAATAAGCAAGTAAAATGAAACTTCTGGCGTATTTTTCATCTGCAAGATCACAGCGGGGCGCAATTGCTTTATTATGCTATAATCCTATATAAATAATATAAATCTCCTTATACAAGAAACATAGCAATTATCAAATATTCTTCAATTGCAATATTTTGCATCATTTTTCACTTAAATGAAGTTTATCTGCCTATATGCAGAACGTCTATGTTCTATCATCAACTTATCATTTATCGCATATTTATCATTTATTTCCCGTTTGTTGCAGATCAATTTCAACTACATTTCCCAATGGAAGAGAAAGAAATATGGAGAATGATTTCTGAAAAACTTTTCATCGAAGCAAGTGTTCAAAAGACTAACAAGAGAAAGTATTAAAAATCATTGGCTGTTTTTTGAATTAATGGCGTTTTGTGAATGATCATGAAATTAGTAAAAAAATAATGCTCCATAGTGTGATTGATTCTCAAACTATGTTTTTGAAATCTGTGCCAGACTTTCGCCGACATGTCAAGGGGATCGAAAGTAAAAGTGCAAATACCTCATGCATGTTGTTGTCTTTATATTGACATTATCACAATTGCTAAACTAAACTGATTATTCTTTACAATCATGATCACATAAAGCGTCAGTATGTCGCGGAGAGGGTTAGACACGCTGTAGCAATAGGAGCTGCCATGCACGCTGAATTTCCCAAAATTCTATAGGACAGGATTTCCAGAAGATCAATAGGACAGGATTTCCCGAAATTCGATAGGACAGGATTTCCCACAAGTCCATGGGACAAATTAGTCCCAGAGGCAATAGGATCAAAGTTCCCTAAAATTCAATGGGACAAAACTTTCCCACAGTGCCATAGAATGGTGTTCCATAGCAATAGCACTACCCGCTATAGGAAAATTACAATAATTCCGTAGGACGTTTCCTATAGGAGTGCCAAAGATTTTGGTTAATCGGGACAGCTTCATTTTCTGACTACCGCCGACAGATTTAGTGAACTGATATCTCAAATCTTTGGGCAGTTTGCCAAGAGTATTTAGAAGAATCAGATCCTGTGAATCTGAGTCAATGCAATATTCAGATAAAGCATGACAGCATATATCCAGTTCGTCGGCAAAATTTCGAAGGTTCAAAATTTCATCTGACTTGCTAATGCTCGGCAAGTTCTCTATCTTCTTTAGGTAGGCACGTTTTAACAGTTTGGTTGCCGTACCTTTTCTCTAGCAGTGATAGTGCAAGTCTATACTCGTGATCTGATTTTAGCATTGAAATCGCTCGTCTCGGTATAGGCCCTAACGCATCTTGAAGATATCGCAATTTCACTCCGTCTGTTAGATTTTGGCAATCAACGGTAGCATACCAATTTGAAATACATGCTGGATACTCCATGATTTCACCGTCAAATTCAAGTGGCTTTATCGGATGAAGCTTTACGAACGATTTTGAAATATCGAGTTTTTCTTTTTCCCTACTTCTTTGTTGTTCATTAAGTTCAATGGCTTTCATTTGCAAATTAATCAAATCGTCATGCCGCTTCGCTTCCGCTTCTAAATTCTCTCTGTGCCGCCTCTCAATATTTTCTTCATGTTTTTCAACAAATCCATCGCTTTCTTCTTTATCGCTACGGCTTTGCGTCAAATCGCTTTCTATAACGAAGCACTTCAGCAATTTTACAGTGTCGTTAATTTTTTGAGATAACAACTCTGCATTCACGGTCTCGCGTGATGACTCGTCTTCATATACAGTGGTCTTTGGATCATCGCTGAGATCTTCGATGATTTTGTCGGACAACTCGATGTAACTCTCATACTGGTTCTTAACATCATTCAGCAATGCCTTCAAATTCGCAATTTCTTCAATACATTTCACGTACTTCTGCGATGTCTCTTAACCTAACAAGCTCAAAGCTTCTTCGTTTTTATTGCTAGCATTGTCAAGCTTTAGCTGTAGCTGCTTCAAAAGTCGTTTGTACTTCGATTGGGTAATAAGTCTAGTTACAGGCATATTTTACGGAATTTTCTATTCGTGTCAGATTTTAGTATTTGAGCACTTTGTAGCTTTAGAATGTCTTAGGAATTATATTTCATGAGCTTAGTTGACTAGATTACGGATCATTTAGACACTCTGCTACCATTTTATGTACCGACAAGTAAAAGCGTCATTTGTTGTCAAGGATTCTAGAAATTATATTGAATTCGAAACATTTACAGATCATCACAATTTACATTTATTTGATGAATACAAACAAAGCATTACTCTATAATCGCAGCACAGAGACTGCAGTGTTGCGACAGTTATAACTCATTAAAATATTCCAACAAAAATCGGTTCACTCGATCAGTTGCATAAGGAAAATGCACCAGTAGGTCTAGCCATCAGAAATTGATTACGAAAATATAAATGATAGGCGCTTGAATCAAGAGCTTTTTCATCACAGTTTGAGGGAAGAGGATGAATAGCTTCATCACTACGCACATCCCCCTCAGATGAAAAGTAAAAACATAAGATATATTAAGTTTAACATAGAGAGGTTAAAGAGGGAGCTAGAAAGTAAAATGACAAGAGAGCTGATCTGAATTTGCGCGAAAGGAAAATAAGAATGACTTCTAGCCTATGTGAAATGTAGGCTATTTTTGTAGCAGGCTACATACCTATGATGAATATTTTGATGGAGGAATAGATCGTAAGGGAAAGAAATACAAGTTCCGGTACCTCGGTATGTTCTTGGCACAGACCACCTCATTGGTCTTGAGCTTGATAAAAGTTTGTGAAGATTTTTTTGTGCTTGTTTTATAGCTTCTAAATTGTTAAGCACTTCAGAATTCTTGGTTTGTTTCATCTCATTTTCAGTGTTTGACAGCAAGCGCAGTAGGCTTATGAGCAAAGCATTTCATACATTGTGCTGAAATAAGTCTACGAAAAGGACCAATATAATTGAACAGGCTTTCAAGAATAATTTTGGATTTAAGCTAAAAAAGATAAATTCAGTAAAAATTATCGAAATAATTCACTATATAAAATACATTAATCAAGTTAATAACCTGATTGCGCAAAATATAATGCGAGTAGCCATCCTATTGACTTGTAGAAAAAATGTCCATTTAATAGGTCAACTAGCATTTATTAGGCCTGAGATCAAATCCAAAAAGGAAGACTTGCCGAATATGTTACACGAGGATGAAGTTGCGAGAAACTCTATCATATATATACCCGAAACTAAAATTGTAAATTGAGATATTGTTCAATCGAATTTTCCATTCCGAAATCAATACACTTATTTCCTACTATCATATCCCTGCAACTCATGACTATATTTGCATTAGAGCTGTAGCAATTTTCCAAAGTAAGAACTAATTTTTGTTTCTTTACGTAGACTGATGCTTGAAGCATCATGTCCCAAAGAACAATAATAATTGAAATTAATCTATGATGTCATATAAATAAAAGATTGAACTGAAGCACAATTATCGATTACGTCTTCATGAAAGAATAATCGATAATTGTGCTTCAGTTCAATTATCGATTACGTCTTCATGAAAGAATAATCATATTAATTTCAAAAGCATAACTTCAAAGGTCTGAGAGCAAAAATGACGTTTGGAAGTAAGCCTTATCGTGTGTGGTTCGATCCGAGACTTCCAAGAAGTACATTTCCTCTCATTTAGGATGTTGACTTTTACGATGCACCGCTGAATTGTTGGATAAATTTAACCGAGTCAATCGAGTTTCTAAAACCCAGCTAAATTTTCACAAAACTCGGTTCCAGTAAAGCGGAGTATACCGAGTTCTATGAAAAATAAACTCAGTTACGTAACTTTTTTTCAGTAACGTAATTTTTGTACTTAAATAGTTCAAGTCTGAGGATATCTGTCTATTCCATGCCTAGGCGAACTGACACTTTGCAATCTTTATAATTGGCAAATCTGCAAGGGAAACCGTTGCCGGGCTATGTTCATAGTGTGCATGTTAAATGGAAAATCAAGCATTAGGACGCATTGTGATCAATGTATTAACCATAGAGTAGGGATATATAGGTAGAGTGTCAACACAAAAAGCATCTGTATACAGTGAACATTTTTATATCAAAAGATTCAGTTTTTTGAGGAGACTACGTTCCCGTGGTCCAAAAAATTATTTGAGCAGTTTTAAAAAAGTCAAAATTTCGCCAATTTATATACTACAGAGATGACTCTCTTATGTAAGTAGTATGCAGCAAGTTGGATATCAAACGGAATGAATATTTGCTAACAGGCATCCTAACTAAGCGGAAATCAAGCTGGTTATCAAGGGAATTTAATGAACTGCATTATAATGCAAGTCTTCATGAGAAAATCGACATCTTATTGTGCTTTCTTGGATGGAAGTTTTTAATTCAATTTTCACCGGTATGATTTTATGATTCACTAAATTCATGTCTCATTTCTTGAATCTGAATAATGATGTGGACCCATTTACATCTTTTAAAGTTAATTGAAATCATTGTCTTTGATTATGTGATTTTGCTCTGCAAGTGGCACCTTGCATATGAAATGATCACGCATAAGAAAATACTCTTGAGGTTCAGCATGAAAGCAATAGGAACTCATCGAATTGCTAATTTAAAAAAAATTATCTTCAAAACTGCATAAATGTGCATATCTGACATTTGGAAACAATTCCGACTGAATCTCCTTTGAGTTCATTTAATAAAATCGAAAGTGTATACACACTGAGGATTTAATAAATGCGGAGTTACCATTCTACCTAATACATTTACTCTATGGTATTAACCGCTTAATATGATTTCGATGCGCAGATATGGTATTATTGGGAACAGCTATGCTTGACTGTGCATTGACAGCATGTATGATTCGTATAAATGGTGTACCTGGCCTATACGAACGTGTTTTATGGTATGTTTCAATGCTATGTGGGGAGCTCCCACAGAGATATCACACGGCAGCTCTGTCTAGCTATACATGATATCAGGAATGAGAATCAGTGCGTTGCAATTATCTAAGACAATGGAAGAGTGAATAGAAACATTGTTTATACCTCATCAAGCAAATTTCATTGAAAAGTCATATTACAAAAAATCACACGATTCCTGGCCATTCAAGAATCACGCGATTGATCGTACGGAATCGATTAACTGCTCGGGCCACTGATAATATCTCAAAAAATTTTCGTACATCTGCTTATTTAGATGTGCAGTTACTGTGATTATCCTGCACTATTAGAAACGATGATAATTGCAGATCATTCGCATTTTACACATATTTGCAATAATCTGTATTTGAGTTGTACTCAGCAGAGCTCAACTATTCCAATGCAATCAAATATACTCCAAATATAAAAATGTACAAATTTGAAATCAATGAATGTTGTAAATTTGTAATATTGGTTTAAAATATACTTGGTCTGTGCTTTTTCCTACAATGGCATTCGCATGAACTACGTTTAGCCAGCTCATCACTGTGCTAATAATTGAAAGCAATGAGTCCTTAATTTTTACAACTTGAAAATTTTAAATGTTTGCCTAATGTTGATTATAAATTCTCTTCGTGACAAACTGGAAAATGCATCGATTTAAAACGTGTTCATGGCAACCGCAAACATGTACGCATGTAATGAGAAGGTTTTATCTAATCTGTAAATGACTAATGACATATTTCCACCCCAGCAAAATCAACGCAATTCTAGTGGTGTCACTCTCAACCTAGCAAAAATGTCAACTTTTGAAAATAGATTCACCATAGAAAGGTAAAATAGCTAAATAGTTAAATTCGTAAGAGAAGATATCTTCGGCGTCTAGCGCCTTCGGTGGTCGATCTTACAATAATAATAATAAGGCGTTTATTCATAATCAATGAAAATCACAGTCACAAAGTTAGGATAATAATCAAAAAAAGATCAAATTCACGCTTCAAGTAAAAGAAAATTGCGAATACACAGTCATTTTCCTGAATCTGAATTGTATACATCAAACAAGCGTATCGGAAAAATGAGTTTAAACGACTTGCAGTTGAACATGGTGGTAGCCGACAGTGACCAGATGCTGGAAGCTTTGGAGGCACAAAATGTTTTAAAGGATGACCAAGGCAGTCACATTTCAGGAGGAACTTACGAGATACAGATTTGTACATTTGCATCAGGTCGGGGATAATGAGACACTGGCAAGTTTCGTTGCAAATAATTATATGTGCCCGCCGCCGAAACCTCTCAATTTGATAAACGACAGACGCTGGAAGATTGCAAAATACAGCTGATGCATACATCAAGATGGACAAAATGAAACAATGGAAAACTTCAAGCAGTCGATTCTTGGGGACGAAAGGTTTCAAAGTTTGAATGGTGTAAAGTCTGCGTGAGGCAGTCAACATAACCCTATCAAAATGGCTATTCCAATTCAAATTGTCATTGATAGTAATCCCAAGAATCTTGACGCTGGATGCTAGTTCGATGTTGTCATAGGGATATTTTCTCCTGTGCTTCTTTCTAAGAATCATCATTTGACGACACTTCCGAAGATTTAGCGACATATTGTTCATCTCTGACCATTGCTGAACCAAATGCAAGTTGTTGGGATTCGGATGGGCATCTTTACATGCCTCAATCAAGGTCACATCATCAGCAAATTTTACGATGTGAGCAGAAGTAGACGAACACTGGAGTGTAGCAATTAAGGTTGAAAATAGATAAGGGCCAAGCACGGATCCCTGAGGAGCACCAGATGTGACTTTAACAAGCGAACCTAACAAGCGAGGAATCTATATGTAAGATAGGAGAATATCCACTGCAGATAGCCCTTGCTTAAACCTGACTCACCCAAAATATTTATCAGTCGATGATGTTGAACCTTATCGAAAGCCTTAGCATAGTCCAGGCAGGTTAGACGAACACAAACATTATCATTTTCCTCCATAAATGACGTCACCGAATTATGAATGTCAATCAACGCACTTGTAGTGGAACCCCTCGGTCTAAAGGCATGCTGGTCATCACCAAACAATCGCAGCATCGGATCACGCATTTTGGAAAGAATTATTCTCTCGAAGACTTTAGTAATTCTAGGAAGCATCGAAATCTGCCGATAATCATTGATGGTCGGATTACTAGTCTTTGGGATAGACCTGACGTATGCGTTTTTCCAAAGTTTCGGAAATTCGCGGGCTGCTATTGACGAACGATAGATATTTGTCAATGGCTCGCAGATAATATGAGCACACTCCCACAAAATTCGGGCATTGATTTCGTCATAGCCACAAGACTGTTTGAAACGTAAGCTTTTCAAATTGCAATATACCTCAAGAGAATCAATTGAAATATCCCAGTGATCATCCTGAAGGTCATCAAGCTCGAAATCTGCATTTTCGTTGAAGCATGAGCTGAACTTGGACGTCAATTCTGAAACAAAGCGGTTCGTTTCTTCTTCGTCGACAAACTGCGGATTACAGGTTGCTTTGCCCTGGAGCTCACGCACCAACTGCCAAACACTCTTCCCTCTCTTTATAACTCTTTCACTCCACGTTTGTTTTGCCGTAAAGACTTCGAGTTTTACCTTTCCCTTTAGGTGATTATATACTGGCCAATTCTTTAATCGGTAAGCTATCCAACGATCCTCAACCATCTTCTTCAGTACTGGTGTTATCCAAGGTTTGTCACTTGTGGCAATTTCGAGACGAGGAATACAACAAAGTACTCGGGAAAATACCTCGTAAATGCAAGGCATTTATCATCCACAGAATCTGCACAAAACACAGCGCTTTATTATAGGATCGAGCACCGAAGGCGTTGGACGCCGAAGATCTCGTCTTTTACAAATTTAGCTTCAATACATCGACGACTGTAACCTTTGGGGAGTTTTTGCTGCGCTTTTTTGATCTCCCGTCGTCTGGTCAATTTTGAATACATCCATCGACTTTAGCAGTGTCAGGGATTACTTGAATTTATATATTGTATTTCAATTCGGCCAGCTTTGTGTCTTTAACCTATCTATACGTCGTATGTTAATGACAGAGTTGATGCTAAATTTATCGCCTAATCATCTCAGCCTCAAAATGAATTTGTGAAGTGTGTTATTTCTCTATGAGGTGCACGTTTGCATATAAAAAGATGAAACCATTACATTCGATTCAGACGACGTCTCTCAAAGTGATTTTGAAAAAATTCATTTTTCAATTGATGCAAATAGAATTTCCAAGTACTCTGAAAACAAAATCCAGCTATTTAAAAAAGTTCGAATGAGATCATTGACTGAGTCTTGTCTGGCTGTCCCCACTCGTTTGCCTCTTTCGTCGTCAGGTGGACAAGTAAATAAGGTCGCTATTTAACCTTTGCTTGCATCTAAAAGATTTGGCACATGTTCATTTGACTGTGAACTCTTTGTACCGAGAATAGAAAAGCAAAGACACTTCTAATTGACTTGTTTGCGGATCGTGGGATGAATGAACTCTTTCTACGCAATGACGGATGTGCATCAAAACTAATTGAGGATTTCGATAACTTCTGATACAGAGCCGTGCTTTATGAAAATAAACAGAATGGAAAATAGAGTTCCACTTAAGTCTTCTGGAGTCGCTCATTTGTTTTGTAATCACTTTCTGATAATATTTACCAAAAATAGCAAAGCACTAAGGAGATTTGGATAACAGAGAGACAATCACTCTTTGCTTTTTGAAACTAGAATTAGTGCTGATGGCATCGTCGATGCAAAGGCGGCCTTGTTGTGCTTGAACTTTCAAAACTGAAGCATTTTTCAGTGTTGCCGTCAATGCGTGCGATTTTCTCTATGACACCGGAGAAACTAATTTATTCTGGCGTTCTTAGTTTTAGTTAAGTTTCAGTTATTCCATTGAGCTCGTCAGACGGGTCTGATGATTATCCCCAAAATGCACTTCTTCATTTTTACTCGATCATTAGCGCCAGCGGGATGAAGATAAATGAATTACACTACTGTGATGTGAATATCTTAAGAGAATGACAGCTATTAAGTCAATGCAAGACACCAACACCCTTGATTCCCCGACCGCACTAGCCCGACCTAGGAATCGAACCGAAGTCCGCGGTGGCGACAAGCTCGCACCTTCCTCACTAGGCCATGCTGACGGTTGAAAAGGAATGCGGGTGAAGGCAGAAGTCAACTCTACGTGATATCGACAGTATATATAGGAATCAAGGGTGTTAGTGTCTTGTATTGACTTAATAGGTGTCATACTCTTTAGGTATTCAATGAATTACGACAGACCTCTGTTGTCAAACTACTGCTATGTGTACTTGAATTACACAACTTATGCTTCATTTCAACCACTACCTGTGCTATGTATGGAATGACTGCAACAAACAGTGACATCTTTCTAAAGCTTAATAAAGGTGCAAAATATTATTCTTCGGATACATTTTGCTTCATATATCGTTGCACAACACGTGATTAGCTAATCATTGAAGGTAAATGCACTGTAATTATTCCGTTATTTGCAAGTCAGCAGTAAGCAAACCTCCACAATAAACACAGCGCCCCCCCCCTCGGGAGAGAGTCTTGGTCGGCCGTCGAGTTTGACTTGGGCGGCCGACCAGGTTGGCAGATGTTGAAAAATGACAGAGTTAACGTTGAATTTGGGATGTTTTGGGCTCTAGCGTCTAAACGGCTACTCCAATGGCAGATCTGAGACCAGATTTGGAATCAGCGTGAAATTCTGCATCGGTAGGGTAATTTCCAGCTCAATCGGCGAGAAAAAAATTTCAAAATTTTTCCGAAAAACGACAGTTAACGGCGAATTCGGGATGTTTTTGAGCTGTAGAGCCAAAACGAAGCATTGGATGGGAAAACGGAGGGCAGATTCGGATTCAGCGTCAAATTCTACATCGAAATGAGGAATTTGCAGCTCAATCGGACCTCTAGAATCGGTGATAGAAGCGTTTAAAGTTTTCGATGATTAAGATTACGTCATCAGCTGATCGCCACAAACTATATAAGCTGGGAACCAAATGAGACTTTTCATTAAGACGAGAGATTGTCAACGGTAGGTCGTCTCTCTGAGCTCTGATGATAGCATCGGACATTCCAAATTTCGGGAACCGACTTAGAAAATTTCATTGTTGATATCAGCTAAGGCGTCAGACTTAAAGGTTAGCCAGGAGGTGGTCTTAGTCTCCAGGCCATAAAAGACTCCAAAACTTTAAAGGCTTGTAACTTTGCTTCTACAAGTCCTTTTGACTTGATTCAAAAAAGATTCGATCGCTATTGATCAGACCTTTATTTACAGACTACTTATAAAATTTCATAAGTAGTGCTAAATGCCGAAAAATTTTAATTCGCTATTTTTGGTGATTTTTCGGGGTTTTCAAACCTTCTGATTTCAATAAAGACCTTTATAAAGTTGTCAGAGGCGAGCTTCGGCTCGAGACTTGCTTCCTGATGTAAATAACTCCACCGGTTTTCATGTCAAAATCGGGGTCCGAATACCAACACAGTGATATGACGCACGCTCTGTCCGCGGGAGGTTGGACTTGAAGGCCGAGGCCTTGGAGTCGGGATAAGATCCCCTCTGAGTAATGCCTGTAACGGATTCATCAGCCTAGCTTGTCTATCCTTAAGTATTGAATGACATATTAGTTGGATTTTTAAAATGATTGTCAATGTATTCATTCGTTGAAGCTATAAATGGTATAAGTAGTAATTCTATTTCATCCTTCCTTTACAGAAAATGGGAGGAAATTCCAGGTTTTTATTCAAAAAATGTTCTTGCGCAGAAATTAAGAGAGGGGGCGAATTTAAACGCCACAAAAATAAATACAAGAACACGCCTCATGTTCATGAGGAAAGAGGTGTTGTTTCCGGCTGCACACATTGCCTAAAATTTTTGAAAGGCAAGGACCATACGACATTTTACGCCGCTCACGCCGAATGTCCGATTAAGAAGGTTGCCAACTACACGTCATCCGACATCGGCAAATTGATCGCACCCAACTTCGAAACATCAGTCGATCTAGACGCAGCGCTACAATATGCGATCGCAAATATTTTATCTCCTACTGCACCGACCACTACAGAACAACTAAGTGGATCGGAAAGCTCAGACGACTCCAATTCTGAGGAGGTCGTCATTAATAGGAAAGTTGAAGACGTAGGAAAGCCATCAAACCAGTCTTCCCCTATAAAGAAAGGGATCACGCAGCAGTCTTCCCCAGTAAAGAAGGGGATCAAGCAGCAGACAGAGAGCTCGAACAAAGATGCCCAGGTCGCAAAAGTGAGCCAGGAGTACGCACTTACCAAATTGAAGGACGAACTGGCTCGTTATAAAAACGAATGTGCGGCTCTTTGGGACAAAAATTTTCATCTCAAGGGTCAGGTAGCTGAGATTCGGGCCCTGAAGACTCAAGTCTTAAATTTGGAACCTTTCCTCGAAAGGGCGCTTAGCAGCGAAAAACGCATTACTGAGCAGGCGACCTATATCAAATCTTTAAGAGCTCAAGAAGAGACATTAAATCTAAAACTTGAACAACTGAAAATAAGCCTCACTGAAAGCCAAAAGAAAGAGGAGAGACGAACAACGGTCCACCTTCCCGTCGTCAACAGCAGAATTGTCGACAATATAATAATTGAAAGTGAGGACCTGCACACCGCATTTGAGTGCTACGATGGGGCGATGGCGGAGATGCGCTGCCTACACATCTCTATCAAGCATGATGGTGACATTAAGGAATTGCGCCACCGCAAGCGTAAACTGCCGGCCAAATATCTTCCCCATCCACCGCCATCGAAGGTTCAACGAACCGATTAAGTTAATTTATGGTAAGTTGATATCATCTCTATCACTTGAACATAATTTCATCTATTTTCTTTCTATTTTTCAGATGTGACGTGAACGAACCAACGGCCTTTGAGAGGCCACCATGGGGCAAAAAGTGATAGTACCTCCACGTGGTTTGCCCTGGACAGACTTTGATCTGACTGAATCTATCACACAAGTAAAAGAAATATAATCATGTCTTTGTCTCAGAGAGGTATATAGACCATTGCCTCTCTTCCATTTTCATTTTAGTCTCCATCATGCAGACACCAAACACGTTAGTCAGCTCTCCTGACAAGCCTCGGTTAAAGCCGAGATATTCATTTTATGAGATTTCGCAGATGGAGGAGCAAGACAGAATTTACAACAATCTTGCTCGAATCGGCTCATCGGCTACCGATGATGCCGATTCAACAGAGTGGGGATATATTCCGCCCTCTGACAGTCGGATGGAAGTAGAGGAGGTCGATGCCGCTGACATAGAGAGATTAAAAGTCTCTCTCAGCGGAATCGGCCAAATCTAGACATGCATCCGAGAACGAACCATCGGTCTTTAAGAGACCACCATGGGGCAAAATGTGATAGTACCTCCTCGTGGTTTGCCCTGGACAGACTTTGGTCTGACTGAATCTATCACACGAATATAAAAATATAATCACAAAGTTATATCTGCTACCAGTCAACTTTAACGTTGCATGACACGGAGAACTTCGGTATATTCCTCCTGTTGGTGGGCGATCTCTCTTGAGACAGCGGATGATATCGTAGTGATGAGTGTGGCAAGGGCTTGAGACTTACCTTAATCCGACTTTCCAACGGTCGTCGTGGTCTCTTCGCTCAACGTAGCACTTTGAACGCCAATCGGTTGAGTCTTAGCTATCTGCCGCAGGTTACTTTTTAAATTCTCCATTGCATACGTTATCTGAGAATGAATCATGAGGTCTCTAAAAAACTGCCTCTATCATTGAGGCTAAATGATGAAGGGATGAAATGGGAGGGCACTCTTGCACCACACGCAAACATATACATCTCCTCTCTTTACTAATGATACGATCTCTTTTAATAGAAAAGTAGACCGATAATAAATGTGATGATATTCGCAACCATGTATACAACTAACCCCATATCTAAATTCTTCCCTTTATTTCCATTTCTAGATCAATACATTGCAAAACAAAGACATGTAGCTCTTTAGATTTATTTATCAAAGTTCAGTGGGACTGGTTTCAAGTCATTATAAATCTTGTAATATACCACTCGCTTTGGAGCATCCGGCACTCTTCTGAGTCGCGTCGTCTTTGGTGTGAACTCGCCCTCACTCCATACAACTTGGCTGATGTCACTTTTATTACCACTCTTCTCCTCGACATTGGCGATTTTGGGTTTGTTGTCACTTCACATCCTCGTCCCATTCATCGACAACTTCGAAAAGTTTGTAGAAAATATTCAAGGCTTCAGAAGAATTTGCCATACTAGACTGTTCGATCGTATGATGTGAATGAGAAGTGCTGCAATCTTCTGATTTATATAGGATATTCAACAATACTTTCCTCAACAGCCAATCAGAATCACTCTAATTTAGATAAAGACTGTTAAAGTCAGAAGATTGCAAGATATGTCAATCTCAGCTAAAATGACAATTTTGTGATCGTCAATGAGTGCGATGAAGGCATGAGTACTCAGGCGAGTGGTAACAAAACTGTAAGAATTATCTGGACAGACGAAGAGTGGACATCGAAAACAACTCGTGAGAGAAGATTTTCATATGCTCCCAAACGATCAAGTATGCTTTGACTTTAAATAAATCTAAGTAACCACATGTCACTACTTTTTGATATTTTCCCTCAGTGATTGAGGTAGTATTTAGGAAAAATGATAGTGTCTAGCATCAGCTGCTATGATTTATACTGAGCTGTCAAATGATTAGATTTTCACTATGATGTTGATGACTACATTACCCAGAAATAAGTGAAAACAGACAGATATAACAAATGAAACATATATTCAGAAATTACAAATAATTTGAAGTTCTTCAGTACTGATATTGTCCCACAGCGATTCACAGTTACTACAGTCACATTTCAGTTGTCGCATTCTTTCCTCCGCTGCAGCGAGTACACCAAAGACGTACTTCCATTCCACTTCGTTTCTGGGTTGGGACGATGGGTTGTACCACCTCCGTATGTCATGGAGAAGACTGATATCATCCTCCTTCGACACATCCTCTTGGTTGTATAGTAGGTACTTCCACCTCACATACACCATTTCCATCTCCTCTTCCTCAGTCAGAGACAGATACTCCAAGCTTGGAATATCCTCCACTGTTTTCTTCTTCTCCAACTTCACCTTCTTTGGAGTGGGAGGGCAAGTTGATGTGTCCACGGAAAGAGTTGCTGTTGGTGAATTCATGACTTCAAATTGTATGCTATAAACTTCATTTCTTAGTGCTTAAGTACAAGTAAGTAGCCAATCAAATGAATAGCCAATGAATGCCGAGTATGAGAGTATATAAAAGGGGGAAGCAGACTTATTTTTCATTCTATATTTGATACGTATTGAGAATAAGTGAAGTCTCTATTTTGATAAACTATACAATTTTCTGACATTGAAGTATTATACTTAAATTTGTTTACGTTGAAATGGTAAGTTGAAGATTTCCTCACTTATCTCCCTCAAACGTTTGGCTAATAGCATCTTTCTCAATTTCAGCCATCTACTTCATCACCAAAACGCTCCCTTCTTGAGGAAACTTTAGAGCTGTTAAGTGAAGGTAGGTTGTAACAATAAACTATAACTTTAATAGAGATGATAGAATGATTTCTCTTTCAGGTGATGTTAGTACCAGCTCAAGCGGTCAGTGGCGGGAATCTAATGAGCGGGAATGTGCTGATTGTGGTCACATCTTTACAAGAAAGCGTGATCTGGCCCGACACATCAGACAACGTGTATGTCAACCCAAGATATCATCAATCTCCCGAGGTGAGGATGATTCTATTCAACATGTCTCCTTTACTTGTGATTTTTGCACTCAATCTTTTGAAACACGTTTTGAATTATCTTCACATAGACTTCACCACACGCATACAAATGATAGTTATAGTAACAGCACCTCCTCTATCTGTCTCACTGAAGTGTCGCTCAATAATGTAGTGAGAAATTACCATATAGAATCCTCAGAAACCATTGCTGATTTTCCGGAGTGGTTTCATCAAAATTCAATATTGATAGATGCGCTCTTTAGAAATTTAGACAACTTTAGAATAAAAGTGCTCATCTATCTTAAAATAAAATATGTTGAAGTTGACCATCATACTGGTGAAATAGTGCAGAGGTTGGATTTCACATACCCTCCTCTCCTGCCACAGAGGTAGTAGATAAAGAAGTATGGTTAAATTTTCATATTCAAGGGCTAAAATCAAATATTGATAAATTTAACGAGCGCGATAGTGGTCTGATTTTTGATGGTGTAGAATCTGCCATGTTTAATATTACTCTATTAGAAAATTACAGTGGACGAGGCTCCTTCAATCTTCCAAAAATGTTAAAAGATAAGAAAGCAGTCATTTCTATAAATTGTGAATCACACTGTTTTAAGCATGCGGTTTTATCCATTCTCCACTATCATGATGTACAGAACAACCGTTTCCGTAAAATCAAATATCATCAATGGGAGAATGAATTGAACTTTGATGACTGCAACAGTGAAGATATGAAATTGAAAGATATAGAGAAATTTGAAAAATTAAATGAAATTAAAATAGTTGTTCACGTCTGCCAAAAAGGACTTAAAGGTGTACGCTATAACAAACGTTCATCAACTTATGATCGTGTTATCAACCTCTTCTTGGTATTTAAGGATAGCAGTCAACAATGGCATTACTGCGGTATTCCAAATATTCATCGTCTATATTCCCACTTAACATCCAAAAGGGGGGAGCATTTCATGTGTGACCGTTGTATGAGATCCCTCTGGTCAAAAGATAAATTTCAAACACATTATGAATGGTGTAAGCGAGGTAAATTGCAAATGGAACGCATGCCCAAAGATAAAATCTTTTCATATAGAGAGAATGGTAGTGAATTAAGTCCTCTTCGTGTCATCTATGCTGACATCGAATGCTATATTGATGATAACATCCACAAGCCAGCAGCCATATCCTGTTATGAGGTATGGCATAATCATTTCCAAAATAAAAATAATAAAATGCACGTCTGGCAAAGTGAGGATTGTATACACAAATTCTTGCAATTCCTGGAAAGTGCTAGTAAATTTCAACAAAAATATGATAGTGAACTTTATCACAGATCATTACATATGACAGCAGATGACCAGGTAAAATTTGAAAGTTGTAAAGTCTGCTCAAAATGTAATACAACGTTTGATGAGGGTAAAATTAAGAAAGTGCGTGACCATGATCACATCACTGGTAAATTTAGAAACGCACTGTGTTCAAGATGCAATTTCTCTCTAAGAATGAAACGGCGAAATCTACTCGTAATTTTTCCTAACTTCAAAGGCTATGGCAGCCATATGATAATAAAAGGGGGGTTAGGAAAAATGAAGCGGTGGTTGATGAATGTTATAGCTCAAACGATGGAAAAATTTATGTCCATGACAGCAAAAGTACCAGTTGATGAGACTAAAGAAAATAAGACAGTCTACTTTGATATAAAAGTTTTAGATTCCTATCAATTCATGAATTCATCACTAGCATCTCTTGTTCAAAATCTTAAGTCTCTTCCAGTAACTCAAAATTTGAAGAAACAATATCCTAACTTGACAGATGAAGTCATCACATGCAAAGGAGTGTTTTCATATGCATACTTTGACAACATTTCTTAACTTAGTGAGACTTCTCTTCCATCAATAGATAAATTTAAAAATGATTTAACTGGTATAGAATGTAAGGTAGAAGATTACAATCATGCTCAAGTTGCATGGACAAAAATTGACTGTCAAACGTTTAGCGATTATATGATCGCCTATCTAAAATTAGATGTATTTTTGCTGGCTGATGTATTTCAGGAGTTTCGACGAGTGACATTAGAAGAAGATAAATTAGACCCTATCCACTTTGTCAGTCTTCCAGCCATGTCATTCCAGTCTGCTTTTAAAATGACTGGAGAGACCATCCATCTTTTACAAAATCCAGAGATGTATAATTTATTTGAGCGAGGAATTCGCGGTGGTCTCACATTTGTAAATAGACATCAAATAAAATCAAAAATAGTAGATGATGATCAGATTCATCTAAAGTACTATGACCAGAATAATTTATATGGTAGTTCACTATCCAAACCTCTACCTCACTCTGAGTTTAGCTGGCTAGGTGATAGTGAAATTCAACATTTCTCCAATCCTTCAAACATACTAGCTATTCCAGATGATGGTGATTAGGGATATTATTTTGAGGTAGATCTTATCTATCCAAATAGTATTAAAAATAAAACTGGATTTTCCATTTGCGCCCGAATCAGGTGAAGTGACTGAAGATATGTTTTCGGACTTAATGAAACAATTTCATAAAGATTTAGAAGGGAGTGGACAGCCCAAGTATAAGCCTTGTCGCAAACTTTTGCTTACTCAATTTGATAAAGAAAATTATCTAGTCCACTTTTCCATCTTAAAATTTTATTTAGAAATGGGCATGATTTTAAAAACAGCTCACCGCATTATCAAATTTAGACAGAAAGCCTTTCTGAAACCATATATTGATAGTAACAGCCAGAAACGTGCACTAGCCCAAAATAATTTTGAAAAGGATTTTTATAAATATAAGAATTATAGTCTTTTTGGTAAGACGATGGAGGATGTTAGAAAACGTATAAACTATAAACTTGTGAATCATAATGATAAATTTCAAAAGTTAGCGGCATCACCTCTCTTTATTGATAGAGATATTATAGATGATGAGTTGGTTGGTGTTAAAATGATAAAATCAGAAGTAGAGTTGTGCAAGCCCATCTACATTGGACAAGCTGTATTAGATTATTCCAAGCTTGAAATGTATCAACTCTTCTATAGAATATTAAAACCATGTCCTCTAATTAAAGACGTGCGTTTGCTGGGTGGTGATACAGTCAGTTTCTTTTTAAGCATCGCTGCTCAGAAAGAGTTAAGCTTTAATGAAATAGGAAAATCTTTAGAAAATTATTTTGATACGTCAAATTATCCTACAGATCACCCACTATACTCTACTAAAAATAAAGCAAAATTAGGATGCTTCAAAGGTGAAATGGCAGGAAAAGAGATTAAGGAAATGATTCTTCTTCGTCCTAAAATGTATTCTATGAAACCAAAAGACTCCAGTGACAGTATTAAGCGCGCAAAAGGCATATCTAAGTCGATTGTTGTAAATATGAAACATAGGGTCTATAAGAAGGCCTTTAAAAATAAGTGTGCAACGTTTGTCAACATGACCATCTTAAAATCAAAGACGCATGAGGTAAAAACTCATACATTTAGAAAGCGATTACTTTCAGCGTGCGAGGATAAGAGGTGTTGGATAGGACATAACATATCTCTTCCACATGGTCATCCTGATACAAACATATCACTATCCAAAAGAATTAAACTCACACTACCACATTCAGGGGATGTGTAAATAGATTCAGTCTCAAATCAGCAATTTGATGATGCTTTTGTTGACATTCATTGTTGTTTTATGTATCGTTTTAGATTGCACTTCCTTTTGAATATATGCCTACAGTCAGCCCATTCCCCCTATATCTGTGAAAAGACTTTTTCATACATATATTTTTATTTCAATAAAATTTTACAATGACTTCACTTTGTTTTTCGAAACACTTAAGTTACGAAGGATTTAGTATCTTTGACTCGGATGCACTCATGTAGACCATTTGTAATGTTGATAGAAATAGATGCTATAGTTTTCTTGATAACAGGATGGTAGAAAATAGGTTGAAACATCTTCTTAAGCGATACTTAAAAAGAAACTGACTGTATCACCACCCAGCAAACGCACGTCTTTAATTAGAGGACATGGTTTTAATATTCTATAGAAGAGTTGATACATTTCAAGCTTGGAATAATCTAATACAGCTTGTCCAATGTAGATGGGCTTGCACAACTCTACTTCTGATTTTATCATTTTAACACCAACCAACTCATCATCTATAATATCTCTATCAATAAAGAGAGGTGATGCCGCTAACTTTTGAAATTTATCATTATGATTCACAAGTTTATAGTTTATACGTTTTCTAACATCCTCCATCGTCTTACCAAAAAGACTATAATTCTTATATTTATAAAAATCCTTTTCAAAATTATTTTGGGCTAGTGCACGTTTCTGGCTGTTACTATCAATATATGGTTTCAGAAAGGCTTTCTGTCTAAATTTGATAATGCGGTGAGCTGTTTTTAAAATCATGCCCATTTCTAAATAAAATTTTAAGATGGAAAAGTGGACTAGATAATTTTCTTTATCAAATTGAGTAAGCAAAAGTTTGCGACAAGGCTTATACTTGGGCTGTCCACTCCCTTCTAAATCTTTATGAAATTGTTTCATTAAGTCCGAAAACATATCTTCAGTCACTTCACCTGATTCGGGCGCAAATGGAAAATCCAGTTTTATTTTTAATACTATTTGGATAGATAAGATCTACCTCAAAATAATATCCCTAATCACCATCATCTGGAATAGCTAGTATGTTTGAAGGATTGGAGAAATGTTGAATTTCACTATCACCTAGCCAGCTAAACTCAGAGTGAGGTAGAGGTTTGGATAGTGAACTACCATATAAATTATTCTGGTCATAGTACTTTAGATGAATCTGATCATCATCTACTATTTTTGATTTTATTTGATGTCTATTTACAAATGTGAGACCACCGCGAATTCCTCGCTCAAATAAATTATACATCTCTGGATTTTGTAAAAGATGGATGGTCTCTCCAGTCATTTTAAAAGCAGACTGGAATGACATGGCTGGAAGACTGACAAAGTGGATAGGGTCTAATTTATCTTCTTCTAATGTCACTCGTCGAAACTCCTGAAATACATCAGCCAGCAAAAATACATCTAATTTTAGATAGGCGATCATATAATCGCTAAACGTTTGACAGTCAATTTTTGTCCATGCAACTTGAGCATGATTGTAATCTTCTACCTTACATTCTATACCAGTCAAATCATTTTTAAATTTATCTATTGATGGAAGAGAAGTCTCACTAAGTTAAGAAATGTTGTCAAAGTATGCATATGAAAACACTCCTTTGCATGTGCTGACTTCATCTGTCAAGTTAGGATATTGTTTCTTCAAATTTTGAGTTACTGGAAGAGACTTAAGATTTTGAACAAGAGATGCTAGTGATGAATTCATGAATTGATAGGAATCTAAAACTTTTATATCAAAGTAGACTGTCTTATTTTCTTTAGTCTCATCAACTGGTACTTTTGCTGTCATGGACATAAATTTTTCCATCGTTTGAGCTATAACATTCATCAACCACCGCTTCATTTTTCCTAACCCCCCTTTTATTATCATATGGCTGCCATAGCCTTTGAAGTTAGGAAAAATTACGAGTAGATTTCGCCGTTTCATTCTTAGAGAGAAATTGCATCTTGAACACAGTGCGTTTCTAAATTTACCAGTGATGTGATCATGGTCACGCACTTTCTTAATTTTACCCTCATCAAACGTTGTATTACATTTTGAGCAGACTTTACAACTTTCAAATTTTACCTGGTCATCTGCTGTCATATGTAATGATCTGTGATAAAGTTCACTATCATATTTTTGTTGAAATTTACTAGCACTTTCCAGGAATTGCAAGAATTTGTGTATACAATCCTCACTTTGCCAGACGTGCATTTTATTATTTTTATTTTGGAAATGATTATGCCATACCTCATAACTGGATATGGCTGCTGGCTTGTGGATGTTATCATCAATATAGCATTCGATGTCAGCATAGATGACACGAAGAGGACTTAATTCACTACCATTCTCTCTATATGAAAAGATTTTATCTTTGGGCATGCGTTCCATTTGCAATTTACCTCGCTTACACCATTCATAATGTGATTGAAATTTATCTTTTGACCAGAGGGATCTCATACAACGGTCACACATGAAATGCTCCCCCCTTTTGGATGTTAAGTGGGAATATAGACGATGAATATTTGGAATACCGCAGTAATGCCATTGTTGACTGCTATCCTTAAATACCAAGAAGAGGTTGATAACACGATCATAAGTTGATGAACGTTTGTTATAGCGTACACCTTTAAGTCCTTTTTGGCAGACGTGAACAACTATTTTAATTTCATTTAATTTTTCAAATTTCTCTATATCTTTCAATTTCATATCTTCACTGTTGCAGTCATCAAATTTCAATTCATTCTCCAATTGATGATATTTGATTTTACGGAAACGGTTGTTCTGTACATCATGATAGTGGAGAATGGATAAAACCGCATGCTTAAAACAGTGTGATTCACAATTTATAGAAATGACTGCTTTCTTATCTTTTAACATTTTTGGAAGATTGAAGGAGCCTCGTCCACTGTAATTTTCTAATAGAGTAATATTAAACATGGCAGATTCTACACCATCAAAAATCAGACCACTATCGCGCTCGTTAAATTTATCAATATTTGATTTTAGCCCTTGAATATGAAAATTTAACCATACTTCTTTATCTACTACCTCTGTGGCAGGAGAGGAGGGTATGTGAAATCCAACCTCTGCACTATTTCACCAGTATGATGGTCAACTTCAACATATTTTATTTTAAGATAGATGAGCACTTTTATTCTAAAGTTGTCTAAATTTCTAAAGAGCGCATCTATCAATATTGAATTTTGATGAAACCACTCCGGAAAATCAGCAATGGTTTCTGAGGATTCTATATGGTAATTTCTCACTACATTATTGAGCGACACTTCAGTGAGACAGATAGAGGAGGTGCTGTTACTATAACTATCATTTGTATGCGTGTGGTGAAGTCTATGTGAAGATAATTCAAAACGTGTTTCAAAAGATTGAGTGCAAAAATCACAAGTAAAGGAGACATGTTGAATAGAATCATCCTCACCTCGGGAGATTGATGATATCTTGGGTTGACATACACGTTGTCTGATGTGTCGGGCGAGATCACGCTTTCTTGTAAAGATGTGACCACAATCAGCACATTCCCGCTCATTAGATTCCCGCCACTGACCGCTTGAGCTGGTACTAACATCACCTGAAAGAGAAATCATTCTATCATCTCTATTAAAGTTATAGTTTATTGTTACAACCTACCTTCACTTAACAGCTCTAAAGTTTCCTCAAGAAGGGAGCGTTTTGGTGATGAAGTAGATGGCTGAAATTGAGAAAGATGCTATTAGCCAAACGTTTGAGGGAGATAAGTGAGGAAATCTTCAACTTACCAATTCAACGCAAACAAATTTAAGTATAATACTTCAATGTCAGAAAATTGTATAGTTTATCAAAATAGAGACTTCACTTATTCTCAATACGTATCAAATATAGAATGAAAAATAAGTCTGCTTCCCCCTTTTATATACTCTTATACTCGGCATTCATTGGCTATTCATTTGATTGGCTACTTACTTGTACTTAAGCACTAAGAAATGAAGTTTATAGCATACAATTTGAAGTCATGAATTCACCAACAGCAACTCTCTCCGTGGACACATCAACTTGCCCTCCCACTCCAAAGAAGGTGAAGTTGGAGAAGAAGAAAACAGTGGAGGATATTCCAAGCTTGGAGTATCTGTCTCTGACTGAGGAAGAGGAGATGGAAATGGTGTATGTGAGGTGGAAGTACCTACTATACAACCAAGAGGATGTGTCGAAGGAGGATGATATCAGTCTTCTCCATGACATACGAAGATGGTACAGCCCATCGTCCCAACCCAGAAACGAAGTGGAATGGAAGTACGTCTTTGGTGTACTCGCTGCAGCGGAGGAAAGAATGCGACAACTGAAATGTGACTGTAGTAACTGTGAATCGCTGTGGGACAATATCAGTACTGAAGAACTTCTAAATTATTTGTAATTTCTGAATATATGTTTCATTTGTTATATCTGTCTGTTTTCACTTATTTCTGGGTAATGTAGTCATCAACATCATAGTGAAAATTTAATCATTTGACAGCTCAGTATAAATCATAGCAGCTGATGCTAGACACTATCATTTTTCCTAAATACTACCTCAATCACTGAGGGAAAATATCAAAAAGTAGTGACATGTGGTTACTTAGATTTATTTAAAGTCAAAGCATACTTGATCGTTTGGAAGCATATGACACTCTTCTCTCACGAGTTGTTTTCGGTGTCCACTCTTCGTCTGTCCAGATAATTCTTACAGTTTTGTTACCACTCGCCTGAGTACTCATGCCTTCATCGCACTCATTGACGATCACAAAATTGTCATTTTAGCTGAGATTGACATATCTTGCAATCTTCTGACTTTAACAGTCTTTATCTAAATTAGAGTGATTCTGATTGGCTGTTGAGGAAAGTATTGTTGAATATCCTATATAAATCAGAAGATTGCAGCACTTCTCATTCACATCATACGATCGAACAGTCTAGTATGGCAAATTCTTCTGAAGCCTTGAATATTTTCTACAAACTTTTCGAAGTTGTCGATGAATGGGACGAGGATGTGAAGTGACAACAAACCCAAAATCGCCAATGTCGAGGAGAAGAGTGGTAATAAAAGTGACATCAGCCAAGTTGTATGGAGTGAGGGCGAGTTCACACCAAAGACGACGCGACTCAGAAGAGTGCCGGATGCTCCAAAGCGAGTGGTATATTACAAGATTTATAATGACTTGAAACCAGTCCCACTGAACTTTGATAAATAAATCTAAAGAACTACATGTCTTTGTTTTGCAATGTATTGATCTAGAAATGGAAATAAAGGGAAGAATTTAGATATGGGGTTAGTTGTATACATGGTTGCGAATATCATCACATTTATTATCGGTCTACTTTTCTATTAAAAGAGATCGTATCATTAGTAAAGAGAGGAGATGTATATGTTTGCGTGTGGTGCAAGAGTGCCCTCCCATTTCATCCCTTCATCATTTAGCCTCAATGATAGAGGCAGTTTTTTAGAGACCTCATGATTCATTCTCAGATAACGTATGCAATGGAGAATTTAAAAAGTAACCTGCGGCAGATAGCTAAGACTCAACCGATTGGCGTTCAAAGTGCTACGTTGAGCGAAGAGACCACGACGACCGTTGGAAAGTCGGATTAAGGTAAGTCTCAAGCCCTTGCCACACTCATCACTACGATATCATCCGCTGTCTCAAGAGAGATCGCCCACCAACAGGAGGAATATACCGAAGTTCTCCGTGTCATGCAACGTTAAAGTTGACTGGTAGCAGATATAACTTTGTGATTATATTTTTATATTCGTGTGATAGATTCAGTCAGACCAAAGTCTGTCCAGGGCAAACCACGAGGAGGTACTATCACATTTTGCCCCATGGTGGTCTCTTAAAGACCGATGGTTCGTTCTCGGATGCATGTCTAGATTTGGCCGATTCCGCTGAGAGAGACTTTTAATCTCTCTATGTCAGCGGCATCGACCTCCTCTACTTCCATCCGACTGTCAGAGGGCGGAATATATCCCCACTCTGTTGAATCGGCATCATCGGTAGCCGATGAGCCGATTCGAGCAAGATTGTTGTAAATTCTGTCTTGCTCCTCCATCTGCGAAATCTCATAAAATGAATATCTCGGCTTTAACCGAGGCTTGTCAGGAGAGCTGACTAACGTGTTTGGTGTCTGCATGATGGAGACTAAAATGAAAATGGAAGAGAGGCAATGGTCTATATACCTCTCTGAGACAAAGACATGATTATATTTCTTTTACTTGTGTGATAGATTCAGTCAGATCAAAGTCTGTCCAGGGCAAACCACGTGGAGGTACTATCACTTTTTGCCCCATGGTGGCCTCTTAAAGGCCGTTGGTTCGTTCACATCGCATCTGAAAAATAGAAAGAAAATAGATGAAATTATGTTCAAGTGATAGAAATGATATCAACTTACCATAAATTAACTTAATCGGTTCGTTGAACCTTCGATGGCGGTGGATGGGGAAGATATTTGGCCGGCAGTTTACGCTTGCGGTGGCGCAATTCCTTAATGTCACCATCATGCTTGATAGAGATGTGTAGGCAGCGCATCTCCGCCATCGCCCCATCGTAGCACTCAAATGCGGTGTCCAGGTCCTCACTTTCAATTATTATATTGTCGACAATTCTGCTGTTGACGACGGGAAGGTGGACCGTTGTTCGTCTCTCCTCTTTCTTTTGGCTTTCAGTGAGGCTTATTTTCAGTTGTTCAAGTTTTAGATTTAATGTCTCTTCTTGAGCTCTTAAAGATTTGATATAGGTCGCCTGCTCAGTAATGCGTTTTTCGCTGCTAAGCGCCCTTTCGAGGAAAGGTTCCAAATTTAAGACTTGAGTCTTCAGGGCCCGAATCTCAGCTACCTGACCCTTGAGATAAAAATTTTTGTCCCTAAGAGCCGCACATTCGTTTTTATAACGAGCCAGTTCGTCCTTCAATTTGGTAAGTGCGTACTCCTGGCTCACTTTTGCTACCTGGGCATCTTTGTTCGAGCTCTCTGTCTGCTGCTTGATCCCCTTCTTTACTGGGGAAGACTGCTGCGTGATCCCTTTCTTTATAGGGGAAGACTGGTTTGATGGCTTTCCTACGTCTTCAACTTTCCTATTAATGACGACCTCCTCAGAATTGGAGTCGTCTGAGCTTTCCGATCCACTTAGTTGTTCTGTAGTGGTCGGTGCAGTAGGAGATAAAATATTTGCGATCGCATCTTGTAGCGCTGCGTCTAGATTGACTGTTGTTCCGAAGTAGGGTGCGATCAATTTGCCGATGTCGGATGACGTGTAGTTGGCAACCTTCTTAATCGGACATTCGGCGTGAGCGGCGTAAAATGTCGTATGGTCCTTGCCTTTCAAAAATTTTAGGCAATGTGTGCAGCCGGAAACAACACCTCTTTCCTCATGAATATGAGGCGTGTTCTTGTATTTATTTTTGTGGCGTTTAAATTCGCCCCCTCTCTTAATTTCTGCGCAAGAACATTTTTTGAATAAAAACCTGGAATTTCCTCCCATTTTCTGTAAAGGAAGGATGAAATAGAATTACTACTTATACCATTTATAGCTTCAACGAATGAATACATTGACAATCATTTTAAAAATCCAACTAATATGTCATTCAATACTTAAGGATAGACAAGCTAGGCTGATGAATCCGTTACAGGCATTACTCAGAAGGGATCTTATCCCGACTCCAAGGCCTCGGCCTTCAAGTCCAACCTCCCGCGGACAGAGCGTGCGTCATATCACTGTGTTGGTATTCGGACCCCGATTTTGACATGAAAACCGGTGGAGTTATTTACATCAGGAAGCAAGTCTCGAGCCGAAGCTCGCCTCTGACAACTTTATAAAGGTCTTTATTGAAATCAGAAGGTTTGAAAACCCCGAAAAATCACCAAAAATAGCGAATTAAAATTTTTCGGCATTTAGCACTACTTATGAAATTTTATAAGTAGTCTGTAAATAAAGGTCTGATCAATAGCGATCGAATCTTTTTTGAATCAAGTCAAAAGGACTTGTAGAAGCAAAGTTACAAGCCTTTAAAGTTTTGGAGTCTTTTATGGCCTGGAGACTAAGACCATCTCCTGGCTAACCTTTAAGTCTGACGCCTTAGCTGATATCTAATTGATGGCTTTGGGCGGAGGACCATTATTCAAAAAATATACACTACGAGTGTGTAGGCACAAAACTCTCCCGATTGTTGTTAGGCCGAAAATTATAATGACTTAAATAAAGACACAAGGTGGCCGACGTTTCCCGTCCTGACGCTTTATCAAGGCCTAATATGATAAAAGTGAAGCACTACAGTAGATGGAGCCGTGTTGCGACTGCCTCGTGACGCCTGTTCATCCGAGGTTTACGATTATTGATCAGACGACATTCCACCAAGCTGGTCTCCAGCGGATCACTCACACACTTTAAAAACGCAATGCTAAAATCATCTATACTGTTACATCTATGACATTTTTTTATATGCTCGCATAGGGCGCTACTGTTATTATTTTTGTTAATACTGCATTTATGTTCTTTGTATCTAGTGTAGAACGGACGAGAAGTCTTACCGATATACGTAGATTTGCAGTGAATACATGTAAATTCATATACAACACATGTAGTATCACATCTGTTTCTATCAGGTAGCTTCGTACAAAGTTCACAGTTTGCATGTTTTTGGAATGGCTTAATGTTCAATACGTTACGCAGTTTTTTGTTACGCGTTGTGACAAACTTGATGTCCAATTTGAATTTACGTATGTGGTAATTTATTTTTCTTATCATGCTGTCACTAATGAAAGGTAGTTTCAAGATACATTTGTTCGTGTTATCTCTAATACTTCTGCTTTTATTTCTGCTTTTATTGTCGTTACTGTACAGCTGAGTTTGAATATACTTTTCTGAATACCCATTATCCTTCAGGTTGTTTTTACACTTCTCCATGAGCATGCTTTTACTTTCTTCTGGAAGAGAATT
Source organism: Prostheceraeus crozeri (assembly GCA_907163375.1). Lineage (NCBI taxonomy): Eukaryota > Metazoa > Platyhelminthes > Polycladida > Euryleptidae > Prostheceraeus > Prostheceraeus crozeri. The sequence goes on along the minus strand of CAJQUW010005093.1, from coordinate 266,324 downwards.
ACTGCATCTTACTTCTAAATTGTGAAATTTTTGTTTGACGAAGTTTGATTTAGTCGAGTTCGGGACCCAGCTGTCTTTCTTTAAAGAGTTACCAGAAGCTAATTCTTTAGTGAACAATTCATGAACAATCTTTTTATTCCTTACCCAGACACTTATATCTAGGAAATTTAGTTTTTCGTTGTTTTCTGGAATTTCAAGGGTGAAATTTATACTTTCATTGACAGAATTGAAAATTTTAGAAATTGTATCGAACAATTTCATATCAAACTGCAGAGGGCCAATTATAGAATCATCGATATAGCGCTTGTAGATCAACGTTTCTAAGTCCACGTGCTCCTTCAATAAGGAGATAGCTTTCCTCTCAATATGGTTCATAAAGATAATTGCCAAAGGTGGTGCATAGTGCGACCCCATAGGAACCCCTTTGATTTGTAAATATACATTGTTGTCATACTCTATCTCATAGTTGTAAGAAATGAATCTTAGCATAGTGGAAAATTGATCCAAACTAATGCCGAAATTATCAATCTGCTCCCATCTATCCTTAGCGAAATCCATAACAGCTTGTAGTGCCTCACCAATAGGCACACTGGGGTACAAATTAGTCACATCCATAGATATGAACACAGGGTCAGTCATGTTATGAGTACTGGACATTTCAAAATTCTCTAAAATTTCGATTAATTGAAGAGAACTATAGAGGTGGGCGGGTACGAAACCGACCAACTGATTCAAAATCTTTCCACATAACCAGTCAATTTTGTTAGTGGGATTGCTTACCACCGAGGCAATAGGCCGCAGAGGATATTGATTGCTATCGTTTTTGTTTTTGTGGTCTTTGATTAGACCATAGAATTGAGATGGCTGTGATCCAGAAACATGCATACGTTGTAAGTCAGATTTGTTCAACTTATCACTGAGAACATTATTGACAATCTTGTTAGCTTGTTTTTCAATATTCAGTTTACGACTTTTATCGATAGCTCTGTACGTATCAGTATCAGATAATATCATACTGGTGCGTGCTCGCATATCCGAACTTTTAGTAACACAAAGACGATTGCTTTTATCAGTAGGCACTATCATCAGGTCGTTGTTTTTTATAAATGATCGACTTTCCTTTACGTTCTTGTTGAATTGTTTGTACACGTTACTTTTCTTAACATGGTCAATTTCTTTTTGGATTGTACTCTTTACGCTTTCTTTGAAAAGGAAAAGGTTCTTTTCTTCAGCTTCAGACATACTATCTGGTAACTTTACAGTATTCTTTTGAAAAGGAATAATTAAATTACGATTGTCTATTGTAGCCTTGTACTGATATTTCCAACGTAAATTATAAGTTAATATATCAAGCGCTAGCTCAACATCATCCATAACATCATCCGTGAGCTTAGGTGGAATGCGATAGTTCGGTCCCCTCTTTATCAGATCAGTCAAATGGTCTGGTAAAGATAGGTCCGTTTCATTACTGTATTTACTGCAAAAAGCGTCACGAGACCGTTGCAATTCACCCTCTTGCGATACATTGTTATCCTGGCACAGAAACACATCCACATAATGAAAAGGAAATTTAGGAGCAACGACAGCACTATAATGTCCAGCCGGAATTGGAAAAGATGTGAGAGACAAATTACTCCACTTCCTGCAATGAGTTTTGAACTTCTTCAGCTCCTCTAAATGGAGATCCTCAATCAGAATCTGGAACATTTGGTGCAAAACATCAAGTGGGACACTTCTAGTAATCGTGAGGTACTCATATCCACGGCGTTGCTCAAGAAATTCCTCTTTCGATCGGAGGTTCTTCAAACTTGTGCGAAGTATCTCCAACTCCAAAGATCTAACCTTTCTGCACACCACTTTATCACTATGAAATTCATCCGGTATGTTAAACATGTTACTCACAAAGAAAGGGATAACTGCACTCGCAATGCATGCTTGGACGAACAAAATATCGCAAATGACGCGCACGTATCTTACCTGCAAGTTAATGAAAGATTTTGCATGAGCTCGCTGATCACAATCAAGGATAGCGGAAGTGACATAATTGATGGCTTTGGGCGGGAGGACCATTATTCAAAAAATATACACTACGATTGTGTAGGCACAAAACTCTCCCGATTGTTGTTAGGCCGAAAATTATAATGACTTAAATAAAGACACAAGGTGGCCGACGTTTCCCGTCCTGACGCTTTATCAAGGCCTAATATGATAAAAGTGAAGCACTACAGTAGATGGAGCCGTGTTGCGACTGCCTCGTGACGCCTGTTCATCCGAGGTTTACGATTATTGATCAGACGACATTCCACCAAGCTGGTCTCCAGCGGATCACTCACACACTTTAAAAACGCAATGCTAAAATCATCTATACTGTTACATCTATGACATTCTTTTATATGCTCGCATAGGGCGCTACTGTTATTATTTTTGTTAATACTGTATTTATGTTCTTTGTATCTAGTGTAGAACGGACGAGAAGTCTTACCGATATACGTAGATTTGCAGTGAATACATGTAAATTCATATACAACACATGTAGTATCACATCTGTTTCTATCAGGTAGCTTCGTACAAAGTTCACAGTTTGCATGTTTTTGGAATGGCTTAATGTTCAATACGTTACGCAGTTTTTTGTTACCCGTTGTGACAAACTTGATGTCCAATTTGAATTTACGTATGTGGTAATTTATTTTTCTTATCATGCTGTCGCTAATGAAAGGTAGTTTCAAGATACATTTGTTCGTGTTATCTCTAATACTTCTGCTTTTATTTCTGCTTTTATTGTCGTTACTGTACAGCTGAGTTTGAATATACTTTTCTGAATACCCATTATCCTTCAGGTTGTTTTTACACTTCTCCATGAGCATGCTTTTACTTTCTTCTGGAAGAGAATTACTGCATCTTACTTCTAAATTGTGAAATTTTTGTTTGACGAAGTTTGATTTAGTCGAGTTCGGGACCCAGCTGTCTTTCTTTAAAGAGTTACCAGAAGCTAATTCTTTAGTGAACAATTCATGAACAATCTTTTTATTCCTTACCCAGACACTTATATCTAGGAAATTTAGTTTTTCGTTGTTTTCTGGAATTTCAAGGGTGAAATTTATACTTTCATTGACAGAATTGAAAATTTTAGAAATTGTATCGAACAATTTCATATCAAACTGCAGAGGGCCAATTATAGAATCATCGATATAGCGCTTGTAGATCAACGTTTCTAAGTCCACGTGCTCCTTCAATAAGGAGATAGCTTTCCTCTCAATATGGTTCATAAAGATAATTGCCAAAGGTGGTGCATAGTGCGACCCCATAGGAACCCCTTTGATTTGTAAATATACATTGTTGTCATACTCTATCTCATAGTTGTAAGAAATGAATCTTAGCATAGTGGAAAATTGATCCAAACTAATGCCGAAATTATCAATCTGCTCCCATCTATCCTTAGCGAAATCCATAACAGCTTGTAGTGCCTCACCAATAGGCACACTGGGGTACAAATTAGTCACATCCATAGATATGAACACAGGGTCAGTCATGTTATGAGTACTGGACATTTCAAAATTCTCTAAAATTTCGATTAATTGAAGAGAACTATAGAGGTGGGCGGGTACGAAACCGACCAACTGATTCAAAATCTTTCCACATAACCAGTCAATTTTGTTAGTGGGATTGTTTACCACCGAGGCAATAGGCCGCAGAGGATATTGATTGCTATCGTTTTTGTTTTTGTGGTCTTTGATTAGACCATAGAATTGAGATGGCTGTGATCCAGAAACATGCATACGTTGTAAGTCAGATTTGTTCAACTTATCACTGAGAACATTATTGACAATCTTGTTAGCTTGTTTTTCAATATTCAGTTTACGACTTTTATCGATAGCTCTGTACGTATCAGTATCAGATAATATCATACTGGTGCGTGCTCGCATATCCGAACTTTTAGTAACACAAAGACGATTGCTTTTATCAGTAGGCACTATCATCAGGTCGTTGTTTTTTATAAATGATCGACTTTCCTTTACGTTCTTGTTGAATTGTTTGTACACGTTACTTTTCTTAACATGGTCAATTTCTTTTTGGATTGTACTCTTTACGCTTTCTTTGAAAAGGAAAAGGTTCTTTTCTTCAGCTTCAGACATACTATCTGGTAACTTTACAGTATTCTTTTGGGAGCAGATTGATAATTTCGGCATTAGTTTGGATCAATTTTCCACTATGCTAAGATTCATTTCTTACAACTATGAGATAGAGTATGACAACAATGTATATTTACAAATCAAAGGGGTTCCTATGGGGTCGCACTATGCACCACCTTTGGCAATTATCTTTATGAACCATATTGAGAGGAAAGCTATCTCCTTATTGAAGGAGCACGTGGACTTAGAAACGTTGATCTACAAGCGCTATATCGATGATTCTATAATTGGCCCTCTGCAGTTTGATATGAAATTGTTCGATACAATTTCTAAAATTTTCAATTCTGTCAATGAAAGTATAAATTTCACCCTTGAAATTCCAGAAAACAACGAAAAACTAAATTTCCTAGATATAAGTGTCTGGGTAAGGAATAAAAAGATTGTTCATGAATTGTTCACTAAAGAATTAGCTTCTGGTAACTCTTTAAAGAAAGACAGCTGGGTCCCGAACTCGACTAAATCAAACTTCGTCAAACAAAAATTTCACAATTTAGAAGTAAGATGCAGTAATTCTCTTCCAGAAGAAAGTAAAAGCATGCTCATGGAGAAGTGTAAAAACAACCTGAAGGATAATGGGTATTCAGAAAAGTATATTCAAACTCAGCTGTACAGTAACGACAATAAAAGCAGAAATAAAAGCAGAAGTATTAGAGATAACACGAACAAATGTATCTTGAAACTACCTTTCATTAGTGACAGCATGATAAGAAAAATAAATTACCACATACGTAAATTCAAATTGGACATCAAGTTTGTCACAACGCGTAACAAAAAACTGCGTAACGTATTGAACATTAAGCCATTCCAAAAACATGCAAACTGTGAACTTTGTACGAAGCTACCTGATAGAAACAGATGTGATACTACATGTGTTGTATATGAATTTACATGTATTCACTGCAAATCTACGTATATCGGTAAGACTTCTCGTCCGTTCTACACTAGATACAAAGAACATAAATACAGTATTAACAAAAATAATAACAGTAGCGCCCTATGCGAGCATATAAAGAATGTCATAGATGTAACAGTATAGATGATTTTAGCATTGCGTTTTTAAAGTGTGTGAGTGATCCGCTGGAGACCAGCTTGGTGGAATGTCGTCTGATCAATAATCGTAAACCTCGGATGAACAGGCGTCACGAGGCAGTCGCAACACGGCTCCATCTACTGTAGTGCTTCACTTTTATCATATTAGGCCTTGATAAAGCGTCAGGACGGGAAACGTCGGCCACCTTGTGTCTTTATTTAAGTCATTATAATTTTCGGCCTAACAACAATCGGGAGAGTTTTGTGCCTACACACTCGTAGTGTATATTTTTTGAATTTTTAGCTGATATCAACAATGAAATTTTCTAAGTCGGTTCCCGAAATTTGGAATGTCCGATGCTATCATCAGAGCTCAGAGAGACGACCTACCGTTGACAATCTCTCGTCTTAATGAAAATCAGCTGATGACGTAATCTTAATCATCGAAAACTTTAAACGCTTCTATCACCGATTCTAGAGGTCCGATTGAGCTGCAAATTCCCCAATTCCCCATTTCGATGTAGAATTTGACGCTGAATCCGAATCTGCCCTCCGTTTTCCCATCCAATGCTTCGTTTTGGCTCTACAGCTCAAAAACATCCCGAATTCGCCGTTAACTGTCGTTTTTCGGAAAAATTTTGAAATTTTTTTCTCGCCGATTGAGCTGGAAATTACCCTACCGATGCAGAATTTCACGCTGATTCCAAATCTGGTCTCAGATCTGCCATTGGAGCAGCCGTTTAGACGCTAGAGCCCAAAACATCCCAAATTCACCGTTAACTCTGTCGTTTTTCGCCAATTTCCCAAATCTTAAATGGCGTCTCACATCTAAACGAAGACAGATATGAACAAGCCGTTTCTTTCACTGAATTTGTCTCACTCTTAGCTTTCAAACGAGCTATTGCACGACTTTCTACGATCTCTAGAACCAAAGTTGGAAGCAACGCTGCCGAGGGGTGGGACGTCCCAAAAATTTTTTCTCTCCAATGGAGCTGGAAATCACCCTACCGATTTAGAATTTGACGCTGAATCCGAATCTGCCCTGCGTTTTCACACCCGATTCTTCGTTTTGGCTCTACAGCCCAAAAACATCCCAAATTCGCCGTTAACTCGTTTTTCAACATCTGCCAACCTGGTCGACCGCCCAAGACTCTCTCCCGAGGGGGGGGGGCGCTGTGTTTATTGTGGAGGTTTGCTTGCTACTCATGTCTAATCTACAAGCAATAATGGCGTTGCTTAACATTGCTATAAACTAAGAAAATGAAAAAAACAAGTTTGTAGGAAAATTAAGCTCGTAGAATAAAGTATATAGTAAGTAGAGTGCCGACTCAAACAATATTGATGAATATTTTTGTGTCAAAGATTCAGCTTTTTGCACAGATTATGTTCCTGAGGTCTAAATGATATTTCATCAATTATCAAAAGGGCAAATTTTTTACTAGTTATTCCTGTGTTTACTTATAGCGACTGGTACCTGTGATTTTAATGCTTAAGTAGTATGAAGCCTATAAGATATCAAATGGAATGAAAGCATGTTGAAAAGAAAATTAAAAGGGAATTAAGTAATTCATCAAGGAAAGTTCAATTTAGCATTATAGCTTAAGTCTTCATACAAAAAATTCAGAAGAGTTTATTCTGATTTTTGGCTGAATTTTCGAGTTTGCTTATTTTACATATATAGTTTTTTCGAACAGGCCAAATGGATATGTTAAGTTAAGACACTTGACCAAATTATTACTAACTGAATGCATTCTACGGATTATATGAATCAGTGTGTAGAATGATTAATAAATGGGAAGAATAATAATGCTCTGTAATATTTCATACTTGTGAATTATTTCATTTTTAGTAGATGTGTGATTCTTTGATTCATTCAATTTAGTTTTCTTTTCTATCTGAACATCGTTGTGGACACTTTACTCGCATATATTAAAGCTTATTATGTGGAAGAGACTTTGATATTAAACTATATTGTGAAACCATAAGAAAGAACAGTGGTTTCCAATGCTTTGGAAGTATAGAATCGACTGGCGTTTTTTTTAAATATAGCAAGTAAAGCAAATGGTAGCAATGTCCTTTCAATGCAAGTATTCGACTTTTCTACGCTGTATATGAGTGCTACAGTGTATAAATGTACTAAACAAACTCTAATGGATCTAAGAATTTGTTACTATCAACAATACGCTATTGGTAAAGTCGAAAGTACGTCTGAAGTTTTCGTGAAGCGTGGATATGAAACTTTCAAAGTGATCAAGTGTATGGAGAGATTGTTAAACATGCATTTTGACTGTACTATGTTATCTTTGTCCATTGAATTTAGTTTTATTTTGTGCGCTTTTTGCATGTAGTAAAGTATCTACCCATTGACCGGCGTGAACACAAATCAGTCATTTTTATGACTAACTGACTTTTATACAAGTAATCACTATGGGCAACCGCACCGAAACACTGTTAACCTAACAAATCTCTAACAGTATCCCATTGAAATTAGCTTGTCGCTAACAGCTCTCTACAGGGTTACCGTGGGTATGGGGATTCTGTGGGTATATCCATGGGTATGGGTACCATGCGCATGGAGTGGGTATGGGTGCTGAAGCCATCCCCACAGTTCCCATAGCGCTTCTATGGTAATTTTGTGGGGATTGTCAGGATTTTTGACATTCACTAGAGGCAGTCGGAACTGACATATTATTGCTCAATAAATTCTGACTTTGAATTATCAGACTGCTTGCCATCTCACCACTTAAATTCTATGAAATATCTGTGCTGATTTCACATCCGTAATAAATTCTCAATTATTTTGAATAACTAATAATAGCCTAGATGTGTCGGGACGTCTGACAGAGATGAGGAACGCTATAAGTTGGTTTTAGGGTAGAACTGAATGGAGGCTGATTCGCACGCCTTTTTATGCCGGTATAATCGCCGGAAAATCCCGCGGTATATGCTGGTAAATCACTTGCTAGCAGATTGAATTACTTTGATATCACAGGATATGTTGAAAAAGTTTCAGTTATAGCTCATTTCCAGTTGTAGTGAATAGTAAGCGGGTAAAAAATAGTAAGATTTTTGTCAATGGTGCAGGCTGGCACGATGGGAGTCAAAACGCATCGAACAAATGCGATTTTGCTTTATTACCATAATCAACATTGCAATGATTGCAATTAAGGATGAGACTATATTGTTCATGCAAAGCACAAGATCTCGATAGCCAAGCAACTAGATGAAAGGAATAGCGACTGAATGGAAAAGCTATCATGCTCTCAAATCTGAACTTAAACGATAATCACCATGGCGAAGGTTTCTGCTGCAGATGATCACACAGCATCAATTGGATGATAATTGGATCAACCTTCAACAATCACGATTTGTAACCGAACGCCAGAAATTTCGTATTTTCCTGATTTCTTCCAAAGTCACCATCAGAAATATGTCGTCACACGCACATATACATTTGACAATTAGACTACATTCAATGTGTTCATGATTGATCATTGAGATGAGCTCAATATGCTTACTACATAGCACACACTTGACCCATTCAATGGTGCAACAGACGACATCACAAGAGAATAGCTTCTATTTTCAATACAGCCAAGATTATGAAGACCTAGCATCTACCCGGACTAGAAAATGCAGCCGTCGTTCTGACTGAAATTCAATTCAGTCTATATACTAATCTAAAAGCGATTATCTAAATGTCGTCAGTGGTGTAGCAGTCAGTGGCAAGGACATGGGTCAGTGATGGTGTAACGAGAAGTTTCATTAAACCAAAGATATCCTGTTACACCTTTGACAGGTATTCCGAAAACTTCAATGGGTCTAATGATTTCATATTTTTCTGCTATTCCTATTTGCATGTATGACTCGTACATTCTACAGTAATTCATAGTGCCTACTCTCGCAAGGGCATGTTCTGATTGGGCGAGAAAGGGTGCTCAAAAAAGTACTCAAAATAAATCGTCCTGCTTCACATGTAACTGTTTAAACCTACACTCATATTTTTGATAAAAGGAAAGTCTTAAGTTAGTTTAAAAAGTTAAAATGCTGCACGAAGATCCCTAAATTTAAGTCTATCTCGTTGATGAAGAACCTGCATTGAAATAATAGTCGAAGAGTCAAAATATGCAGGTAGTTTCACTTCAGTAACTGATGACCTTGCATCAAAACTTCTTTGACTCGTTCGTTGACAAGTAGCAGACGGCATCTCGAGTTGCATGCGGGAAGTTTGTTAAGACATTTAAATAGCATACGCTTTCAGTTTGAAACTCCACCAGTGATTGATGTACGTGTACACAGAGTTTCGACCTCGATAGAAATTTCTATCGAGGTCGAGGTCGAGGTCCGGTCGAGGTCAGGATTTTTATCGAGGTCGAGGTCGAAACTCTGGATGTAACTGCCGTAAAACACCCTACATAGATGTATACTTTTTCGACCTCTGTAAACATTGACTGCCAGTTGTATTAATAAAGAACAAAGTAAATACATTTGTGGCTGATTACCTGTCCAGTGGTCCTTTGAAAGATTCCGATTAGTTTTGGACTTCTTCAAAGGATACATCGGGATGAACTCTCTTCACATGCTTTTTTATGTGCTGCAGGCGTTAAATGATCCTTTAGAGATGGTACAGTCACATCGCTGGTCCCCGTCGATTATTGTGGTGCATTTAAAACAGTCTTCAGTCTCAACAAAAAAATCGTATACGGTACTTAATCTCGGTCACTTTGGCGCCATCACGAATCACAATCACGCAAGTGAATGAGGACATAAGATAATAAAAATCTCGAATAATGAGTTGATGACAATCTGAAAGAAGGATTGCCCCGAACATCCTATCACATACAGGTAGGTGATTAAAAGTTCTTTTCATCTGCAGATTTCCCGACATGCATACACTCTACTGTTCAACATAGTAATATATAAGTAAGTATTCAATGAGATACTATCTTTTTATGTGATGTTATCCTAACATCAAAAAAATAGTTTCCCTAAGGGAAATTTTCATTACATAAGTTTCAGCAACCGACCTACCTCGACATGTTTCATGTCGAGGTCGAGGTCGGGAAAAAGTTATCGAGGACGCGAGGTCGAGGTCGAGGTCGAAACTCTGACTGTACATGTACATGTTCAATGTGATTGCGAAGAGCGACATTGCTGCAATTGCTGTTTATGAAGAAAATTATATCCAGGGTGACAAAGCTGACCATGCATAAAGACATTTGGCCGGAACTGTTGCTTTTGGCTAAGTACAAACAAATAATATTAATTGCTACCCGCTCTTTGATGGCCTGGTAACACTTGAAGAGCCATTTCAATACAAAAGTATTCGTCTGAGTTCAGCTGTTATGAAAGTAATACATGAGTTGATGAGGTGACAAGAAATTGCAGTGAAAATCATTGTGTTGTAATTAAATCATCAAAGGCAGCTACCGGATCGTATCATGTTCTAAGTTCCACTGAAATTGAAATATCGAAAATCAGTTATTCCATTTGAGGAAAGGTAGCATATAAATTAGGTGTCTAATCCTGTGGGTATGGGGATTATGACCAGGTGTTGCAGGTGCTTCATGTGCGCCCTCCTCATGAATTGCCGAAAAAATATTATTTAATCAGCTTTCGTGCTATGGTCACAAATTACCGTCACGGAGCTATAGCTATTATTGTGTGCATAAATTTTACGTGTATTAGGAAATTATAAAGATAGCTACGATCGAGATGTACTTTTAGTGCGAACTGATAACAAAATTATCAACAAACAAAATCGTAGAATCATTTGATGTAGCGAGCAAAATTTCTCGTCTAGTTGAACAACTTGCTTTTTACAATCGTTACAAGTGATGCACTAACGTAATGTTGCAAATTAGTATTTGCGATTGTTTTCGGAATGTGTTTGACAAAATACAATACTCCAAGATTTTGCTTAACTACGTCTATTATTAAAATATCGACATGATTTTACATGCATTGGCCTAGGCTACTCTTGTGCGTAAATTTTTGAAAGCTAGCTTTGCATTTTTGCAAATATTTCAAATTTTACCATGTAGCCTACCAAGATCCAAAGTGTGATAACACTGACGTGTGTGAAGTTAGCCGTACCAATATCCGTACCACATCGAAAATCGCGTGTGCCACTCTCGAAAACAGCATTAACACATAATTTTAGAATGTGCCAGCTTGTGCCACCAGTAATTTTTCAAAATAATGCAGCAGTTTGCGAGAAATCGTCCATCAAAAGTTCGAGGTGGTACGGATGTGAAGTTAGCCGTACCAATTTACAGAAATAATCTTAAATCGCATCTTTGTGAATTTTCAACGATATAGACGTCTAAAATAACACGTCTAAAGCATGCGCCACACACTACTTTGCCAAAATTCACAATAGTTACTGAGAAAATGGACAAAATGACCTCAAAGTGGTACGGATGTGAAGTTAGCCGTACCACTTGTGAAAATCGCGTGTGCCACTCGAATCAACCCACCCAATACACTTATTGTGAGTGTGCCAGCTTGTGCCACCCCTCAGACAGCCCCAACTCTGCGTAGAATCCGCACAAACGCGGATTTTCCTCCACAGCCACGCCCACAGCCCATCCGTACCACTTGTGAAAATCGCGTGTGCCACTCGAATCAACCCACCCAATACACTTATTGGGAGTGTGCCAGCTTGTGCCACCCCTCAGACAGCCCCAACTCTGCGTAGAATCCGCACAAACGCGGATTTTCCTCCACAGCCACGCCCACAGCCCATCCGTACCACTTGTGAAAATCGCGTGTGCCACTCGAATCAACCCACCCAATACACTTATTGGGAGTGTGCCAGCTTGTGCCACCCCTCAGACAGCCCCAACTCTGCGTAGAATCCGCACAAACGCGGATTTTCCTCCACAGCCACACCCACAGCCCATCCGTACCACTTGTGAAAATCGCGTGTGCCACTCGAATCAACCCAACGAACACCAGAAATGTCAGTGGTTTTACAAGAAATTGCAGTAGTTGTATTTAAATGGCAATAATTCAAAATTGGACAAGTTTCATTCCCGTGATCATTATGTTGTTTATATCCTTGAAAAACATACAACGAACTTGGTATCATTGGATAGAGCATTGTTCACTCTATCTGGAAATGTCAACACCTTTACAGAAAATGCTGAGACAATGTCGGGAACTACAGATTGATGTATTTTGTGCAATGATGTTTCTGTCACAAATTCCTTCTAAATTTTTGTTAGATTTTGTTTAAACACTGCATGCATTTCTAAACGTAACAGCTGGACGTGGAATTTTGTGGTCTGCCGCTATTAACGAAGCTATCATCCTATATCTATGCACACGGCATGTTTCAAGGCAGCAGGGAAAGTAAGTAGCTTTTATTTCATTGAAATGAATGTTTAGTCTTATTGCAGGAGATTAGATCAGTGGAATCGGCTTGCAGACTGATGGACGGAGCTTATGATTACTTGGCTTAGTTATGAACAACCCTATATAGATAACTAAAGAATAGAAGGAAGTGCTATGTGTAGGGCACTGTTTATATACAGCAGATGAATAATGAGCAATGAATAAGCAGATGTTGGTGGAATGGCTATGGCTACTGCATAGTTAGGCAATATAGTCGGCAAATATTTGGTCTCGCATCTATTACACCGGCTATCTGGTGCAGCAATCTACCATTTTTGTTGTCGTGTCTAGCTGCTCAGAAATTTCTGATTCCAAATCCCTCAATGAAATAAATGTGTGTCTTGATTTGTTTATTTGTCTTGCTTCACCTTTCTTGGTCCTACTTTGCATCCTACAGGCACGCGTGAACAGGGAACTAGGAAGGCTCAGCCCGCCTAATCTTCAGCCAGACACATTGATCTCAGACATTTGATTGCACATGAATGATATAGAACTACATATAGATAAGTTGGCAGTGGATGTCAATGCAACTATCGCTTGCACTTATCTAAGTCATGAATACCTTTAGAGTGTTCAAATTGTCATTATTCAATCAAATTTTAGGAAATCCAATCCACATGTCAGACTCTTTTTGCATGCATCAGATATTGTGATCGATTTCTACCACCATGACAACTAGATCATTATATTCTAAGAACATCTCCACGACAACTTCGCAAGCCGGGTCGACCAGAGAAATTCGACTTGTGCCTCGAAACAACCCTAAGATACATGGCTACTAAGACAGAGATTCGAACAATCAGGCATGATGATTGCAGGAATCCTCGAAGCCTAGTTCGTCAATACAAGAGGCTTCGGTTCTCTTTTTGAAATAATATCTCCTGGGATGAATTTCAGCGATAGAGCTGCGATTCTTCTTCTGGGGAAGAAGCTGGGGAAACACTTCTGCTATCATCTACACTTCTTTAAAATCGGTTACAAAGTAAAAAGTTATAGCATGATGGTGTGTATATCAGCGATGAAACTGGTTCAAAGGCACCATTCGGTGACCCACTCATTGACTCGGGTTCTTTTTGGGTTCTTATGCTTTTGTAGTCATAGAGCAAGCTTGTAGCTCAATTGTGGTCGAAGTGAATAATCCGTTAGCCTATACTAAGTCTATCACTGGGCGACTGGAAATGCAATTAGTCATTGTTCAATGGCGAAAGAGAAGTAAGGATTCAGTGCAAGTCGCTTGTTGCTGTCGCTTGGATTATCACTAGCCGACACAGCTCTGAAAGAGGCGCCATGAGGCTATGATGTAAATTCACTGATAATTTTTCACAAAATAAGTAATTATTAAGGGAATGATTTTCAAATATTTAGCAGTTTAAAATTGAAATATTACAGATGAAGCTCTTATTTGCTGTGTCACAGGAGTTCTATGCGCATGTGATCGAGTTTGACGATTCGCGCTATCAGTATTTAAAATTTTTTCGCAGTTGCGCGGTACGGTAGTGGCGAAAAATGAAGGTGAGGAGCAATTCGAAAGCACTTCCGCAAATTTTGGAAAGTTGAATTTTATGTGCAACTTATCACTTGGAGTTTAATTACTTCAGTACCAGTAGAGCAATCTGATTTCATTCAGATGCTATACATACAAAAATCTGACTGAGTCTTATTAATATGTTTGCATGTTTTTCAGGAAATTTTTTTTAAAGGTGATGCTAAAGGCCAACTTCGATACAAAGTCACATCATTGGTCGTGTAGCCTGCTAGCAATTTACGACAATCATTTGAAAAAATCCTCTCGCAAAAGTATGGCAATTTTGATATCAAAAGACTGACTACATGCATGTTCAAAATTGTAATTCTTTTGTATCTTTAGGTCCATTTTTCGCTCATATAATTTAAATGTATGTAGTCCCATTTTTCGATGGGGCACTGTCAGAGGATTTTGGCTCGATGTGACCTGATCTGTAATATAGTTTGTGTGGGACATGTTCAAATTAATTTCACTTCTCCTGAACGAACTGCGTTGCTCGTGATAGGCATTGCAAATTGTTACAGCCACAAAAATGATGAAATACAGCATTAGTAGCTAAGTAGTTAATTGTAAAACGCCTTCAATTTCAGGCAAATGACATGATATACAATGATAATGACCTTAATACTTATATATTACAAAATAAATTCCAGAGAAGCATGGCATAATTTCATGTAAGTGCAGATGCTTTATGCCAATTGTGATCGTTGCTATAAACTTACATGCGCAATTAAAGATTGGGCATAAGTGAGCATGTTTGATATGCATATGTCATACTTGAGTGCTTGATACATAGGCCCTATGTCAATTTGAGGTTTTTTATCAACTATCTTCAACTTCATCAATAATAATTTTAGTGCAGTTCATCGGTCTCATTTGATAGTGATATTTTATCTCTTTACATTTTTATAGAGAGTTTAGTTGCCTCACACTTGCTTTGCTGCCATTGCTTGAAACGCAACTTCTTTTCTTTGTCAGCGCTTTCCACTTCCGAATTCCACCATCAGGTCTCTCTTATGCCTGCCCAGCCCTTGCTGCGACCACACTCTTTTTCAGCACTGTGTATCCAGGCTGTCTTCATCCTGTTCCACTCCAAGTCAAATGTATTTTGGTCTGCAATATGTCCTTCATGGTTCATAACCTCCTCGTTAAAGTGCATGGTTAAAGTACAACTCCACAATGAACTCAGAATGCCAACGCATGACAATGTACCATTATATCATATATTTACATCGTGCTGAAAACGAAAGATAAAACGTCTTGAAGGCTATTCCTTTTATTATTTAGTTTGATCTCTGCATGATGACGATTGACGCTGTTGGAGATTCTGCGCAACATTTTTTGCTTTATCTGTGAAATATAAAAGATTAATTGGATTGAATGATAAATTGATTATAATACTTATTTATTTCGTGTTTCCATGATTGCATGTATTCATTGACTAAGGAGACATCGAAACCTTGCTCTATAATTCATCCAGGGTAGTTTGATTGATTTGTTTAAGTATCTGGATGTGTATTATAAATGGCTGCTGGTATGATTTTCATCATCATATGAGAATGCATAAATTATTGATCAAATATCAGCATACTGATCGTGAGAAACCAAGGAAATCGTTATTCGCACGCATAAATTCTTGCGAATAACGGATTAGCAATAAAATTACTATTCAGACGAATTTTTGCGTAGGAATAACCGCGCCACGGTACCTGGTAAGGATCAGAAATCTGAGACAAAACTATTTACAACCCATGAATGCGCCAGTGGATCAGGAACGTGATCATTTTCATTTTCTATGTGACACAGTCAACAATGACCCAATTTTATTTCGCAGAAAATACGTGATCTAGCTAGACGGGTTTACTTGCTTCTGCTCGTAAATATCATAGTCAATGTCGATTGTGATTTGTGGATCTGAATGTGACAGTCAGTCCCTAATTCTACTGTTGAAAGTAAACAGTTGACATCTTGTAAATATTATTCCTTTTTTCTTCAACAGGTCGTCTACGCTAACCCAAAGGATTTTCAGAAACCGTCAACGATGTGTATTGGTGTTGGTCAGTGCAATTAATCAAATTTCAAAGCTGTTCAATGAGCAGAAGATTGTGGATTGATCAGCTGGAAAATGAAGTGCACTTCTCTTCTGTTTCACTTCAGGGTCCTGAAGTCTTCAATATAGTGGGAATTAGTGTAACTCGCTGCGAAGAACGAGTTTCAGCATGATGTGGCATTTTTGGTGAATTGTGATATTCCTTTGTATGATAGTGGTATGTAGACTGGGACAGTATCACGACTTTGTTGACATATGTTTTGGTAAAGTTGGACAAATTGCATCTTTCATGTGAAACTCAGTCTGTCTTTGAAACTTGTCAGTGTTGAGAATTTCTATATGAATGAAATGTGAAGTTAATGACCTGTTGTTGTAATTTGTTAAGTGTATGGAAGGTAGTAGGCGAATGGGCAAGGCATGGGAAGCGGAAATCCAATAACAGTTAAATTTGTGTTTGAATATGCAGTCGGCTAGTGTTAGGGTTAGGATAAGGTTTGGCGAACGGGTTAGTTTCCAGGGATGAGGGCTTCGGATCTGGATTGTAGGTGAATAGAGGATCAAGACGAGTATAAGTTTTCGTAGGGTTTGGTGTTGGGTCGTGTCTTAAGAAAGAGTTAAAGTTTCACAATGATGACTTCTATATTTCATGCGCATAGGCGTGCATGTCATAGTGATGGTAGTTGGCATGTGTCAGGTAAGTTTGCATAGGTGATAGAGCATGCTCATATTACCCACAGGCATTGTTAGTAATGTTTGACAACAGATTTGGACAGTAGAAATATGCTACGAAGGAGGCATGGTTATAGGCAGAGGCGTCGCGACCGGGGGTGTGGGGGACCGTAACACCCCCAATATGAAATTTTTAAAAGATTCAGGTAAAATGAAAAATTTCAGGTAAACCGCCGTTTTGCCGGCGATTCAGTTCCAATATTCACTGACGTTGTTCTTAGCCACAAAAACACGTCTTGTCACAAAAACACATCGTAATGTCGGGAAATTCTCACCCTTTCTAGACACCAGAAAGTATATGGTTGTTGATGATATTGATTTGTCACGCGAAAGCGGTCAAACATAGCGCGCTGAAACATGTTGGAATGTGTGTGAGTATGCGTGCGTGCAATAATCAGGTAAATTTTGGTTCTTAGTTGTAAATCAGGTAAAATTTAGCAAACAGCCCCCCCCAACGATGTTTCCTTACCGACGCCTCTGGTTATAGGCCGTAATTGCAGTTGAACATAAATTTTAGTAATGAGTTGTATTGTAAGTGATGGATTAGCGCTAGGACTTCATGGAGGGAAGACACTGAAGAGGTCTAAATATGTCCTTAAAAACTGTGACAGTCACGGAACTAAGTTATGAAAATTACATGCACATGCAATTGTTATGCAGGCCTACACCCACATGTAGATACATGTGCCAATTGCAGCAGGTAAGACGGGGCGCGTGAATTCAGCAGGAACTTTTTTCCTCTCGAGATCATTTCGTGCATATGTCAACTAGAATTACTTCCTCAATCAATTCCTGCTCAATTCATGCGTAGCTACATGTACGTGGGCTGTGGGCGTGGCTGTGGAGGAAAATCCGCGTTTGTGCGGATTCTACGCAGAGTTGGGGCTGTCTGAGGGGTGGCACAAGCTGGCACACTCCCAATAAGTGTATTGGGTGGGTTGATTCGAGTGGCACACGCGATTTCCACAAGTGGTACGGCTAACTTCACATCCGTACCACTTTGAGGTCATTTTGTCCATTTTCTCAGTAACTATTGTGAATTTTGGCAAAGTAGTGTGTGGCGCATGCTTTAGACGTGTTATTTTAGACGTCTATATCGTTGAAAATTCACAAAGATGCGATTTAAGATTATTTCTGTAAATTGGTACGGCTAACTTCACATCCGTACCACCTCGAACTTTTGATGGACGATTTCTCGCAAACTGCTGCATTATTTTGAAAAATTACTGGTGGCACAAGCTGGCACATTCTAAAATTATGTGTTAATGCTGTTTTCGAGAGTGGCACACGCGATTTTCGATGTGGTACGGATATTGGTACGGCTAACTTCACACACGTATAACACTGCGGAGTTTGTATTATGTTTTGTATTGAACATGTTTTAGAAGTTCCATGATCTGTTTCAAGCATAATATTCATTGCCATATGGCTCACATAGAACATCTACTTTAGAATTCTTCTTACCCTGAGCATTAAGTAAAAATTGTCAAAAATTTCAATTTCTTATCGTAATAATATATTCTGTTGTGTTATCGATTTTCTTCTTGCTAAATAACATTTTCCTGTGCTGATGATTAGAAATGCCTGAGTATATAGAAGCCGTCTCACATCATGATATTTGATCATGAGATTTGAATTGTTTTGTAGATTTTTCTATGTAGGCAGACACGCAAGCAATATCTAAGAGTTGCAAATTTTTTAATTTATGTTGTTTTTCCTGTTCCACTACAGTTCATTACCTCTGTGATAATGAACTCTACAGTAGATATGGCAGATAATATGACTTTAATAATAATATGATAATAACATAATATGATCTCTAAACATGAGATCTATTTGATTAGAATCGGACTTTTTATCTGTATTATAGCAAAAGGGTGTCGCATACATTACATTATGCAATAAACTGATTTTTGCTGATTAGATTTACACGCTTGTACTCATGCATACCAGCAATAGTTGTCCGATGAGCATGGAGTAGTTATCATGCTAAAGGTAACAGGTCTTTGGATGGGCCTATACAAAACCTTATAGACTTATTGAGATGTGAGGCATTGGTTATGGGGTAAAGGGATGGAACATAATATACAAAAAATGTCCTCCTTTAGCATCAATGCAACACCTTCCCCAAAGTCGTGCCGGCGTCCTTGGATGCATCCCAAAAACGCACCCTCTTTGACCGATATCATTACTTGGAATCCCATAGAAATACAGGCTAGCGTTTCTAAACTGCGATGAGATGGCTTTGATAATCTTTACGTGGAAGGATGGGCACCTTTCACGAATGCTCATGCCTGTCTTTGTAATGTACTAAGCCTTTCACCCTCTGCACATTTCTTAATATAATTATTCATCATCTATTTTTATGTGACTTTTAATTAATGCGCGTTTCCGATTGCCCACTTAAATTTTATTATGTTCGGTCAATAGTAAGATAAAAAGTTGACTTCTATTTAAAGTTAGTTTTTGAAAATCGACAACTTTTTCAATTCCTTGCAAAACCATCTTAATCAAATCGGATGAAATGCATCGATGTAATTATTGCATGAATAATAGCACTTTACCTTAAGCAAAACTCACAATAGCTTTATAAGTAATATGTTTGTCAGTTTTTGCTACAAATACTAGATCCCAAGTCAAAAATGGACACATCATTCATATGTATTATAATCAGCCGCGGCTGTTTATCTTCAAGTAAATGCTTATTATTATTATTATCATTATGCCCTTACGAAGATTATTCATGAGAATTCATGACATTTAATGGGGATTCATGAGATTTTTGTGAGAGCTGATCAGATTATGATGAGTCTCATGATGATCTCATAAGAAAATATTTGACTCATGACACTTTGACGAGAATATGATGAGTGGTGATAGATAATTTATGGGGATAATCTCTCCTGATGCGGTCATGGGAAAATCGTGAGCATTGATGTTTTTGTGAAAATGATTCTGTCATTATGGTAGGCCTACTTGCAGTAAGTTTGTAAGTAATAAGGCATGCATGCTAGCCGCGAAAGGATAGAGTTATAAGAAAGCTTATTTAATCGATAAAAGTCTCCAAGTTTATTCTGTATAGGATAAGAAGCAAAAATATAGAATATATCATAGGAATCTGTAACAGCCTTTTCGAAATGATGCATTTATGCTATGAGCATGACTGTGCAATACGTCTGTAAGTTCGTGACTGTGGGAAACAGAAATGTTTGGAATACGTAAGTCTCTGTGGCATCAGATAATGCAGTGGGTGAGAAGACAGGTTTTCACATTTGAACAAAAACGAACAAATGCGTCGTTTCTCTAGTCAGGCATAATTTGGCACGAACAATCTTCATTACAAATAATTCTGTGCGCTCGCTTTACAACTCTTACTAAACGCGTCATTACATGACAAGGTAATGTACCAAAAAGTGGTGTACTATAGAGCAATATATGAACATGATCATATCGTAGAATACAGCAAGTAACTTAGTTTAGGTAACAAAATGCTTTAACACTCGCAACACATGTAGTCGTCTAGATGTCACATTATCAAAATGATGATCCCATGAAAGAGTATCACACCACAAAGCACCAAGAGTGGTAACACTATTTGTGAACTCAATATTTGGATACTTAAAATCATCCACCGAATTTCTGGAGCATCTAGAAAGAAGATGTTTACATTTATTCAAATTTAGAATCATGTCATTGGAATGAATCCACCTTTGTATCACATTTAAACTATTCAAATCAGAGCCACGACGACATAGTTCTACAAGAGTAAGGTCATCAGCAAATTTTATCAATTCAATGTTTCTACCCTCCACCGATAACCCAGATAGAAAGAAGGCAAAAATGCAAGGCCCCAAAACACTGCCCTGAGGAACTCCTGAAACTACCTCAAGTAAAAATTCGTGGATATGGATTGATGCAGTTTATATTGATGATATATAACTACACTTATATATCATGATATGTATAGATATTTGTTTGTTGGTCTGTTGACAGATGTCATGGAAATGTTGAACAATTAGTACATGTCGGTCCTTGACAATATTATTCCGCTCACAAAATAATGGAGATCTACATATCTACAGCAGCGGCATCTGCTATAATGGCCTTCGCTCCATTATGGATTTCTATTTCTGCACAGACAACATGAATAATAAAGTATTCAAAGCGTATAATTGTTTGAGAAAAACATCTACAGTTTTAGCGCCCTCAGCAAAATTCGCGCTCTAAGCTTATGATCACATTGAGACTGCAAACATTGTTTGCTAACTGTAAAGGAGGCTGTCAAAAAGAAATGAAAGTCGATGAGTGATGATGCTTGATACTTTTGTTTTGTGAATTTTGGTAATTTTTCTTGCTTTTGAGCAGGTCTCTGCACGGAGAATACCCTACTGATCCACAGTATGCAAGAGAAGAGAGAAGAGCCTCATTATATGAAGCCTCATTGCTTGTGGGCTGATCTTTGGTTTATTAACCAATTGTACAACGCAACTGACTATTAAACACGATGTAACAACTGCTTGCAGAATCAGCAAAGAGCTTTGACTTCTGTAAAATGCTTTTGAAATCAAGAACCTTCAATACTGGAAATTGCAATAATTAATCAGTACCGAACGCGCCATAACATGCCTTCAAGATATCTATGACTTTTGCAGAAAGAAGGAGAACGGTCAGTTGAATCTTTCATTGTGTAAACAAGGAATGATATGAGTTGCATTTTTACTTTGAGTACTCAGATAAGATAAACAGCCAATTCAAATTTCTGAACAATGAAATTAGATGATAATAATAATTATGATAGATTACAGTAGGTAAATCATATTACTTCGTATATACCCTTTAATTTATGACAACTTAACCTTTTCTCATTCACTAGATAACGTCATCAAATAATTATTTCAGAAGGAAAACTAGCAGAAATCACTTTTTCGTAAAAAAATACAAATTTTTATATTTTCGTTTTGAGGTGGGGGGGGGGTGCATTTTTGTTAGTTTTGATGAAAAGTTCATCGATTCATGATGCAGGAAAAAAGTTCATATCTCTAGTGTGCATGTACATCAGCGAACATTGCACATACTTAAGGAAAAAATAGCGACATGATGCTTCAGAAACCAACAGTGACAACCACAGTTACACACTTATTTCGGACTTTTTGTAATAAAATCAATTGAGGTGAATCTGCATCGCACTTAAGTGCACACACCGGGCAGCTCTCCTATTTCATAAACTCCATCATTGCTAATTTGCGTGGTGGGAAGCAGCATATTTTAATGTCACCTCAAATCGCATTCGCAAAATACACAGCAATTTACATGTCAGGTCTCTTTGTGTCATGCATTTTGTATTCAGATATTAAGATTACGGATTCATTGTAGAAATAACTGCATTAAAATGACAAACTAAACATCGACTCTGAATTCCGCATAGAATTCCTTCTTTGAATAATTAGTGTTTTCTAATCTTCATTTGACTCAATAACGTCAACTATGCTCCATGAAACCATCTGCTCTCATCATGTGATAATGTCAAAATTTACTCTAAATTCCCAGGATGACACATTTGTCAAATTTTCTGGCGACTTTGTAATGAGTTTGATGCGGAGGAGTTTTATTTGCTTCATTATTCATTGGAATTTGATAGTGGTTTTGAGAATTGACACACGATGCCGATATTTGATCATCTGTTCTTACATTGAAACTGGTCATTGAGTACTCAAAGATGTTGGATGATCATTATTTTTCTGCTGTGTATGAAAAATTTTAATGCTGACATGCACGAGTTATCAAAAACGTATTGCAGATGAGTTTGGGGAAGCAGACAATTAATTTTAATTGCAGCGGGAAAGAGAGAGAGAGATGCATATTGAATCACAAATTGGTAATCAGAAAATTGCATACTCAAATTGTTACTTTACACAGGCAACAAACTGAATAATGTTAGCTTATTAGTTTACTATAAATAAACGACAAAATGAAATATAATACAATCAATCATAAAAGGTAGAAGTTGTGGATACACTTATAGCAGGAAAAAAGAGCTCCTGTGAACTGATGTCCTGCAAAAAGGTGCAAACATCCTGCCACTTGGCAGGCGATGCCGGATAACGTTAGAGATGGTAGTCTCAGCACACTGAATCTGATGAGATTATGCAGCTCTGTCAAAAAATTAATTGCAATTAATTGTCATCACCGTTTGAGTAAACTAATTCTTTATTTAGAATTATTCACTCAGTTATTTACTATTGTCTGGCTACATGAGCCTATACATACTTTGCAAGTCGCATAAAAGCTTATTATTATTTTGGATAGTGACTTGATTAGAGCAATTGCAAGAAATACATATGACTATATTCTCTATTATCCAATTGAGAATTGATTATCAATTAAATATCAATTGAATATCAATTAAGAATTGATAAATTTTACTGCAGACTTGCTAAGTTCATGTACTCATAATTATAGTGATCATAAATTATTAATTAATTGAAAAGAGTTTTAAAAGTTGTCAAATAAGTAATGCAATATAGATATATTAAACAAGCTATGCAGTAAATAGTTCGTGATTAGAATCCTGACAGCGATCGGTTTGTGAATAAGACATGTTTAATAAGCATGGCATCTAAATAAATCACTGAAGGTGCGATGTTTTTCCTGTGCTGGTGAACAACATGACAAGCAAATCAGTCAATTAAATACCCATCATTACAACACAAATCCATCAATCAGTTATTTGCAATTATTGACTAACACCAATCAATTACTTGAAATTGATTTTTGATGTCCTTGCTTATAAACCTGCTATAAACCAGGAGTTTAAGGGAGGTAGATCTTCAAAAAAATTCGAAAAGTAAGGTCTCTATTACTTTTTGTCAAGCAGTTATGGCAGATGACGCGTTGCCACATCAATTACCCTATGTGACGGTTGTATTTCTCTCAGTTAAATCGACAAGATGCTTCTTGAATAGCAGAGGATGCTGTAAATCAAAAATGAAGACTTGTGAAGATAATAATACATTCAGTAACAACAACACTGTATTGCACTACTGGGCAGCTGACAAATCAATGAGCGTTTGATGTTGATAAATTATCTTATTTTTGTGACTGTTGGTGATGCCAATTCAGTATTTCTTCTCTTTCGGCATTCCAGCTTGTATTAGTTAATTACCATTACTACTACAGTAGTATTATCAAATTATGTATATCATCATTGCACTGAATGCAAAATACTAGTCGCATATACGCATATGCACCTTCCCCGTATAGGCTTAAGTGTTCAAATAGGGCCCCTAAACGCGACCAGTACCTGGCAATGAGTGGATGTTGATTTAATTTTCATTATTATTTTTAGAACATTTAGCACTGTTTACAAACGATTTGTGAAGTAGAACGGTCTAGAGGACGCATGTAGAGTGCTAGCTTCGGTTGGGACTTAATTTGTGTTATATGGCCTTGTCAATCATGAAAGTCCAGCAACAATTATTCGCTGAGTGGACAGTGTGTCCGACGCACAGTGGCTGATATGTCAACAAGTTAAAATATGAAATTGCTGCTCATCGATCTTTTTAAACTGTACGTCAGTAGTTCGGGTTTTTTTCAAGGATTTGATGACTACTAAATGTGATGATGATGTTTCGTTACTACAATGAATTATTGCATTCATTGATTATTTTTCAACTGTAATAAAGGCTGAGACAACAATAAAGCGTCTGAAGTCAATGACAAGCGCGCTTGTGAGGTCGGAAGCACTCATGATAGCTTTATGAAGCTCCATTTCGAGTGAGATTCTTTGAAGCATCAGTTGCTCCTTATTGTGTGAATGTATGCCGTCCGCCTTGGGCAATACAGGACGGCTATCCGTCTGCTGATGATAGAGCTCCCATGTATGCTACACAGTAGTAGGGCATGGCGCGTCCACGACGTGGAGGTTGGCACTGTCCATGCAGTAGCTAAATTCAGAGGACTCCGTGATGCGGGATTTGCCGTACATCTGCCTTGGTCAGAGACATATCATTTCCATTCTACAACGTCTGAGACGGCGGGTATAGTGAGCGAACATCGTGCTCTACTTCAGGCATCCTCAATATTTCGCAAAATATTTCTATTCAAACCTGTTGAGGTTACTGTGGCTTTTAATCAGCTAAAACCTATTGTGAGCTAACCAAAGGTTGAGTGAAGGTGATTGACGTCAGCGGCAGAGGGAATCATTTTCTTATTTTTGTCATCGATAGAAGAGAAATTTAGTTCCATCACCTTTTCTGGGCGGCAAATTGGCTGGGAAGTGTGACAAGAGGTGAAACGAATTCCAAAATCCTAAGGGATGAGCCTGAATACGTATAGGTTGCGTCAGCTTTTAGGTGGATGAAAGCAATTTTTGATTCAAAGGTGGATGACTGCTGAAATGGGTATGGATACCATAAGCAAAATCTCTCTTTCATTCTGACTTAATTGCTTAGGCTACGATCGCCCCTTGCTTCCACCAGTCTGCTCCAACGTCTCCAACCTCCCCTTTTCTGGGCTTGGCGTTCCAAGGTGTTGATTGGCAGGCCCGTGTCCGCTCGTATTTGGTCCCTCCATCTTTTTGCTGGTCTTCCGCGCGGTCTTGGGTTTGATAAGTGCTGAATGAATGCCCTTGAGACATAATGATTTGACGGTCTTCTCGCTACGTGGCTGAACGAGTTTAACCTTCTCTTCAGAATTACATCTATGATGGTGGTGTTCATGTGGAGGTTCCGTCTTCGTTCGGAATACGGTCTCGGATGCTGGCTCCATAGATCGCACGTAGACAACTCATTTCGAAGACCTCCAGTTTTCTTTTCTCTTCACTTTTCAGTGTCCATGTCTCGCATGCGCAGATGGCTATAGGTATTATGAGGGCTTTGTACAGTCTTTTCTTAAGAGTACGGCTGATGCGACGCTCGTTCCAGGTTGATTTTCGCAGACGGCCAAAGGCTTGGGGAAGCTAGAGCTTTCATTCTGAACTTCATTCAAAATTGTTTCATATGAATACAATGAATGAGGTCACGGCGTCCGTGTTACATCTAAAACGACATGGTCTCCGAGAGACTCCTCTGTGGAAAAGAAGAAAGACTGCTTTCACTCCTTTTTCTATGTAGAACTTTTTATACAGTTACCTAAAAACTTGCCGCATTGCTTCGCATTTCCGACAGCATCAAGCGTTCTGAGTTTGGACTGAAAATGAAGATACAGTACTGAGAAATCAAGGTTTGTGGCTTTTGTGAGACTTTCTTAATTTTCACTTGCAGCTCTGCTGAGATCTGCAACTTCTGCATCATAATTTGTGGGTTCTGGAAAACCTTATTTAGTTTTCACTTCCATTTTTGCTAAGATTCAAGTTAGAATTCTGAATAAGTGATGCTGTGCAATGGAGTGTGACGCATTAATTAAGCAGAAGGACTGTCGAGTAAAGCAAGATGTCAAAAAGAATCCATGTACAAAGTTTTTTAATAAAAAATACAATTAAACTCATGAACTATCATTGGAAGTCAATTATTGTAAATGCGTTCGTAGGATTGAAAGGCGTCCCTCTTTGAGTCTCCAATATTCCCTTGATAATTCAATTTTGCACTTAAATTTCTCGTGGAATACGATTCTTCATGCTTTGCAAATTGGAGTTAGAATGAAAAATCTCAAATCCGCACATACGGCTTCTACTTATTTTGGTCATTACAGTGGCTTCGTAAACGATGTTGCTGGTGAGGCATTTGTGTTGTATTGGGAATTACGCTTTGTTAATGCGATTTCATTTCTTCCTATCTTGCATGAAAATCCACTGGCGGCAAAGCGCCGCGAAAGCAGTTCAAGGTACCCTAACCTTCGTGTTACCTTCAGGATACTTTTATACTTTTTTTGAAGATTCGTTTCAATCTGTGATCGCAAGGGACGTCCATGGGACGAGTTTTTTTAATCGCAGGCTCTTCCCATTTTACGGGAATTATTCATTCTCGATGAATGAATGATTATGGAAATCCTTCGACCTCACAGACAGAAATCCTTTTCAACAGAACAGTTGAGTGTGTCAGTCAGTCTGCATCACAAAGATCGGTTTGTTTTCGTGACTGTGGGTTTGTTTAGAGCGGACAAAAATTCATTTTATAATTGCGTTGTTCGAAAGCGATAGAGATAGATATGGAAACATTCGTCTACAGATTATAGATTAGATATTTTGTGAATTTTATGTTCTACGAGAATGTTTTCGTTGTTACTTGTCTGGTACAATTAACACGGCGCTATACTTTATGAATCAAGTCGATTAACATCAAATCATTCAAACGATAATTTTCGTGCCACCATGTTGACTTATATATCTCAAACATAACTATATTTGCGTTCATGAATTATAAAGTGATTTTATTTCGGATTGATAACATGCTTATTTTCAAAATTACATAATGGACAATTGTTGATGGTTGAATACTTATTGATTATTCATGAAATTCCCTAGACCTACATGTATTAAAATCAAATTCAGTATTGAAAGCATGACTCTTGAATGTCACTATCTCACTACCTACAAAACAGTAGTAACATTAGTGTGATCTTTATTGACAAAAGGCCTTAAATCAACATATATTAGAAATCATTGATGCTTTCCTTTAACATTGTGATGGCATGGCTTTAGTATGTAAAGCATACCACACTTGAAATAACATACGAAAAGCATGCAAATAGATACAGAAATATATCAAAAGATATTTTGGTATGCATCCTTCGTATGTGATTGGTATTATGCGATTTACAGTTTGTACAACACACATGTGGTGTTCATGTTCTGGTCCGTCACAACATCTACAGTGTAGAATTCAGTTTGCACTGCGTGCAATGAAAACTGATTTTCTTGCCGCTACCATTAGTATCGAGGAGTGTCATCTCCAGACCCAAGTACGCAGATAAGGCAATGTATCTCAGTGGTGTGTATATAACTAGATGCATGCGTGCATTCTAGGTTAAAACTTGAGACAATAAGTTCTAACTTACAATTTTTTGTATGTTGCATTGTTATCAAACTGCTGAAAAAACTTTATTGAAGACCTATTACGATATCTTCTTATAAAGACATTCACCCAAACATTGATCCTGAGACCTACTTAACTTGAACGATCGACACCAAACCTTAGATGTGGGGTAAAAGAAGACGTTATTACTAGGTGACATGCCACTCTCAATTACGCGTAATTCACGACGCGTAATTGCGCATGACCCCAAACATCCGTGGTTACGCATGACATTACTGCGACATATGTCGGCAGTCCGGTTATATAGACTTTGCGTCTCATGTGTCTGTATGTACCAAATGCTAAACAAGGTATATATAACCTAAGGTTCATGCTCATGGCAGACAGAGCATGCATGCTCAGCGGTTCATCCGTGATTCAAGCGACAACGCACACACAGACGACATATAAATAACGCTCACCCGCGCGTATTCATAAACATTCCCCATGTTTTGACAACATCAGATCAGGAGATTTCTGACTCTAAGTACAGCGCGCGTGTACGCATTTTAATTACAACAAATAATCATAAAACTTTTGGTCACCCTGTAATTAGAGAACAAACGGCTGAATAAAAACTAACTTCAAATTTGTAGTTTTTATGGTCAAGTTGACCAGAATCAGTAAAAATATCTAGATAGAGAAAAATATTTGAAAAATTGCTCTCTCGTGATGTGAATCATGTGACTCATGCTATGATTAAATCCACCCAAAACCATTTATCATGGCATATTTCAAATATTCACTCTCTCTCTTTCCAATGTTTGTAACTCCCGATTATCGCTTCTTTTGCATGTTTTACGATGTCATTTTATCAGAATTTATTTCCTTAGCATTGTAATACATATTACATTAAACAGCGTTGAAAATTCATTATCAATGTCACTGAAAAATAGTGGATCAATAAATAAATGCAGACTTACATCATAATTTGCCGTCAAAACTATTTGTAAAATCCTGTCATGTCTCAAATCATCATTTCTGTATTCTCTATAAAAATGAATGCGGTGATATTTCGATGATGCTATATTTACCATGAATATTTCAAAATATTTCTTTCACAAAGAATTTCAGTCAAACGTCACATTCTTTGTGAAAAATGATGATGACATGAATGCTTTGAAAAGGGCACAGTTAATCGTTGTTGTTCTTGCGCGGTTATTATATAGTAGTATTTGATGCTATATCACAAGGCATTCGCTATCTTAAATAAAGTGGTGAGTCTATAGTCGGCATCCGGTAATGGGAAATGACTCCTGGATTTTTTGCGGCGCTTAGATGTTTTCACGTTTCACGCGTCAACGGTGGCGAGTCAGAATTGCTCGACGTACTCGCAGGCGTCATCCAGGGGTGTGTCATGTAGTGTTTGACCTCTAAATTTCCGGTGAATCCTACACTGTTCGACGCCATTTGATGGGATCCAATCCCCAGACGGTACTTTTCTCTATTTTTTTTCTTCGACGGTAGCCTTTTCAAAGTGCGTCGTTTCGGGATCTTGTCAAAAACGGTTATGAAAATCGGCAGCTTGAGAAATAAATTTTTGTGAAAATGGCTCAAAGATAAATTAAAATATATTCACAAATTTTCGTGATTGCAACTGCAATACGTCATTAAGTAATAAGGTGATAGAAAGATTGCAACCTTATATGCTGATAAGGCAATATAAAAATGTAGCTATCCTAATTACACTAACTGTTGACGAAGGTGAACATAGATATTATAATGATCAATATGGAGATTGATAGAATTATTACACTGTTCGTGCACTAAATTGTTAGTTAATTTTTAATTTTCATTATTTTGACTTGAAAAGTAGCTTATGTATATGATAAATGCCTCGATAGAGGATTTAAATGGTCAGAATGTCCGAGTGGCGAAGCCACGAGGATATTTGGCCATTTGGATCCGACATCGAGGCATTTATAACATATTTATAGCACTGTATGTAATGATATCAACATTGACAAACATAATTGATATATTCAACCATAGATTTGGGATTCTGTATTCTTGGAGATCTAGAATATCTAGGTTTCCATAGATTTATTTTCTTTTTTTTTGATTTGAAACCTTGGAATTCTATGGATTCAGTCTTATCTATCTATGCATTCGTTGTAGGAGTCCATGGATAGCAAAGGCATGAAAGATCGAATTCTATGGTTCATCCACAGACTACAATAGCACTATGATTTAGAAGTCCATGGATTACCTGGTATATTCCATGATATTCTCAATGATGTTTGAAATTTGAATCATGCATAATCAAACTGGAATAATCTGGTCATTTTATCCAAGCTTATCTCCTGAAAGGTTTACACGATAATGGCTTCACGTATTACTGAAAATCAAATTCCCACTTCCAGTAGATTTGCATCAACTACTGACACTGAAATTCAAAGCCATCTAAATGAAGTGACTCCAAAAAATACTATTCAAAAAGCGAAGTGGGCATTTAAGCTATTTAAGAGTTGGCACGATGAATGGAAAATTAGAATTCACGGTCCATTGAAGGTAATCAAGGGAATTGATGAATTTACCGAATCCGATTTGAATTACTGCCTCAAGTACTTCTTTTCTGATGTCAGAAAAACTGATGGTAGCAGGTATCCACCGTCAACTTTAAAAGAGCTTGGAGCGATGATTCAATACAATTTCATACACAACTACAATTTTAATTTCTCCTTATTCAAAGATCCTCAGTTTCAAGAGTCGCGCATGGTCCTAAATGCTGAAATGAAACTGTCAGCTAAGGCTGGTCTTGCTAAACCCAAAAAGCGAGCAAACAATATACCGATTGAAGCCGAAGATGAATTGTGGCGAAAAGGAATTTTTGGATATTCAAATCCAAAATAACTTCAGCAAACGTTGATTTATCATCTTGGATTGCATTTTAGCTTAAGAGCAGCTCAAGAGCAATATGATTTGGACTACGGTGAGGATTCACAAATACGCCTTGGAAAGGATGAAAATGGTGACTTTCTTGAATACACAGAGCGAATGTCTAAAAACAAACGCTTTGGTATTACTAACACAAGAATGGATCCGAAGGTCACGCGAGTGTATGCCAGTGATAATGTCGAACGCTGTCATTTGAAGTTATTCAAAGAGTACGTGTCGCATCGCCCTGAAGCTCATAACCAAGAAGGCAACAAGGCATTTTATCTTGCATGCATACCTTATCCTCGAGGCCCCGTCTGGTATAAAAACACCCGCTTGGGTATACATAGCATTCAGCAAACTGTGAGGAACTTGTTTCTACATTCTACATCAAGTGACATGTTCCTTACAAATACAAGCCTGAGAAGGACCGCGAAGAATAGGCTGGTGCAAGCCGGGATTCCAAGCGAGGTCGCCAGGAAGAAGACTGGCCGCATATCTGATGCTGCAGATTCTGCATACATCGATGGGAGCTTATTTGAGAAGCAAATGAGCAGTGCTATATACTGTAATCAGTCAAATAACGAAGTGAGATCCATTGAGTGTCAAAGTGGAGCAAGGTTCTCATTCCAAAATTGCACTGTTAAAATTACAGTGAATGAATGCAAGGAACTAAATGACTCAAATGAAAAATGACTTCTGTGTTTTTGCAAAGTGTTCTAGTTGTTTGTCTTAACTGAATGTAAGTACTTTTATGACCAGTACTTACACTGATGTAAGTACTGAGATTTTAAATACAGATATCGACAAACTATAGTACTTTCCTGAAAAATAAAATATGGCTTTTAACAATACTAAATACCATTTACAGTGCTTTAAATTTGGTTATAGTATCGTACAGTGGAGGTAATATATGTTCATCTATTGAGCTGCAATGATTGTATTGGATTCAATGATGAGCATAGAAATTATGGTGCTTCATTCTAAGACAAGGATATATGTACTATGTAGATCATAGGAGTGGATAATAATGCACTAGAATGGAAGTTTGATATCTTGCCTATGTACAATGATGGCACATGGAAAAATCTATGGTTTGTAGATCAGATTCGATCTACAACATTATATCATAGTCAAACTATTTGCCAAGTTGGTTGTGGAAGTTGCTGACAGCAAATTGCAGGATTTTCATCAAGAGAACTTTAAGTAAGATGGCAGCATTGTTTCATGTGAATTAGCCTACCATTCCATGGATTAATATACTGTGTATATTTGTAGCAGTCATTGACAACTATTTTCTAATTTTTCAATACTAGAATGCGAATCAAAAATTGGTTCAGAATCATAATCGAATGTGGTCGTTGTACTGGTTGCAAGAATATCTCAAGAATTCAAAGATAAAATTTCTATTATTGGATAATTTCTACTTGTAGCGGTTAAGAAACCTAGCGCTTTCTGGAATAAACACATTGAAAGCTTCTTTAAAACATTCATTTCTCAGATAAATAAAATGTCGCTGGATCCTTTCAATTAATCACCAAATGACTTATGTGATATAGTGTGATGATATTTTGGAAGCTCATATTCGAAAGCATGCAAAGGTTTTGAAAATTGTTCAAATATATTGAACAGGGGAGCCCTTTTAAGTAAAATGAATTCTGAGATTTCTTGGCCTCTGATTTCAAGCTGGAGCAATGCATGCTCTGTAAATCGACATTAGAAGTTGCATATGTGTCTGATTATGCTCTTGATTGATTATAGGAGCGTTATTTCAAAATGATGAACGTACAGAACGTTTTAAAGGAATTCCTTCTTTGTCATCCTGTCGCTGCACTATTTTGCAAATTCACTATTGCTTTTGTGTACATGATCTTTGGAGTAGGGGCAACAATCAAGATCACAAATTGACTTGATAATTGAAAATGCCAACCAGAAAACAAGAAAGCCAGCTCGCAAAATTTGCTTTTTTGCCCCAACTAAGTTCCCCCGGAGTGTGCCATAATTTTCATGCAATTTCCATTCTAGGACTTTCTATGGTATTATTAATTTCTATGATGTAGATTGCGTTATTAGTTTATATCTTATGAGTAGTATATTTCAGTAGTGAGACTGCATTTAAATGAAATTTTTATGTGGACGCTCATAGATATACATGAAGAAAAAGAAAACAATTCCATAAGGCTCGTGATGATCTGTCATCATTCAACATATCAAATTACATTCATCCAAATATAGTCCAGTAACATTTTTCTCAGAGATTTCTTTGAATAACGAGTATCAGACACCTTGAATGTCTGATGCAGTCTTTCACCATGCTGATCACTGACTTGAACCTGTCGAGACAACAGTTCTGGCAAATGCAAATCAAGGTAATGCATTTTAGGGCTATAATTTATTAAATCTATAGTCTTTGAAAATGCCGAATCATTATATCGACCAATCTTCTTTTTTCTCTTACGGTAACAACATCAGTTGGAACAGGTATGTTTCTAAATACTTCAACAATGTACGTCAAACATTCTTGCTCTTCAGAAGTAAGGGCATTCACAAATCTATCGTTGTCAGCAATTTTATCTACCTGTGGTCCTGTGAAAATCCCTGCACTAACCTTTTGAGTCGATGTTCTTGGAAATAACTCACGTAGAATAAAGAAAGCATCTTCATTTTTTGGATATTTGATGAGCTGCTTGAAAATGTCTAATTTCAAATGTAATACAAGGAAAATTATCTTTTCCTTTTCAATTATACGGGGATTTTCGACGCTAACTTGTCGACACTATCGAAAGAATGTCGAGGTTCCCAATCAACGCGGATGTATTTTTCTTGACTCAGCATGAAAGAGACAACAGAAACACGGATTTCTTATATTTCCCGCCCCTTTCAATCCCATCAGCAATTGAAGCATCTGAAAAATGTAATTGACAGTAGTAGGCATACTCATACAGTTACATTGTAAAATAACTTGCCTTGAAGTCTGCACAAACTCTCCATTTTTCATTTTTGTATTTCAAATCTTCCATCAACTTGACAACAGACGTGTAACACTCTTTTACGTTTGACCACTGAGCAATAGGAACAGGAGACGTAGAGCCATCTACCTTCAGAAGTGCAGCTTTCAATCCAGTGACAGAACCATCCAAATATATCATGTGATCATTTGCATCATATGTACCCAACAAAGCATTCATCAGACCAGTAACATAATTGCAATAACAATATTCGTCTTCCTCAGTAAAATAATCAAGAAATTCATTACATCTATCCCTCAAGTAGCGGCAAGTTACATCAGATTTCAACACACCAATTTCACCAAATATTTTCCCCAACTCTTCACTACCTGATTTACTGAGTTTTAATAGCCTGACAAATTCGTCGAATCTGCTTTTATCTACCATAATGCATGAATCAGAATGTTCAGCGAATTCGTCATCCTGTAATACAGGTACTTCCTCTGATGTACTGCTGCTATTGTCAACTTCAACCAAGAGTGGATTCGGTATTGGCAAGGATTCAGTATGGGGCACATGTTCTCTCCTTGAGCATAAGTCGGAATAAAAAGGATTGATTCGTAGAGCCAATCAGACTGCCAAACCGTTCATTTCCCTGTGTCGAGGTTTGCTACAAAGTAGCTACAGTGAGTCAGATAGCTCGAGATACGAAAAAACAGGTTCAAACTATTACAAACGTTGACTTGGAAATTTGTTCATTATATTAATGTGAATACATATAAACACAATATTAGTAATTCCACTGCATTTTATGAATTTTGTTAACTAAGAGAGCCTTGTAGAAACCTTTACTGATTATGCTGATAGGCCTAAATTTACGTTTTTTATTATTTGCCATATAAAAACTTCAAATAAGAGTTGAAGAATCTAAAATTATCAAAAATAAGTATCATTTTTGTAATCTACGACCTCAAATATGGTATTAGCAGTCGTTTTTCTTCTGCTAACAAAAAAAATGTTGAAAATGTACGAACAGTGTTATTGGAGTACCATGCTTCCATAAACAGTCGTCCATGGCGATGTTGAGATGTATTCAAACATTTTGTTTTTTCCCAGTTAAAATGATGACCTTTCTCTTGAATGTGTGTTGAAATTTGTGATCTCGGAGCAATTCTTCTTACTGCCAGCTTGTGTTCATGAATGCGAGTCTTAAGTTGTTTGCTTATTTGTCCAATGTATTCTGAATTGCAATTTTAGCATGGCATTTTACATATTGCGTTGCGCTTATCTAAGTCTGATTTCTTACGTTTTGGTTTACCAAATATTGAGTGAATTGTGTTTGTTGGTTGATGAGCGATGTTGATGTTGTGTTGACGAAATTTTCGGGCCACCGTTTCTGATATACCTCGTACATAAGGTAATGTAAACAATGTGTCTTTATGAGAAGTGTCTCCCTACTTTGATTAACAGTTTGCTGTTTTGATTTCAGTTCTTCCCAAAGTATTGAAACAAAATATTTCGGACAACCATTATCTTTAAAAAGTTGATATAAATGCAGGATTTCATCGTTCTTAGATTGTTCTGTATTGCAGTGTGATATGACTCTTTGAAATAAAGTTCCTACTGAGTTCTTTTTGTGAACAGTTCGGTGATTGCTGTCAAATCGAAGAATGCACCCAGCGTAAGAATTCTTTCTAAATACAGAAGTATTCAAAGATCTTTCGATTGAACGCGTGATTAAAACGTCTAGGAATTCAATGTTATTGGACTTTTCAATTTCATGTGTGAACTTCAGATTTGGATGAAAGGAATTGAGTATGTTAAGCATTTGTTGAACGGAATTTTTCTTAATTTCTTAATGATTGCAAATGTTTCATCAACATATCCAATCCAAAATTTTGGTTGCAAAGTGGAAAATACAGACGATTCAAGTTTTTGCATGACTAATTCTGCAAGAAATCCAAAAATTGGTGATCCCATAGTAGTGTCTTTGATCTGTTCAAGATATGTATGCATGAGAAAAAGTATCCAAACAAAGAGAGAGAAGAGAAAGCATAGCTTCTTTCGGAATTGAAAGACTGTTGATATCAAGTTTTTCAGAAACACAAGATTTCGCAAGATCCAATGGAATAGATGCATATAGAGATATCACATCAAAGCTAGGCATTAGCTCGTCTTCTTCAATTGTCATTGAATTCAATTGCTTTAAAAATTGCATTGCATTCTTCACTGAAAATTGATATGGTTGGGATAAATGTTTAAGTTTTTGGTAAAGCCACTTTGCGAGGAAATACGTTGGAGTGTCAATCAGAGAGACAGCTGGACGTACTGGAGCATTATTCTTGTGAAGTTTTGGTAAACCGTATATTTCTGCTATGTGCGCTTCTTTAGATGACATGAATATTTGATCTTTCTTGATGATATTTTTGTTGCATAGTATTTTTAGACTTCTCAATCTCCGCAATTTGGGATTTGGTAGGGTCATTGCTTAATCTCTTGTAGCTAATCACATCGGAGAGAATGGAGTACTTGCTTAGACAGTACAGCGATAAAGGATGGAATAGAAATAAGTAGTGGAAAGAGGAAGATCATGGTAACATCAAGGAAAAGTGATAAAGACATTCTAGTGGGAGGCGAACAACTGGAAGCAGTCGAAACTTTTAATTAAGCATTTGGGTTCAATCCTTAATGAAGATGTGACATCACGGATGGAAATCAACATTAGACTGGCGGTTGCAACATCTCAACTGACCAAGTTAAGCAACATCTGGAAGAGCAAGAAAATCCGAGTCAAAATAAAAATAAAGTTTATGCATTCGCTGATTACATCTGTAGTGCTGTATGGATGTGAAGCCTGGACTTTCAAAAAACGATTGGAAGGAGAGCTCAGTGCCTCTGAAATACGTTGCATACGACGCATCTTAGGCGTTAGTTAACGGGACCATCGAACGAATATATCAGTCCTTCAGGAGATCACAGAGAAAGCAGGACAGTTTGAACCACTCGTGGAAAGGGCAGGAAAACGAGAGCTTTAATGGCTCGGTTGTGTGACATGGAGCTCTCGCTCACAACATCATGCACGGGACCGTCGAGGGTACGAGAAGACAAGGCAGACCCAGAATCAACTGGCTTACCGATGTTCAGAAGTGGACGGTAAAAAGAAAGATCGTAGAAAGCATCAGACTGTCGGAGGAACGAGACAGATGGAAGAAGGTGATAAACTCATCAAAGTGGCCCAGCGGTCCCAGGATTACGGGAGTGACTTGACTTAACTTGAATTAACATAACTTGTATCCAAGATTAATTCTATCATATTTTAGCCCGTGTTTTGACTCATGAAGGGCCAAGTTCTTGAAGGACTGATGGTGCGTTCTTTTGTAGTCAGATTCGTCATACTTGAGTTCAATCACTTTTTGTTTGCCCTATGGCATAGTGTCAGTCAAAGTTCTGATCACCTGCTGATAAATTTGATGATCCTGTCTTACCAAAAGTTCCAATTAATTCATGTCGCCGCCTGAACCATTTTGTAGACGAGCTTGTAGTGCTCTGCCGGCCAGTCTACTGTTCGTATTCCTACCTGTCTTTTCTACAGTAAAGTCAACATGGCACGTTGATGGAACATTGTCATCCATGAAAATCCAATAAGATAATGGATCACCCTAAACGGAATGTTAGAGAATGGACATATTCTTCGAGTACTTAAGCGTAGTGATCGGAGTTCATGTTCAAAGATTCATCAGGAATTTCTTACCCAGATTGACTTCAATTAAAGGCGTCGAAATTTAATCTTTGAAATTTAATCGACCGGTGTTTCGTCCGAACAAACAAACCGCCTCAACTGAGACCTCCAGAGACGTTTCACTGACCACTGTATCGTCAGTATTTTGTGTTGCTAAAACAGGTTCAGCTGTACGACGGCATCGTACAACTCGAGTAGTTAGACTCCCTGAGTGTAATCCATTTCTTCTCCAGACATTTGTCGTGAAAATATTTTAGCAGATGAAAGCTCAGATACGGAGGTGAACGGATCACCATCATCATTCCCCGCACCGGTGATGTAGTGATTTGAACTGAAAGAAGTCTGCCTTAGTCGGCTGGAGGTCCTCCCATCAGGCAGTTGATGGCCCCGTCGCAACCAAAAGTAAATAGAACTTTTCAAAACTTTTAATTGCTGCGACACATCTACAATTGACTGACCTTATCATATCAGTGCCTCAAATTGACCACTTAAAAAGCCTTTATGTCAAGCTTTCACTTCAGAACATCTCAGTATTACTGACAGAGACAAAGCAAATTCGATGCACTGCAATACCTATCACACATTCATAGGTTTGGGAGCGGGAACGGCACCGGGAGTGAAGAATGCAGGACTCCAACGGGAATGTGGTTCAGGAATGGGAGTGAAAATTAAGGAAGGGAAACGGGATTCACGAAAAGAAATGGGATTTGGGGAACGGGAGTGAGATTCAGGATCGGGAACGAGGCTTGGGGGAACGGGAATGAGAATGAGGTTCAGGAATGGGAACGGGGCTTGGGGGAACGGGAATGAGGTTCAGGAATGGGAACGGGGTGGGAGTGAAAATTGAGTAAGGGGAACGGGATTCAGGAAAGGAAATGGGGTTTGGGGAACGGGAATGGGTCTGGGGGAACGGAAATAGGTTTCAGGAACGGGAATGGGATTTGGGGAGTTGGAATGAGGTTTCAGGAACGGGATGGGGATGAGGATTGTGAAGCGGCTCGGGGATAAGGATCGGGGAAAGGGACGGGGATGAGGACTGGGGAGCGGCAAGGTGATGAGGCTCTTGAAACGGAATGGGAGTGAACATTCTGCCGTTCCCGGACATCTATACACGTAGATTTTTCTATCCACGACACTTTCTCAAAATATTTTTTACCAAAAGAACCTAGGAATGGAAGCAAGACATAGGCTACCTATTCTTTTTTTGGTGCGCGTGAATGCCTTGCTTTGTGATCTGGTCGGCTGGCATTTGTTAGGATGTCATCATCCGCGCTTCCCTTGTTCACCAAGAACACCGCTGTCTTTTAGAATTTTCTAGGTCAATTTATGAGTCATCTCGAATAGCATGTTGGGGTTTCCTGAGGTCATACGTGTCGATCAGAGACCGATCTTATACTTTGTGACAATGTATCTAAAACTAAAAGTACATATCCATTCTGCAGATAGAAAGCACACTCTTTATGTTTTGTGACAGATTTCATGATTTGATCTTGCAGATTATAGACAAACTTTAAATCGGGCTAGGAAATAACCTACATTTTGCACCTTAAAATTCTAGGCAAATTCTACTTCTACTAAATTTTGAAATGCATACCATGTATGTAGATGCAAACCAGTGGCGAAGCCTGATGACAGGCTGTAGGCATGCGCCAATGAGATTACAATTGTTTAGGCACTGGCGTTTGAGAAAATTGCACACCAAGCTTTCGCTGATTGAGCTGTTTTTAAACGCTAAATGAAAAACTGTCAATTCAATAATCATATGCCATCAAATCGGTTTGATTTTTTCGGATGCTCCTCAAAAAATTATAGATTCCTTTTAATATGGTAAGAGCGGAATCGTAATGGCTCACGAAGTCAATGTTTACAAGATAATTTCCTTGATTACTAGAAGATTCTGATTCGTCATGGCCTCTAAAAGGCAGTTCGCGCTTTGCCAAAGAGCAGACAATATCGATAAGTCTTACCAATATTTTTGTTTTTCTTGATATTTCATTATGCAAAGAATGACTTACAAGAATTTGTTAATCGAACTGGTGATCGTTTCTACTTTTTTCAAAGCTATTCAATTGAGTAGAAATTTTGATGCGATTTAGCGATTTTTCTTGTCTGGAGATCACTATCGATATAATGCCGTGTTCAAATTTACAAAACCAGTTCTTGACCGCAAGCATTATAATTGTTGGAAAAGGGTAGACAAGTTGTTGAAAAGAAAAGTTTTTGTTTCACTTGAGCCAGTGAACCGATGAAATGTCTCATATTTTGTCTGATGAAAATTTCTGATGCATTCTTTATTTCGGTACTTCCATTCTTTCCCCCACATTTCTGTTGTTGACATATGATTCATTACAGAAACTAATGATATATGTATACTGTGATATATCTATGAACATTATATGTTTGTTTGAGTGCATTCAGTTTTAAATATACGTCAGTTATGTATCACGCTTGACTCAAGCTTGTTTTGCCTGTCATCATGTATACGGCTTAGCGTCACATTTGGCGTTGCGATCAGGATTTTTGATTTATTTGCTCATGAATTATAATTGTTATTGATCCAGAAGTCTTAATGGCATCGTTCATAGGTAAACCCCCAAGAGACCTGAACATAACAGGCAATCCCAAAGATTTCGAAGAGTGGCTGCTGACTTTTGAAAATTATTTGACAGTCGTTCAGATAGGTACGACTTTAGACTCACCACAGAAACACGCTCTTCTTTTGAACTGCATCGGCGGGGATGCATTGAAAATCATTTCTGGCTTGTCTTACGATGTTTCTAAAGTTCCATATGAAAACTTACGAGATGCTTTGAAATCACATTTTATTCCAAAAAAGAATCTGACCTATGAGAGATATCAGTTTCGTAAGATGGTCCAAGATGACAACGTTATGTCTTTTGTTAATGATTTGCATAGACAAGGCAGATTATGTGAGTTTGACGATGCGAAAACAGATAGCATATACAATCAGAATATTAGAGATCAGTTGATCCTTGGATTGACGTCTGATCAGTTAAGGACTAGACTGTTGTCAGAAAACAAACTGACACTAGATAAGGCTATTCAGTTGGCCGTTGCACATGAAAGCGGTAACATAAAGGCTGAACAAATAAGAACAGCAGGTGTGACAGTCCACGGAAGTTCTCTCTTTGACTACTAGTCCTCGACCGTCTCGTTCCAAAGCTCGGATCTCTCGTTCTCCGTCAGTTCAACATGACCGTGAAGTTCATTTTTCCTTTTCAAACAACGGCAGACCTATTTGCAATTATTGTAAAAAAGTTGGACACATCAAGAAAAATTGTTTTTTGTTACGTCGGAAACAGTACAGATCTAGGTCTTCGGACAGTGAGGATGACTACAGGCAACGCAGTTGTAACCCCAAATCCGTCAGTTCAATATTTTCTGTTACGAATTTGAGTCGTGAGAATACCTCAGTTGATAGAGAAGGAAAAATTCGCAGAGTCGAGTGCTCTTTTTATGACAGTCATTTAGTCGGACTGGTTGATGGTGGTGCGACAATTAGTTTAGTTTCCCGCAAATTTATTAACAGGTTAGGTTTGAGTCCGGGAATGGTACCTGTCAACCACTCAGCAACTATGGGTAATGGAAAGCTAGAGACTTACCGGCATGCAATACAAGGTCCACTTTCTGTTGGTGGTATCACAATTGAAACTTATCTTTACGTGGCAGATTGAGTACCAGAGTCGGCTGATTGTCTTCTTGGTATGAATGTTTTGAATAACTTTCGCAATTTGAAGTTGAACGAGACCGGTCCAGATCTTGACTTAGTATTGGCAATCAGCTCAGTACCTAACTTGATGCAAGAATATAAGGACGTTTTCGATAAACCTTTGAAGGAAGCCTCATATAATGGTGAAATCCCCCCTATCATCAATCTTCAGGAAGATAGCAAGCCTTTTCAATCAAAAATAAGGAGATTTTCCCCACTTGACGAAGCTGTATGTAAGGAACAGATTGAATATCTTCTCTCCGAGGGAATCATTCACAGGTCTAGGTCATCATGGCGTCATATGCCTGTTGTTGTTTCTAAGCGGTCTGGAGGGCACCGTCTCGCAATCGATTACCGTCCTGTTAATAGCCAGACAAAGCTAGATGCTTTCCCCACATCTAATGTTGAAGAGTTGATCCAACGAATCGGAGGTAGCAAAATTTTCTCGACACTTGATTTTTCTCAATTTTACTACCAGCTTCCCCTTGCTAGACATGACCAAGAATATACAGCTTTTTATGCGTTCGGAGAGTTGTACGAGTTCAACCGTTGTCCTTTCGGTTTAAAAAATGCAGTGAGTTTGTGTAACCGCGTAATGAGCCATGTTTTTAAGGGAATTAATGGCATTTGTGTCTACCTCGATGATGTGCTTATCCACGCTCCAGATATAGAACAACATGACAAGGTTCTGCAGGAAGTCTTTGAAAGAATTCGCGAGTTCAATTTAACTCTAAACCGGAAAAAATGTGCATTTTACAAGGATTCAGTGTCCTTTCTTGGGTTCCACATCCATGATGGGAAGATAAGACCTGACCCGGAGCGCACCGAAGCTGTAACTAATTTCCCAACACCATCGACTATTAAACAGCTACAGCGATTCTTGGGAATGGGAAACTTTTTCAGGAACTACGTTCATAACTATTCCGCTCTGACTAGCGAGCTTTATGATCTTGTGAAAGCCGAGAAATTTATGTGGACTAAATCTGCATTAGAATCGTTCAATCGAGTTAAAGACGAGTTATCTAAATGCATACTTGATTTGCCATTGCCGGATGAGAAACTCTATTTACATACCGATGCTTCTGATGGCCATGTTGCCGGCTGTCTCATGAACTCTAAGAGACAACCGCTTTGCTTTATCAGCAAAAAATTGGATGACACTCAGCGACGTTGGAGCACACTTGATAAAGAGGCATATGCGATAATCTGGTCGATTCAGAAGCTGAGAACATTTCTTCTTGCCCGCCAATTCACAGTGCTTAGTGATCATAAACCTCTCAAATACCTATTTGAGACTAATGCTGTATCTGCAAAAGTACACAGATGGAGGATAAGTGTTTCCGATTTTACA
This sequence comes from Prostheceraeus crozeri, assembly GCA_907163375.1. Classification (NCBI taxonomy): domain Eukaryota; kingdom Metazoa; phylum Platyhelminthes; order Polycladida; family Euryleptidae; genus Prostheceraeus; species Prostheceraeus crozeri. The sequence continues at coordinate 223,749 of CAJQUW010005093.1, read as the reverse complement.
TTTGACGTACAGTATATTCCTGGAGAAGATAATGTGGTGGCCGACACTCTTTCTCGTATCAACTCTATAGCCGAAGTCGACGATGATATAGAAATTAGACTGACGAGTGGAGAAATAAGTAAGAGTCAGTTGTCTGATATTGAATCGTGTGAGTTGATCTCAGCTATTCAAAAAATGTATAGTCGCAAACCACTTAATGTCAGTGATTCACTCTGGTCAGTGCGAAAGAAGTTTACCATTAATGATGAAGGAATTCTTTCTTTTGGTAGAAGACTATTCATACCGTCTCATCTCCGTTGTAAGATACTCACTTCTGCTCACTATGGACATCAAGGAATCGGGCCAATGCTCTCTAAATTGACAGATTCGTACTTTTGGCCTAAGATGAAGACAGATGTCACAACCTTTATAGGAAATTGCAGAATATGTTCCTTGACAAAACCCCGCTTTGTCAGCGCCCACCTAAAGCCATATCTACTAGATGCCCCCATGCAAATGCTAGCAGCGGACTATATAGGCCCTCTACCCTCAGACGAAGGATTTAAGTACATGCTTGTTATTATCGACGCATTTTCAAGATTCCCTGAAGTGTATCCAGTGAAAGATATGTCAACAGAAACCCTTGTAGCTAAGTTTAGGGACCTTTTTGCCCGCTATGGATTCCCCGACTCTCTTCTTACCGACAGGGGTACACAATTTCAGAGCAGACACTTTTGGAAATATCTTCAGAATTTCCAGATCAAGAAGCTTTCAACCACAGCTTATCGCCCTTCATCGAACGGATTGTGCGAGAGGTTTAATGGAACAATTCAACGGAAGATAAAGTCCCTTTTGTGTGAACGTGACTTGCCCCCGAACAAGTGGACTTGTGTTCTGCCCACTGCACTTCTTGCGTACAGAAACGAAAAACATTCGACGACCGGTTATACGCCGTCTGAACTTTTCTTGTCTTTTCGAGTGAAGGACCTTTCCCTTCCTCCTCTAAGTGATCGCTTCATCGACATACACTCAGATTCCTCAACTGCAGCGCACAATATTGTGAAAAGAAGGAGGCGCGCGAACGATTACCGTTTTACCAACGATCGGTCATTCCCTCAAGGAACGGAAGTGGTCATCAAGTCACCGGTTACGACGAAGTTGCAGCCCCCTGGGAAGACAGGTGTCGTGGTGGAGCAGGTGAGCCCCCACGTCGTTCGCGTGGACGTGGATGGCAGTGTTGATCGAATTTCCACTGCTCGTGTTTCACCAATACCAAGTGTCGAAAATCCTATCGACGGACTAACCTCAGTGCCTTCGAGTGAACATTCAGAGCAAAACGGGGATAGAGACATCGTTGATGTCGCGTCTGATTCAGCCCCGACTCATCTCGCACGGTCAGTTTGACCGGTTCGCAACCGACGACCCCCAGCTTACCTAAACGATTACGAAATTACCATAGATGACTGATATGTAAGAATACATGCTAACTTTATTAATCATGATCTTTTGTAAGGGGCGCGTGTGATATATCTATGAACATTATATGTTTGTTTGAGTGCATTCAGTTTTAAATATACGTCAGTTATGTATCACGCTTGACTCAATCTTGTTTTGCCTGTCATCATGTATACGGCTTAGCGTCACATATACATATGTAGGCCTATTTGTCTACTATTTTTCACAGAATATTCAAAGCATCAAAGATACTGAAATAAAGTCGGTTGCATGTAGAGCAGATATGCACACATCTAACAAATAAAACTTTATGAGCAATCCATAACCAAGTAGAAAACCATACAGTCGTTATGGAATGCATTTCCTGTTAGCAGAATACTTAAAAATCCATCCCATACTACTTATATGACTAGATATCAGCACTTTGGCATTGAGTCATTGGTATTATTCTTGCAATGATATATGATTGAAAACTATGATTTAACCGCAAAAGATTGACACATTCGTGCGCTTTTTAATGATGTTTCAGAAACAATACATTATTTTTTGGCAGCCATTTTGAATTTTGTACTCCCTACAAAAAGGACAATGAAATTCGATTTTTTGGTTATGATCTTCGAATTATTCATGATCTGAGCTTTCGAATGGTGTATTGCATGTTGATGGACAATTTTTTCTAACTAAGTCTCGATTCCGCCCTACCATGGACACCCGGAAGTATTACATTGTCAACGATCTTCTCTTGCTTACGGACAGTTTCACTAACGTCGCATAGCGTTGAGTGTGTAAACTTCTCTTATCTGACTTGTAGAACATTCACAGCCTCAGAATTAGACAACTGGTCTCAATCATTTGATGATTTTGGAAAACTTGAAAAATGTGGGTGGAAAGAATAGGAGTACCTTTATTTCAGCCTTAATGTATTTTTGTTAGACCTGGCAAAGAGTCTGCAGTAGGCGAAAAACAGTTGACTCCATTTTACTCAAGATAAACCACACACCACACTACCATAAATGAACGACAAAGTTTGAAAATATTCACGTGGATATGTGATATGGCATTTTCGTTGACGCTGCCTGATTCTTAGGCCTCAGCCACACTGAAAGCAAAGCAAACACGAGCAAACGTATGTCCGCAAGCTGTCAATCGCTCTCGTTTGCTTTGCTCGCATTGTGGCAGTCTACAACTGCTGCAATGGTAACTTTATATTTGCTTCAAAACGCTTTACTCGGAAACGCTTGGAAAAGCTCGCAGTGTGGCTGAGGCTTTACACTTTGCTCTGACTTTCAATGACTAAGGCCTCAGCCACACTGAAAGCAAATCAAACACGAGCGTCCCGAGCGTCTCGAGCAAACGTATCTCCGCAAGCTATCAATCGCTCTAGTTTGCTTTGCTCGCAGTGTGGCAGTCTACAACTGCTGTAATGATGACTTTATATTTGCTGCAAAACGCTTTGCTCGGAAACGCTTGGAAAAGCTCGCAGTGTGACTGAGGCCTAAAGGGCAATATGACACGAATAACACGCACGCCAACTAGACCATGCGATCCAAGTTCCGCATCATCAGGGTAGCAATTTTGCCGACAGGAAAACATCTGACACAAGAAAGCAACAACGTTTGTCAGATTCTGTTGCAGTCCGGCCGGCCGATCGTACCACAGTGAGAAGAGAGACAGTTGCATGCAAAGCACAGTGCAGGCCTGATGAAAATAATAGCATTTCTAGCATAGATTTCCGATCGTCTTGTTTGATTGCAAGACGCCTTGATTTTTATTCAAATAGAGACTAATGTCAGACTATACTAATTAGAGCTTGTACTGACTCACACGGAATTATTTCATTTCATGGCTAAACTTAATTTTATGTACTATTATTCAACATCTCATCTGACTTCAAAGCCATGCGCCGAATGCGTAGCATGCTCGGAGAATTCGCCACTTAATCAAGCCATATATACCATATAGCCTATGCATACCATGTACTTTGACAGACACAGCTTCACAGTGATGATAGCTGCTTTCTGAAACTATTATATCTTGATTAAAAATGTATCAAAGAATCTAATTAAATGTCTAATTGACCGCGCAACCCGATACAAGGTGACTAAAGCAATTGCTTGAGCGGAGCACGCGTTCATTTGTCAAGATCTCACGTTTTATGACATGTGAATATTTGTTAAGTTTGACGCACACTGATGATGAACGCGTAAGATGACGAAAGTAAATTGCCATGCTGTATTTTGATCGACTAAATTAGTTGCCACTTACGAATCACTGAGGTGAAATCGTTTTACCTGTAATTTCAGCTAAATTGTCCGTTTTACCTGTAATTTCAGCTAAATTGTCTTGAAGTTGACTCATTTTACTTTTCTCTAATTTCCCTGAATGCTAAATCCAGAAACTGATAAGTAGTGGCTCAGGGCGATGGCAAACAAAGCCTTTGGATATAAATACACGACATGAAAATCATGCATGATGATTATACAGTCTTCTTAAACAAATGGTAAGCACTTAGTATATAATATTAAGAGATTGACAAAAAGCAATGTGACTGAACATATGAGCGCGTATCCTTGTTCACCTAACAAAATAGAATTTATTTTCTAATGCAAAGGCAGGGGTAAGAAGTTGCCTATCATAAGTTGCAAGGAATGAAAAAATTCCACATCTGTGAAAGTATTCGTGTGGCGGTCTATAAGTAATTGCGCGGATTCCGGCAAAACGATTGCATGCTGATGTTGGAAGTGCAAATAGAGATTTTTTATTTCTGTCTTATTCAGTGATCCTTCGCTTCTTATTCTTTTTGTATGCAACATTTCTAACTTCTTGATTGCTATAGTCAAGGACGAATTCATTATTTCAACAATTTCTTCACAACATATTTTTTGGGACTGCTGATCAACGAACCAAACTATAATTACAGAAATGATGGAGTGGTGTTTTGGTCAGATTAAAATTTCCGTCGCAGCATCAAAAGTCTATGGAATCTGTCATGGAGATCAGTTTGAATTTAGCACATGGATTGCTAAAATTTCATAGGATTTATTTTGCGCTCTCAACAATTGCATAATCATTAGGATGAATAGGCTATTATAACCTACGCATGTGTATTAATATTATATGTAAATTAGGCCTAATTAAAACTTCAAGTTATGTAACAAATTTGCGGCAGCCTACATTAAAATGATGAAGACTGTTGTTCGGTGTAATACATTGTCTTTTTGTCGTTGCCAGTCATAGGTGGAGTATAACATTTTAATTAGTCATGTGATCATGTAAATTTCTTTAGATCATGAGGATGATTCCCTCTTCCGCATATCATGGTTGTGCCACTGTTAACGATGTTCATATTTTACCAAACGAAAATGTTTTACTAATTTGTATAGTTCATTTATGATATTAAGCGCATATAAATTATACGCTACTGTTCTAGGTAATTTTCTTGGTATAATTAATATTTTCAATATGCTACGCTGGCTCTTTAGTAGCAGTTGTCATAATCATGAAATAATCTGACTATTTGCACGGCCATCATTAATGCACTAGACATGCATAAAGATCTTAAGCTTACAGCGGGCCTGAAATTAAGTGCTATTTAGGCGTGGGCTTGAGAATTCAAAATTAACACGGGTCTGGTCGGGCCTCAAAAGTAGGCCCGGTTCCTACTTTGGCTAAAATTAAGTTGCTTGACTTACCTTCTCGTGACATTTAGTTTTAGAGTTATTCCAAACCTTTCTCAAAATTTCGTTGGTTTCGGTGTGGTGGAAGGTCTTATTTATGGACTGCTTTTGTATGAAATTTCTTTCGAAGTTTTAAGTTTATTGCTTTTGCAAACATTTTATGTGATCGCTATCAATGAAACGCATTGACTTCCAAAATGATTAAAGCATTTTATGCATGTAATGATTTACGCATGGCCCTTTCTTCCGATCCGTATCATTTCACTTACTTGTACATCTCATCCGCCATCCATCATACATTGTATATGGACATTTTTATCATTTCATGACTCATCACATCAATGTTACGTATATTTGTACTACGTTTTCCAAGTTGGAAATAAACGTTTTGACTTTTGACTTTTATGAATATGAATCTATTAATCAAATCATCCTCACGAAGATAACATAGAATACAGGCTTGTAGAATATTATTTAACAAATAATGTGCTGTTAATTGCAATGGCAATGGTGATAATTATAATTCGTTGCAGGTGGGAATTTCGATATGTTCATATAGAGGTGCCCGGATCCAAGTTTCAGAAATGACCAAAAAGCGATAAATTTTAACGGACAAGTGATGATAAGAATTGGTGCCTGTTTTCATCTTTCGTGGTCATTTCAGGAGTTTTGATGCTTTTTGAATAGCTATGAAACAGTGTTGAGATATCTGTGATTTAAAATTCGTAGGCTCTTAAGTTACTATGAACTTAGAGTATATGTGGTTAAAATTTCTAGGGAATTGAATGGAATTTCGCTGAGATACACATGAGTTCTCAGTACTTATGAAACCAGTGCTTTATATTGAAGCGGTTGCTCTTGAAAATTTTCCGAATTCCATTTGGACATTCTGAGTTGTATTCGACGAAGTAGTCAATCCGAACATCTGGGATCTGGAGCAGCAGAACTTTGCCAGCTCCGCCCCGCTCCGAGACTTGTTTCGCTCCAGATCCCTGCTTCGCTCCAGATCCCTGCTTAGCATTAATTGAATAAAGTCCGAATGAGCTTTTAATCTTCCCGATCGACACTTAATTCACTCACACAATTTTTGGACTGAAGCGTGAAATTTCAGCACATCTAAAAAGTGATAAAGGACTAGCCATCAGAAAGGTGATTTAGAACATAATTTCATTTTTAAATAAGCAAGATTGAAGATTTAAAATTATAGCTCAATGAATCAAATTTTAACAAACGAATATCACCACTGAAACATCTTTCCATAAAGCACGAGTATGCTGCATGGTGACCCTTCTGTAATTTGCGTGCAAGACACACGTCCCCTGAGATCTCGATGCGCTTCAGAGTCCGGTGATGTGGATAGGGTTAAAAATAGTCATACCACCAAAAATTTGAGATAATTAGCAATTAACACACAAAGAGAATTTTCTGGTATTGGATGAGATAGATAGGCTAATCAAGTTTGATCCCTGTCTATTACTGGCTAGCGAGACCTTTAATGCACTAATGGTATGACTGTTTTTTTGGAGATAAGTCACCTTGCTACTATAGCACTCTGGTCAGGCAAAAATAAAACCTTTGTCCCAGGCTTTTGGTCACAGCTTTCAAGCATGGTAACTGATTTTTGGAGCATCGACAGGTTCCAACGACCTGTCCACCATCTCCTATCTTGGGCATTCAAATGTCAACAGTTTAGCCGCAATCTCGCCTCGAAAATCGGCCTTTTTACTTTTCGGAGCGTCTGTAAGCGACATTGTTAACTAGATCATCATGGGACAAATGTCAATTAAAAATTCAGCAAATTTAACATGTTTTCATCGTATAATTTTCTCAAAATCAACTCTAACTCTGAGAAATGATCTATTGATAAAAAGCAGTGATTTTTCCTTTCGACAGGCCTACAGACAAGAGTTTTATGAAATCTTTAATTCTTAAACTTGGATTGCATAGCTTCAGCAATGTCTTGACTTCATAAGAAGGTCTAACACTTCATCTCAATATCATTTCGTACAGAGGTGAAGACAGATTTTTGAGGGTTAGAATTGAACCAATTTGTGAACAGATATCCTCACTTAGGAACAAAGATCTGACACTTCCTGACAATCAATTTAAGGGTACAATCAAAAAATTGTCGAGACTGTCACTGCATTCGCGCACGGATAAAACATGGATTTTGGCTAATTTGACTATTTGCATTTTAATTTTGACTAATTCAACAGTCATCAACAAAGTTTTCAATCTACGTCACTCAAATTGAGATACATCAATGTTCAGAGCATCATCCTAAAACGTGTTTTAAATTTGAAAACCAGAACAATATCAACAGCAACTATTTGGATAGAATCAGTTGATGAAATACCAAGGAAATTAATATTTGAAGCGGCAATGAATAAATTTAGAGAGAGCTAACACGCTCTCCAAATTTATTCATTGCCAACAGAGAAAATAATGGCAAACAAGGATTTCAAGAATAATGATAGAAGAGGGTAAAATGGGTAGAAAATGAATGGGTAGATAAAGGTAAAATGAAAAATTGTCGATGCGTTGCTAGCTATCAGGCGCTGCACCCATGATATTGTTTGTTACATAACAAAACTATGTTGGTGAGGAAACGTTTTATTGATACTTAGATCAAGCCGAAGATGCATCAGTGAACCTGCTGATAGCTATGTTAACTTATCGCACAATGTAGAAGGTTTTAGGAAAGAATCCTATTTTGTTTGTTAATATCCGAATACAATAACATAATTGCTTTTGTCCGCTGTCTTCTAAAAAAAGAGAGAAGTTTAAATGAGACGAGTCTATTTTTATGCCAGACAGTATTTCTTAGTCAAAGGACCGAACTTATGCAATGAGATGCGAGACATCGGACTTAGATATTCGTCTTTTTCTTGAAAAGCCAGAGGCAATCATTCATTGCATGTATATTTGATAATTCTACTTACAGTAAAGATAAATTTCTAAACTGCATGGAACATCAAGTTATCAGTCACTGTTGATATCTACAATTCTTTTACGTTTGTAAAGGAAATCCAAATAAAACTCCTTCTAAAATCAAATTACAATGATACCTGATCAACCAGTGTCCCCACTAAGCAATTGCGGAATAGCCGTTGGCCAGTTGTCTCCGTATTCAATTCTGTCTCTCCGTTAAATTGAAAATAGAAACTATTGAGCTGCAAATCTGCCGTACAACATTCTCTACGCTAATGTGATCCTTTCGACTGATTTTGAAATCATCAATCTTCGTCTCGGAGAAGCTGTTTTATCACAACCGCAAATTGAATTCCATGCACGAATTTTCTTGCTATTCGTGCATAATTACATACATCAGTGGAGGCGTGCCTCGGACGCGGAATTGTCTTTTTCAACTGCAAGCTCATACAATTACTTCATTGGGTACAACTTTTGCAGAATTAATACTTTGCTTGTTGGGAATAGTTGAGTTATTTAATTAAGTTAAGAAAGTCTGTTGCCTAAATTCGTAGTGTACTTCGCCTCTGAGCTGTAGAACATCATCAGATGGAAAAAAATTAACAAAATGAATTTCAAAATAGTCATACAATCATTCTAGATCTTTTAATTAGTAATGTGCTCGTAAGAATTGAAATGCAGCAAACAAGAACCTCGCAATATTAATTTAAGCAAGTATCTCATGTCATTGAGCTCCTCTCTGTAATTAATTGTTGGCTGACGTTGTTTGAAATAATAGATTTGCGGAGTCGAAAACTTGTATTATTGTCTTTGCGTACCGTAGCCGATAATATCATATTCAATATTGTCATTATTTTATACCGGGGTATTTCTAATAATTGTATTATTGATGGTCTGCAGTGTATGTTAACGCAATCCATTTAGGCAGGCAATACACACTTTTGTTGATGATTAAAAAGACGTCCATTCCCAACAAAAGGAAAGTCATAATCAAGCAAACTCAACAAAATTCATCAAAAATGAAATGGTATTTCTTATTTCTATTACATCAACTTAGAATTTTTCATTCATTAGAATAACCGGTGTTATTTGAATTATGGAGAAGCAGACTACTCTACATGCTGGAATGAGCCTCTCCCAAATAAAATTCGTGCTGTTGAAGATTTTCAAATGACGCATAGGTCCATGTAGAAATTAGAGGAAAAATATTAGATCTTTCTAGATTTGATTTTTTCTAATTTACTATAATCTAATTTCTATTAGATTAGAAAAACGATTAGAAGGACCCAGCTTCATAATGATGGTCAACTGCACTTTTATTTTTTTCACATTTAATTTCTGCCACCATCCATTGGCTATTTACAGGCGGAAAAGGAATTTACAAATTTACGAAAGGAATTAATATAAAATTTAACATTCACACCACAGTTAGGTATAGGAAAAAAATCTATGTAACAAAAGTAAGTAAAATAGAAAACTATGACTGGGGCTATGCAGTAGATAGCATTGGATTACATATCAATAGCATTTAATTGATGACTTGACTGACGATAATAAACATGTTTATTAAGTGGGTTAAGCACTTTTTTGCGCATCTAGTCATTTCTATATTTTCTGCTTTCACCTGAAGATTTCATGGACAATATGATGCTCACAGAACTTATTATATGTACAGCATATTTTATGAACTGAACATGAGCATTTGGAGAGGATTGTGAATTGAGGTGTAAAATTAAGATTTGCTTCTTTTTCAACTCAGCTTCTGGCTTCAATTGTTTTGACAAGTTCAAATGGTATCCATATAAGCCTATAAGAGTGATGCAATTTGTTCATTAAGCGTAAAGAACTGCAAGCGAGAGAAGCATAAGTTGGCATAAGCGTGCAGCCTGTAAAGAACGGACTAAGCGCACAAATAGGCCGAATACATAAAAATCAACAAAACAAGCACAAATCAACGCACAAGAAAGTAATTATTTTTTCACGATTCAAATTTTTTTACAAATGGACATTAACTGAGTATATAGTTATAAAATTCAAGTGAAACTGCATTCTAAAGTAAATTGAGAATCACTTTAATTTGTCTTTGCAAGAAGCTTTCTTTAGAGAAATAGGCACATGACTTTAATATTTTATATTGAGTCAATTTACATTACTTTTGTGTATTTTCGTCCATTGCCGCGTCGTTTTCTTTCTGCTAATGTATAGCCTTGTACTGATGATTTTCATTCAATCAATAAACGTTTACTACTACTACTACTACTACTACTACTACATGAATTAAGAGTACAATGTTCAGTTTCCATGAATAATAATGCATGTTTTAGATTATATTTCTATCGATTCCTATATCCTTATTGAAATAAACTTCAAAATCAATGCTGATAATTATCGTAACTCGTGAAGAAAATTTTAGGATGAAGCCAACAGACAATGAACATTTCTACGAAACACACAAATGAACATGCATTGCAACAAATCTCTCTTGTAAAGGAATCAGAATATTTCAAAAATGATAATTGTTTCATTATTGTTCTAAAATATGCCGTAAATCATCAATTAATGCATGGAGAATGAAATACACGGAGACCCAAACTATCTTAAATATAGTTGTCGACTGTCATCCAGTAACTGATTAGGTAATTATCGCATAGGAAAGATTCAAAAGGAAATGATGAAAGTGGAATCAGTGAAGAAAAAAGAGAAAAAGTGATCACACTTTACGAGGTCAAAATCAGTCGTATATTTCCAGTAAGTGATTAAAGCCGATAACAGAGATAATAAACGTGTGATCAATTACATGATTTTTTCAGCAAAACATAACATTCATTCACGCAATTATCCCTTACGGTACTTGTTCCTCTGCTTATCTACGTTTAGGCTTTATTTAGCTTCTAATTGTGCCTATGTACGAGTATTAGGTAAATCCGGTCAGAGCTTTTGGTACAAAATCTGCCTTTACCATCTTGCTCCGTGATATCACTTGTAACTGTCATATAACAGATCATATGTACCTTAAAACATGCAGTATACTGCCACCTTAATAGACTATCACCCTGTAATAGACCGCTACTTTCAATATCTCTGCAGTATAAATAGTGAATACCAGGATGTTTGCTTGTATAAGGCCTGTCCGATGTCTTGATAGTGATTTATCATCCATCTTAATTTCATCTTCTGGTATTCCAGTAATAATGAGGCTGAGCTCTCCTTTCTCTGCTTCAAATTTTTCTTTTAGCTTTTGTTGTTGTGCAATAATATCTTTGATGTTTCCCAACTGCTTTGTGATTTTTTCATCTGTTTTATCTAATAACTTGACGTCTTTGACTTGAACTATTTTTGTAAAATTATCTCTGTAATTTCTGATTTCTATATACAAATACATAATTTTCTCTCTCATCTCTAAAGACGCGCGAATTTGTTTTGATTGAATCCTCTCCAATCGAGGATTGATAAATGTTATTTTATCTGGATGTTTCATCAGAGCGCACCATGATTCGTTTCTCGAACTCTGCCATCAAGTCCTGTAGATCAGTAATAGTAACCGGACCATGTGTACCGGAGTGTGTTGCTCGGGATGTCATGACGTAAAATCTACAGTAGCTGACGAAAGACGTTCACGTGACCAAAAACCGATATTTCACGATTCACTCGATAGGGAGGCATTTTACTTATGGATTGATAAGAGCTGATTTATTGATAGCTGACAATACTGGCTAATACACACACGCCAACACTCAAATAAGAGAACAGAGAAATGATGATGATGATGACGCACAAAAAATGAGACTAAGAATCGACGAATGCGCTCGAGACAGATAGCAGACGAATTCACACTTCTATCATTGACTATCGAACCACAGGGAATTTCAATGAGACACTGGCCGGCCAACAATGGTGAAATCCGAGATAAATTACGGTCATCGTGACGGAGCACAAAAAACAGAAATTGTGACAAAAATATGGGCCAAAAGCAAACACTGATGATTCAGAGAAATTGATCAAGCTGCAGCGAGCACGCAGATCCAAAAAACTCGGAAAAATGACAGTAGTTAGACCAAAAACAATGAAACAATTATATCACGATAAGCAGAGCCTCCAGCAAGCTCATGCGCGCACGACCGACAGAACAATGTCGGCAAGGCTTACGCCCCATGTGCTAAATTCAACTGCGAACTTATCATCATCTTGTCATACTTCTTATCCTGTTTTGCAACTTCTCTCACGCCCACCAAAGTTTATTCCAACTCCAACACAATGCAACCACAGCGCAGTATTTTACGGCATTATCGACTTCGTCAGAAAGATGCATTGGCGCACTTGCAGCCTCAGCTTTAACAACTTCCAGACTTGCCGTTTCGGCGTCACAAGCTCTTCTAGATGGCCTCCTCGTGGACTTGTACCTCCTCACATACACTCACTCTCTCAACGCATTTTGTCCGCATCCCGCAATTTTCTGTTCCATGACCATGCCTGCTATACCACAGACAACCTGTCAGTTAGCGAAAGGAGCTGTCTTAATTCGCTAGTGTCTAACCATCAGCTTGTGATCCGACCTGCTGACAAGGGTGGCAGATGGGTCTTAATGGATAAGACTGACTATGTAGAAGAAGCTCATCGCCAATTGAATGACGCGGCGTTCTATACCAGAATCAACGAACCTCTCAATGACAGTCAAACCTTCTACTCCAGCATTCTCAGAAACTTACTCTCTTCTGGTGCTATTAATCGAAGAGAATTCAACTTCTTATCTGCTCCTGTTACTCCTAAAAATCGAAGATTCTACACTCTCCCAAAATTGCATAAAACATGTTGGCCCTCTGCCAACACACCACCAGGCAGGCCAATCGTATCCGACATCGACACGGATTCCAGCAAAATCGCCCGTTTCGTGGAATTTTTTCTTTTTCCGTTAGCTAGACAGTTGCCTAGTTTCCTACTAGACTCTCGTCATTTCATAGCCGTTCTGCGTACTCACGAGATTTCCCCGGACAGCCTGTTATGCACCTTTGACGTGAAATCCCTTTATACGAACATTCCAATACAGGAAGGATTACGACGAGTACAGAGGGCCTTCTCTCGTACCCCTAACAATGCACGACCTGATGGCATCGTACTCCAACTGCTTCGCCACTCTCTTGAATGCAACGATTTCAGCTTCGAAAACAATCATTTTCTCCAAATCTCCGGTGTTGCGATGGGTAAAGCGTTCGGCGGATCATTCGCCAATATTTACATGGGAGAATGGGAAAGGCTTGCTCTTACATCTTCGAGCCTTCAACCATCCATCTGGGTACGTTTCCAGGATGACGTATTCGCTGTTTGGCCGCACAGCCAGGAATCTCTCCACACCTTCGCCAATCATCTCAACAGCCAAGACCCCAGCATCCAAGTCGAAATGAGTTATCACGCCGACAGTATCAACTTCCTGGATCTCAACGTTTACCGCTCCCCTGACGACAGCACGAAGCTTTTCCACCGCATTCACTTCAAAGATACAGCCAGCCATAACCTACTGCCTCGTGACTCACACCACGCACCACATGTGTATAGAGGAGTCATTTATTCCCAAGTACTCAGGTGGGCCACTTACTCATCAACACGTGAGGATTTCACACAGACTTGTCATAACGTTTTCCCAATATGGCGCTCGCAAGGAGCAACTCGTTCAGTCATCAGATACGCCAGAAGACGTGTAATGACCATCAGCAATCTTTCTCTCAGATGGCAATTTGGCTTCACCAAATGCAATGGCCGACGTTGTAGAGCTTGCTCTTTCGCTTCTGAAGCATCTCTTATCCACGGGAGGACTCAATCAGAACTGTTTCCGATTATGTACAATTTATCTTGCGACTCAACCCACTGCGTATACATCATCGAATGCAAAGATTGTCCATTGCGCTACGTCGGCCAAACCAGCAATCAGCTACGCGTAAGAATCGGACAGCATCTCCGTGATATTGCGAGCAATTCCTCTTCGTCACCCCTTGTGCCCCATTTTGGCGCGGCTCACCCACTTTCAAGTCTGACTTTCACTGCCATCGACAGATCATTTTCTGACTCACAGCGACTCGCTAAAGAATCTAGCTGGATTAAGCGCCTGCATACTGCGCTGCCACAAGGACTCAACCGAATAAAGAATGCCCCGTCCAGAACTCTACATTTATCCACATTTCCAGGAGCCTGCACAGCGAGACTGAATTCATTCATCCACCAAGCCTGTAGAGAAGTATCGGACGTAGAAGTCAGATTTTCTTATCGCACTGACAAGAATCTGCGCTCTTTTTTATCTTGAACCGTCTCTTACCATCAGTATTTATCGTTATTATTATAATTATTATTTTACTCAGCATTTATCATTTGTAATTTGCAGACTATTTTGCATCGCTCTCTTAGACACGTCAATCTCATTGTCCTATTGTTATTTACATGCTCCGCTATCTATGTATTGTCTGCCGGCATGACTGTGTCTGCCTGCCTCTCATGCACGCTCTAGCCTGCTTGAACGTTTCTCGTCCTTTAAGTCAGCCGATTGTGTATCTTTCAGTTGCTTTACTGACACCACTGACGAAGCCGAACAGGCGCAATATATATGGTGCTCGAACTTGATCGTTCTCATGGGTTTGAACGGGGCAGAGTGCGCGACATGCGTCGACCTGGTCGCCGCTTTTTACTACCTACTACTACTACTACTACTACTACTACCTCTTGTCCTATCAGACAACGGATAGCGCAGCATCTCCGTGCCATCAGATCAAGTGACAACTCATCACCATTAGTCCCGCACTTTTCTGAGATCCACACAATTAATGACTTATCTTTCTTTGCTTTCGATCGCTGTTTCCTCGACTCAAACAGACTGCAGAAAGAATCAAAGTGGATCAGAGTGTTAGGGGCATCTACACCTCAAGGGTTGAACAGAGCAACTTCTGCCCCGATTAACACAGTCAATCTGGTGACCTTTCCTGGAGAATGTACAGATCGTCTTAACTCTTTTATCAGGGATATTTGTCGACGTACTGCAGATATCCGTGTACGCATGTCTTACAGGGCGGATCGCAATATGTACAGTGTTTTACGATAGCCTACTAACTTCTCACTTAGTACTTATCTCTTTGATTTCTTTTAAATCTTTTTATCATTGATTTCACCGTTTTCACATCATGTAAACTAGCTGAACGACATTGTTCTTTGAAATACACGCACGCTTTGCGTTCTATCGTTAGACGATATCTATGCTTCAGGCATCGATTGTACAACTACTGATCGATATTTGTGTTTGATCACCAATGCATGTATACACCTACTGTCATTCACCACTGACGAAGGCCTATAACGGCTGAAATATTTGGTGTCTCCGAACTTGTGACTTTTGATTTTCGGGACGGAATTGGGGCAGCGACAGAGCGCGAGACATGCGTCGACATTTCAGTCGACGCATTTTCTCTCGAACTACTATTCGTCCAGTGCCTGTTGTTTCATCATCGTCTGTTTTGGGGCCCTGTCCTCGTTCTACTAGGCTCGAATCGTCGATGATTGCTCCTCCAACTTCGTCATATCAAACTCAAGCCGCAATTCCTTCGGCATACTTTTTCCTCACGAAGGCACATTTTCGCCTCATCAAGTGCTCTCATCATTTAAAGAACCTTGAACAACGTCACCCGCCATCTCTTGCTCGTACCAGAGACCGTCTTCGTGATTTGCTCACTCCTGCTTTCCCAAATACAGCCTTCTTGAACTCATCGACCAACATTGCTGACTCCTGGCTGACTTCAAGTATCAGCATCTTGAGAAACCACTACACAAAGATTCTACGTGATACTGTGTCTTTGATGAGCAATCATACAATGCCCGACGAAGTCTTTCAGCGATCAATTTCCGTTGTTTGTCGCTGGGCAAGAAAGCAGATCGGTAGAAGACTCTCGAATGAAGTTCTTGATCGTGCTCTGTCCGATATCCGATTACATCAACGATTAGGATCAACTTCATGTGATGCGGAGGTCGCTGTTAACCCTGCACCTCGACAAGCTGCTCCTTCAACTTTTTCAGTCTCTACTCCCGCTGCATACAGCTCAATCGCCGGTGCTGAGACTCCTTCTCCAGACTCCGCTCTTGCCGCTCCTCCAACTGCTCCTGTCTGTGTTTCCGCTGTGTCAGTTTCGGCTTCCCGTACTGAGACTCCTTCGTCAGACTCCGCTCTTGCCGCTCCTCCAACTGCTCCTGTCTGTGTTTCCGCTGTGTCAGTTTCGGCTTCCCGTACTGAGACTCCTTCGTCAGACTCCGCTCTTGCCGCTCCTCCAACTGCTCCTGTCTGTGTTTCCGCTGTGTCAGTTTCGACTTCCGGCACTGTGACTCCTTCGTCAGACTCCGCTCTTGCCACTACTCCAGCTGCTCCTGTCTGTGTTTCCGCTGTGTCGGTTTCGGCTTCCCGTACTGAGACTCCTTCGTCAGACTCCGCTCTTGCCGCTCCTCCAACTGCTCCTGTCTGTGCTTCCGCTGTGTCGGTTTCGGCTTCCCGTACTGAGACTCCTTCGTCAGACTCCGCTCTTGCCGCTCCTCCAATTGCTCCTGTCTGTGCTTCCGCTGTGTCAGTTTCGGCTTCCCGTGCTGAGACTCCTTCGTCAGACTCCGCTCTTGCCGCTCCCATGACTACTTCGGCCCCTGTTTCCGCTGTTACTTCCGACGCTGCTGGTGCTGTTATTTCTGCAGATGTCTCCGCTCCAACCGTGCCCTCGGCTGCTCCAACCCCTGCTTTGGGTGCACCTATTCCAACATGCATCATTTTTGGTGACTCAAATCTAGATGACTTCAATGACAGCCGGTGTCGCTTAATGACACTCCCAAACGGTCGCCTATCGGCCATTCGCTCTTTGATACGCGGCTCTCCAGCTGATCAGGGCATCACCAGAATTTTCCTTTGCTTGAGTCTCCTCGACCGGTCCAACCGCTTTATCACGAACTTCACATGTTGCAAAAGTGTTCTGGCTCGCTGCCATCAGCTGTATCCGTCTGCTACGCTCTTCGTTCTTTTGCCAGGTTGCCCTGATTGGCTCTCTTATCCTGAACGCTCTGCAGCGCAGGAGTTAGCATCCAATTTACGGGCGAAACACCCTTCCCAATCTATTATCCTCACAGCCCCATCACCATTTATTTCCTCTGGAAATGTTTGGGATTACTCGACAAGGGCCAGAGTTTACAGCAAGATTACAGCGCATTTAAACTGACTTACGGGAGACTTACGTCCCAAATGTTAAGCGCTCTCCACAATTTATCATCTACTCTACCAACTTCCTTTCCGCTTTTGCAACTGATGTCACATCCCCCAGCATTTATTCCTCAGCCGGAAAGATGTCAACACTCAATGCTCTTTGGTTATGTTGTCGATTTCGTTCGGAAATTACAATGGAACATAGTCCTCCGTGATCGTCCCTCTTCAAATTCATGCCGCTTTGGCCGGCAAAGATCAACGGCTTGGGCCCCTCGTGGTTTGATACCTGCTCATTATCAAACTTTATCTTCTCAGATTTTGTCTGCAGCACGTTCGATACTTTTCCAAGTGCACGAGTGCTTCCATGGATACAATTTATCTGCTTCAGAGCGACTTTGTTTAAATCAGTTACGTAATAATTCAGACATTGTCGTCCGTCCCGCTGACAAAGGTGGCTGCTGGGTGATTATGGACAGCATAGCCTACAATGGTGAATGTCGCAATCAGCTGAGCAACGACGATTTTTACAGGCCGCTAGATCATCTCACTTCATACGACGATCAGGAATTTCACAGCATTTTGAATCGCCTCCACACCTCCGGTTTCATCAATCGAAAGGAGCTCAACTTCCTCACTCCACCCATGAATCCAAAGGAGCGACGTTTTAATCTGCTGCCAAAGCTTCACAAGAGTGACTGGCCTTCCCCGAACATGCCACCAGGTAGACCTATCATAGCGGATGTAAGTACAAATACCAGCAACATCGCCAGGTATGTTGAATATTATTTATTTCCATTGGCAAGTCGGCTCCCAAGTTTCATCTCAGACTCGCAACATCTTATAGCTATCCTGAGACGGCACGTTCTCCATGCAGACTCATTACTGTGTACATTCGATGTGAAATCTCTCTATACAAATATACCTATTAATGAAGGGCTTTCGCGCGTTTCGAATGCATTCATCCGCCATCCTGATGCACGACGCCCTGATAGTGAAATTCTGAGACTCCTACGTCTTTGCTTAACCAGAAATGATTTTCTCTGTGACTCTCAACGTTGGTTGCAAACTTCAGGAGTTGCAATGGGCAAATCTTTCGGTGGATCTTTCGCCAATCTTTACTTAGGCCAATGGGAATCCGTTGCCCTATCATCCTCGCCTTTGCAACCAGACCTCTGGGTTCGGTACATAGACGACATTTTCATGATTTGGCGACATGGTCTTGATTCTCTGCGAGAGTTCTTAAGTTTCTTGAACACACAAGACCACAATATCCAGCTCCTTCTGAATCACAATCAGACTTCGATTCATTTCCTCGATCTCCTAATTTACAAGCCTTCGGCAGACAGTCGGCGACTTCAACATCGGGTGGCTTTTAAGCAGACAGCATGCCATCGCATCCTACCACGCGAATCACACCATCCTCCCCATGTCCACGCGGCTGTGATTTATTCGCAGCTTCTTCGATGGAGTGTCATCTCATCCACCAGAGAGGATTTCGAGAACACGTATCGCGAAGTTACACGCAAATGGAGATCTACTGGTGTTTCCAGATCGCTAATACGAAATACGAAGAAGAGGGTCTTCACTCTCACGGGTCTAGCCATCGACTGGCGCCCTGGTTTCAGGAAATGTGATGGTCCGAGATGCTCCACATGTCCATTCGCCTTTGAGACATCAGTATACGGGACAATCAGCAGCTCACGCCTTTTCCCTATCCGCTATAATTTGACCTGTGCATCAACCCACACCATTTACCTTATTGAATGCCGCCGGTGTCGAATTCGCTATGTTGGGCAATCCTCTTGTCCTATCAGACAACGGATAGCGCAGCATCTCCGTGCCATCAGATCAAGTGACAACTCATCACCATTAGTCCCGCACTTTTCTGAGATCCACACAATTAATGACTTATCTTTCTTTGCTTTCGATCGCTGTTTCCTCGACTCAAACAGACTGCAGAAAGAATCAAAGTGGATCAGAGTGTTAGGGGCATCTACACCTCAAGGGTTGAACAGAGCAACTTCTGCCCCGATTAACACAGTCAATCTGGTGACCTTTCCTGGAGAATGTACAGATCGTCTTAACTCTTTTATCAGGGATATTTGTCGACGTACTGCAGATATCCGTGTACGCATGTCTTACAGGGCGGATCGCAATATGTACAGTGTTTTACGATAGCCTACTAACTTCTCACTTAGTACTTATCTCTTTGATTTCTTTTAAATCTTTTTATCATTGATTTCACCGTTTTCACATCATGTAAACTAGCTGAACGACATTGTTCTTTGAAATACACGCACGCTTTGCGTTCTATCGTTAGACGATATCTATGCTTCAGGCATCGATTGTACAACTACTGATCGATATTTGTGTTTGATCACCAATGCATGTATACACCTACTGTCATTCACCACTGACGAAGGCCTATAACGGCTGAAATATTTGGTGTCTCCGAACTTGTGACTTTTGATTTTCGGGACGGAATTGGGGCAGCGACAGAGCGCGAGACATGCGTCGACATTTCAGTCGACGCATTTTCTCTCGAACTACTACTACATGAATTAAGAGTACAATGTTCAGTTTCCATGAATAATAATGCATGTTTTAGATTATATTTCTATCGATTCCTATATCCTTATTGAAATAAACTTCAAAATCAATGCTGATCATTATCGTAACTCGTGAAGAAAATTTTAGGATGAAGCCAACAGACAATGAACATTTCTACGAAACACACAAATGAACATGCATTGCAACAAATCTCTCTTGTAAAGGAATCAGAATATTTCAAAAATGATAATTGTTTCATTATTGTTCTAAAATATGCCGTAAATCATCAATTAATGCATGGAGAATGAAATACACGGAGACCCAAACTATCTTAAATATAGTTGTCGACTGTCATCCAGTAACTGATTAGGTAATTATCGCATAGGAAAGATTCAAAAGGAAATGATGAAAGTGGAATCAGTGAAGAAAAAAGAGAAAAAGTGATCACACTTTAAGAGGTCAAAATCAGTCGTATATTTCCAGTAAGTGATTAAAGCCGATAACAGAGATAATAAACGTGTGATCAATTACATGATTTTTTCAGCAAAACATAACATTCATTCACGCAATTATCCCTTACGGTACTTGTTCCTCTGCTTATCTACGTTTAGGCTTTATTTAGCTTCTAATTGTGCCTATGTACGAGTATTAGGTAAATCCGGTCAGAGCTTTTGGTACAAAATCTGCCTTTACCATCTTGCTCCGTGATATCACTTGTAACTGTCATATAACAGATCATATGTACCTTAAAACATGCAGTATACTGCCACCTTAATAGACTATCACCCTGTAATAGACCGCTACTTTCAATATCTCTGCAGTATAAATAGTGAATACCAGGATGTTTGCTTGTATAAGGCCTGTCCGATGTCTTGATAGTGATTTATCATCCATCTTAATTTCATCTTCTGGTATTCCAGTAATAATGAGGCTGAGCTCTCCTTTCTCTGCTTCAAATTTTTCTTTTAGCTTTTGTTGTTGTGCAATAATATCTTTGATGTTTCCCAACTGCTTTGTGATTTTTTCATCTGTTTTATCTAATAACTTGACGTCTTTGACTTGAACTATTTTTGTAAAATTATCTCTGTAATTTCTGATTTCTATATACAAATACATAATTTTCTCTCTCATCTCTAAAGACGCGCGAATTTGTTTTGATTGAATCCTCTCCAATCGAGGATTGATAAATGTTATTTTATCTGGATGTTTCATCAGAGCGCACCATGATTCGTTTCTCGAACTCTGCCATCAAGTCCTGTAGATCAGTAATAGTAACCGGACCATGTGTACCGGAGTGTGTTGCTCGGGATGTCATGACGTAAAATCTACAGTAGCTGACGAAAGACGTTCACGTGACCAAAAACCGATATTTCACGATTCACTCGATAGGGAGGCATTTTACTTATGGATTGATAAGAGCTGATTTATTGATAGCTGACAATACTGGCTAATACACACACGCCAACACTCAAATAAGAGAACAGAGAAATGATGATGATGATGACGCACAAAAAATGAGACTAAGAATCGACGAATGCGCTCGAGACAGATAGCAGACGAATTCACACTTCTATCATTGACTATCGAACCACAGGGAATTCCTTTTAACCACAGGGAACCAATGGTGAAATCCGAGATAAATTACGGTCATCGTGACGGAGCACAAAAAACAGAAATTGTGACAAAAATATGGGCCAAAAGCAAACACTGATGATTCAGAGAAATTGATCAAGCTGCAGCGAGCACGCAGATCCAAAAAACTCGGAAAAATGACAGTAGTTAGACCAAAAACAATGAAACAATTATATCACGATAAGCAGAGCCTCCAGCAAGCTCATGCGCGCACGACCGACAGAACAATGTCGGCAAGCACCACTGTTTAGATCAATATTTTCCAATTCATGCATACGAATGCGATATTCAATCATTAGCTATCTCAAATCAAAGATAAAAATGCATTTTGCTTTGAAATTATTCATTAATGAACTGAGATGTAAGATTTACCTCAATTCAACTGTAGAATTGTCAAAACAATAGTAAATAACGTAACAACAAATGTAAATGCTGGTTGCTTGTGAAAGAAATCCTGATTCTGGGATTCATTCCAGTTCCTTATAATGCACCAATATATTTATATAGAGTCATTTTATTTTGATTTTTTAAGAATTAAGCCTTGCTGCTTTAATTACATTTATATTAATTTCTCACTTAAGCTTTCGTCAAAAGCGGCCTTCCGAAGCATAAGTGAAAATTTATGAAATGCAATCAAAGAAGCAGACTAATTTCTAGAAGAATCAATGGTTAAATTGCTGCTAAGGTCCAACGAAGACCTTTTTAGTTCATTTATACATGTACATACATCTTGTAATTCAATCCAGTCCCAGGTTGCAAAATTGCCCTCCCCCATGTCATTGAAATATGGCGTTCACTGAAGGTGATGCACACCTATTGACGTTCTCCACATTCATAGACCTACTGTAGCTATGAGCATTTGAAGCCCCCTATCTCGTAATGTCAAGACAACATGTTGATCAGCTATCAGCCATAGATTTCGATTGTGACAAAGTCACCAGTTTCAAATTTGATGAGAATTACAGTAATCCCTGTCATCAACGACCCTGTTTTTAACGACTTCCTGTCGATTACGACCATAAAATTTAGCACCGATGAAAAATTACTATATCTCCCTATTTCATTAGCCATCGATTCAACCTGTTCATAACCACTTCCTGTCTAACGCGACTTACGACCTCAGTAATTTGTCAAATTGTTCTCTGATCCCTGCTTATTACGACCGCAGATTGCGGGGGCGCTAACTTTATGTATTAATAGCAGACGAACATCAATGGTCTTATCATGGAACAGCTGTCAGCTATACATCTTGATCCCTCACTTTCAGCTCTGACAGATACATGAGTCTCAGCACTCTCAGCTAACTGGCTTCACACAATCGAGTATACATACATTTACATACTGTAATAGGCCTGCATTTGAATGTATTCTTCATAATTGCACCGGCAGTATTATCTAATTGTTTTACAGAATGTCTACATGCAGTGCTCAATACAGTGTATCATCAAATTTTCTTATTGATTTATGTGTGCTTTATACTTATGTTTGTGTATCACATTATTGTTATATTTCTATACAGTTTAATCTTGCGTAATGAGCCCTTTAAATAGACACTTTTATGGCCTCTGAAAGTATAAAGGCTAGTTTCCTTCGTCCAATCATGCTGTGTTGAACTTGTAGTACGCGTGGGCTTATGATTGGATATTACTATAATGTCATTTATCATATAAGAAGGTAGCCAAAAGTTTACCTGTAAATAACGACCACCTGTCATAACGACTTTATTTGCTTGACAGAGAGGTGGTCGCTATAGGTCGGGACTACTGTAAATAGTTGAGATTAACGAGACTGCCTTGTATAAATAACTCGAATGCAGGTTGCCAATTGGAGCTCATCCGATAGCTTTCTCAACATTAAGCGAAAACTGATCTCATCAATGTGCGCTTCGAAGTAACCAGTTTGCCATTCGCGTTCTGTTAGCTTTCACTATTGCTGAATTTCACTACCCTGGAACATTTTGTAACATTTTCAACGTTATCAGACACCGTCCAACACTTTGGCAGCCTAATTATCGTATATTCATCTTTTCTGAGCGAACTCGAAACTCAACGCTACAGCGAAGTCATGATGCTCCTCATCAGTGATGGACACAAAGACGTTCTCTATCCAAATGAAAACTCTTTGCTCCACTTCATGGACGATCGACAGATCCATGATCTCGGTTTGGGACTCCAGCCGTGTCTACATAATCTTCATTACGCTCTTATGCAGCAACGATAAATTCATAGCTTGTGCAAGGAGATGCTATTTTTTGGCATATTTGCTGAAAAATCAATCGGCAAACGGAACTTCATTGGTTTCTATTGACACATCTATCAATGAATTGCGAATATTATTTGTGAATTGAGATATGTGCCAGAAATGTTCTCTTTCGTCAATAATTAAACATTAGAAATGACAAACTGAATACTTGAAATGAGATTCAAGACATCAGAAATTAGCCATTGAATGTCTGAATTGAAGAACTATTCTTGATTTGAGCACTTTTAACATTGAATTTAGTGATTCGATACATGAACTGGAAAAGGTGTAATAACTTTCATGGTTTCACTGCAAATATCATTTGAAATGAATTTTTGGCATCTTAAACTTTAACTGTGAAATTCTCTCTCTCTCTCTCTCTCTGGCCCTATCATAATTGTGTATAAAAAATGGATACTACCCAATATTGTGGAAATCGATGACCCATGAAATTTGCCTACCGACCTTCTTTATCAACAGCTGATTCAACAGCTGCAAGACATGCTCTTGCAGCATCATACTAAGGCAACTGGATTTAAAGAATATTTATGGAGTACATATTACTACAGTGGACTTCTGAAAGACCTTCGACAAAATGGATCAATACATTGTTGCTCACAAATATGTAAAATTCATTGAATCAAATAATCTCACACAATGGCTATTTGACTTCCGTATGAACCGCAAACAAGGTCTAGGGTTCAATGGTAAAACATTTCCTCAGTTAGAAATCCATACAGGATGTTCTCAGGGAATAGTAGGAGGCCCCAACATCTCGATGTTTACAGACGATTGCCGAGCACCACGTGAAACAAGCCACATATTGAAATACTCCGACGACAGCACTGTAGCAATCCCGTGCATGAAATCAATCACGTAAAGAACAGCTCAGAAATTGGAAGTCGATAATATCAAGGAATGGTCTGCGAAGAATGAAATGGAAGTAAACTCAGAGAAAACAAATCACATCCGATTTTGTCTACATAGACGCCATCCCAATTACAGCTGCGACTTCACAAATCAAAACTTTGAAACCCTCTCCATAGTAGAAATCCTAGGAATACATTTGCAAAGTGAACGCATGTTGACAATCCACGTCAAAAGACTCATTAACTGAAATCCTTTCTGTACATAATCCACGACCTCAAAATGAATAACTTTTCGGAAATAGAAATAAACAAAGTCTTCAACTCTCTCATAGTTTCAAGAATCCGTTACGGCATGTCAGCGAATGCTAGCGATCACAATTCCATTTCAAAAATAAAGAACTTTCTGACCCGTTGCTACGACAAAGCACAAATTATACTTGCAGGAGAAGATCATCGCATCGTTTAAAACATTCCTCGAAACCAACGATATCCCCTACATACAGAACTAACTAACCACACTAAATACAGAACAACACGACATGGCTTTATCACCACAAAACCTAGAACAAACACGATAGCCTTTCTAAATTCCGTCTGTAATCGAGTTCTCCCTCTAAAAGTTTAGACGTATACTGTATCTATAAACTGTCTACGCAAATAACATTGTATATTGTATAGCACAGCTTTCTTATCGTGATGTTATACTAATTGTATAATTTCATAAATGTTACCAATGTTCCTTTTGAATTGCTCTGTTAATGTCGCTGACATGCATAATCATGTACTTGGATTTACAATAGAAAGTTCCATAGTTTTCTCTCTCACACTGAGTACGTTAAACTATTCGATGTCACTAAAGGAAAGCACTCTTTGTTTCAATCTGACAAATTAGGTCACCTCTTTAAATCAAGAATTTGACATGTCTCTGTTATACAAACAAAGATCAGGAACAAAATTTCAAAAGCGTAGAGAATGGTTGATCAAAGCAAATGTGAAAAAGTCTTCTGGGGTGGATAGAACACCTTTGATGTCTCGTCTGTGCAAAAGTAATGGCAGGTTGTTCTTCCAATTAACGGAGGAAATTGAAGTCATTCATGCAGTTAAGGAATTCAGGTTCAGATACTGAACATCACGTTTCGCAATGGCTTCTTTTCGATAATTTTTGGGAAAAAACAGATTGAAATTCGGAAATTCTTCGCTTCCTATACTTCGCGATGCGCACACGAATGCTGCTACTTGACAACAAGCTTAAGACACGTCTCAAAGTAAAAAAGTAACTCCCCTTTGCATTACAGTCGAATTTCGATTCAGGTTAAGTTTCTAAAAGTTCTAAAGTTCAAAGTCGTGATTTAGAAACTTAACTTGAATAGAAATTCGATTGTAGTAGAAATAGGAGTTACCATTTTACTTAAGTCAATATGAAAATGATCTCGCGTCGTTTGGTGAACTGCGTTGCTCCATATTTGTACAAATCATCTTTGATCGATTTCTAAATTACATTTTTGTTTACGAGATAAAGATATTCGAAGGCTACACGATGCCTAGATCATTGAACAAGAACAAAGACATTTTCAGAAAAAAATTGAAAATCATCACATAGTTATGAATGGAATGTGAGTTGACGATGTGGAGCAAGTTGTCTGATAATTAGAACAAGAAAGGAGAGTTAGAGGTAATAAGTGCTTCAACAATTGACAGCATTTCTGCTGTGAGCCTCAATAGTCTTCGGCTTCAACTGCTTCGCCTTCTATGGCCTCAAGTAATTTTCTTTGACTCTCCCATTTTCCACTGTCCACTGTTATCAATGTAGGAACATCTAGGAAAGTCTGTCCCTATTCTAGAGATACTCATTTGTGCAGACCTTTGGAGATGGGTTTTAGCTACAACATATAACATTGGCAACGTATTGTTTTTGGATATTTTAATCGGAACAAAATTGAAAAATATCAGTTCAATTTTTCATCAAGTTGCATAGAGTTTTGTGATTATGCGGCCTTTTATCCGCTAATCAGAGAACTTGAATGACTTTTTGTGAATAGTATTTGCCAATAGCATTACTAATTGAAGCCAAACAGCATTTTATCAAATTTGCCACTATTTGCGATGTTTATGAAGTGGAAGCAACGGTAACGAACTCCAACACGCTTATGTAGCAGACTTGGAACCGGTCTGAAAAATCGGAGATCGGACTGAAAATCAAAATATCATATTTACGAAATCTAGACCAGACCGGAATGATCAAAGCTGTGCTGGACCGCCCCACCGATCCAGTGTGATCATTGATTATAGGAGATGTGATTCTTTTTCAAATAGCATCAATTCATTTTCTAATTGTTTTCAATGTATTTTCCAGAGTTCCTGAGAAGCATTTGCAGCTAGGAATATTGAGAATGGATACAGCACTCAGATGCAGGGTTTTCTTCAGCATTACATCTATCACCACTCTTCATCATATCACCATCCCCCCCCCCCAAATCTATATGAATATTATAGCAGCACATAGGCACCTTCGTCATCCTTGTGAGCGTTTTCACACGGTCAACAGGTGTCCTTATCAATTTCGCATGCACCCTTACAAGTCTCACTAACACCCTCACAACAAATCTGACCGGTTAGCATAGAAATTACGTAGATTTCATAACAGAGTGTAAAGCGTAGGATGAAGTTGCAGACCGGCGTCTTAGACTTGTTCTTCATGAAGGGTTTCTGCAAGATATTGCAATCATGATCCTCAATAGACTATCAAAATACAGTAGATTATCAATAGACAATAGATATCAAATACTCGTATAATGCACTTATTGTCGAGTTCTCAAAGGCTTATTATATTACTCCTTCATGCTTTCATTGCGGTCAACGCTTTCATGCTATACAAATGTTCACGCTGAGTTGTGAATGCCACTCTTTTGTAGTCATCATGGCAATTTATTCAAGCGCTTCATTGATAGAATCCTCCGCCGCTGGATTTGTAGAAGATAGAATATAGAAAATGACTTTTTGGTAATTGAAAACCAGTGCAATAAGAATATCATTGTGCTATATTGATGGACAAATTTGCATAATTGTTATTAGTCCGGCAGCCAGAACGAGTTTCTGCAGGGAACGAGGCCGAAAGTGAGACTTTCACAGAATGATGTGCACCCTATGCCTACTACAAATCGGCACGTCTGCCGAGCTCTAGTGAGTTCCTCTTCTTGTCAGAGAGGATCAAAGAAAAATACATGCAAATCCAATGGGACGCAGATTGCAGTTTTTGGCTAAAATGAAATTTTGTATGTTTTCCCTGATTAAACAAAAAGTACTTAACCCAGAGTTACAATTTTTGGCATGGAATGTCTTCAGGTCATTTCCTATAATGTGTATGTGCTTTTATCATGCATCTAATCGGCAATGCATGTGAGAATATAGTTGAACGTGGATAAGGTAGCTCAAAATGTTTGTGTTTGCCGACATTAAGAGGCTCGCCAAATCTAAATGGGTTTAGCTATATAGACAGGGGTGTATAAAAATGAAAGGAAATGACCTGAAAACATTCCATGCCAAAAAATTATAACTCTGGGTTAAGTACTTTTCGCTTAATCAGAGAAAACATACAAAATTTCATTTTAGCCAAAAACTGCAATCTGCGTCCCATTGGATTTGCATGTATTTTTCTTTGATCCTCTCTGACAAGAAGAGGAACTCACTAGAACTCGGCAGACGTGCCGATTTGTAGTAGGCATAGGGTGCACATCATTCTGTGAAAGTCTCACTTTCGGCCTCGTTCCCTGCAGAAACTCGTTCTGGCTGCCGGACTATATAGTCCGGTAAACTAAATATCAATCGTTATGTTGTTGATGATAGCACAGTAACTTTACCTACCTGTTGAAAATTGATAAATTATTCAACCAGGAATTTCACCGTGCTCAACTGAACAGATTTTGGCAAATTTTTAATATATTTACAAGTAGGTCAAAATTGAAACATTAGATTTGGTTTTATTTCTATTGAAATTTGTTATGGGTGAATTGATAAATTCCCTGGAATAATGCGAGACATGCTGATAGAACGTGATTATCTTAAGACAAATGAATAATTCATATTCGCAACTAATGCGGAAACCAAGATTGCAATGAAAGAAATCACAGTGTTTCTTCAACCGCGCAAATGAATCGTCGATTTACTTTCCATAATTTTTGAAAAGCAGGTTTACTACAATCAGTTTCAAAATTAGCCTGCGAAAGTCGGCGAACGTGTGCAACACCATATTCATTTCATGCTCGATTGGAGACTCAATGAACAATGGAATTTTGTTTCATTGCTGCATATTTAGCATGTGGATCTGTTGGTGCGCATCTGTAGCTATACTGTCGGTTCTTCAGAAGCATCAATGACTCAAAGCTTTCAATATTAGATGAACGATTAACGCCAGATAGAGTGCATGCTGTTCGATCCAGGGTCACATTTTTTCCATCGACTATGATGTGGGCTTCTTTGACGCTTACTTTTAGTGTACATTTATAGTTTCCTCTGAAAGTCTCAATTTAATGATTGGAAGTCAACTGCATTGTCTATTATAAAAAGAATCTTTCTAAGCGCCTTGAAATAACTGACTGGACAATAAGATGCGATGTTCTTGGAAATATAGTGACAACTTGGTGAATGATTTATATTCTTATTCATATAACAATATTACAGTGGCGCATTGTGCAAGTACTGGTGGGCCACTTCATAAAAGGATGAAAGCACATCTTGAACTAAATTAGCATTAGGGATAAGATCGAGGACGAAGGGAGGAATGGTTGGTCACTTCGGCTGGGAATTTGTTCCAAAACACGCACTGCGGCAGTTGGAATAACACGGGCAACAATTGTCTTCCGTCGGCTTGGGGGAACCAGGAGAGCGGGAGTAAGAGCAGATCGAAGGCTGCTCCTGCTAGGGATGCTGCGGACCGATGGGAGTTCCTCAGCAAAATGGACTGGTGCAGTAACCCCAAGACAGCAAGCCGGCAGTCAATTCTCCAAGAAGCGAAGTTAGTGCAAGTCTCGCAGAAGAGGCCACTTGACATGGCCACTTGTGCTTGCAGTACAAACAAGTCCGTCGCTGGGCTTAGATGGGGAGACCGTACAAGATCGGTGAGCAGTCGGGAATGAATCAAGGAGGTGAGCAGAGAAAATATTGCGGGTCTCGAACGCTTGATGGATTGTATTTGTCTGCAAAACAATTTGCCAGACGTTTGGAGATTTCAAGTGTTATGTACTTACAGGTTTGAGTCGAGATGAACACCAAGACTACGGAGATTCGTCCGAAGCAAGAAAGAGACCGAATCTATTAATATTGGAGTGGTGGGAATTAGATGTCGTTTCACGTTGATGAGCACCATATCACTTCTGTCTTTGCAGCATTGAGTTGCAGGCTGTTGGAATTCAGCAGGAACGTACCTTGGTGACATACTGAGACAGTTGTTGTTAGAGATCGGGAGGGGAGGATGGTGAGCAGGACCTATGGATAATTACATCATCTGCGTGCATGTGAACATTTAGATCGTTGCTAATGATCAGACAGGGAATGACAGCCGTGTAGCGTCGATGGAAGACGATTGGTCGCTAAGGTAAATACAGCGTCTTCTGCCTGTCAGGTGGGATGAGATCCACTGCAGGACAGATCCACGTGACTCGAATTTTGCATTTAGACGGAGAAGAAGTATGGTGTGATTAAAATCTATAAATAATTGATCTATAAATATTCAGAAGAACTAATTGAATATAAAGAGTTTATTAAAAATTCATATAAACCTTGACAGTATTAATGACTTTTCTTGGAATGATGAGTTGCAAGCAACACGTCAAGGTCATTTGATATGTTCAATGGTGCAAGACACAGACGTTATCCAAATATTTATCTGTAATTCTTGTACAATAGCAGTTTTCACATATTTTTTAATCGAGAGAGACAGAGTTTTTACTGTTTCGCAAATCAACTGAATAATTACCTAAGCAAGTCATAAGCAAGGGCCGTATCACCTTCATACCTATACATTTTACCAAATCCTCTAATCCTTTGTCATTACAGAAATGAAGACCATGAAGACCGTGGAGACTCAAACAACATCTCCCAACCAGGATTTAGCTGAACTGGGTTTCATTGAAGTAGACATCTGTATCTGTGAAAAGGAAGAATCTGCTGAAGAAACACTGTGTTGTGATAAGTGCAAACGCAATTTCCATCTTACTTGCACTAAACTACAAGTTTATGAAATAACAAAGTACTTTAAAAAGCACATATAAGGCCTGCATCGGGAATATTCATGCCAGCGAACTCCGACAATATCAGCAAGCACTATCAAGTCCAGCCTCACAGAACACAATTAACAGCGAAATCGGAGAACTCGAAGCACTGAAGAAGAAGACAAAAGCAACAGAAGAAACTATAAAAGATATGAGAATCGAAGAATTGCTGATTCAGTTACAAAAGACAACATAATGGAAGTGGAGTCACTGAAGAACCAAATCGAAGAATATCAGAGAAAAGTTGGATGTCTCGAATCAAGCCTTTTCCTCGGAGAAAGAAAATTTAAGGACCTTTTGTCATCAGCAAACACCCTTGAAGAAGAAATGAAACGACAAGGCGACATGGCAACTGAACTGAGAAAGCAAATAGATGAATTATGAAGGCAAAATATTGAAAGATCTCGCAGATGGCATCTTGATAGCAAAGCTGAAGATCTTGGAGAAAGAAATACCTACACGAAATCAGAAATACAAACTCTGATTGAAAATATCAACAAGAAGACAGACGAAGTAAAAGATGGGCCGGAAAGACGACAACATGTTGGAGAAACATGATGTAAAAAACTACAACATCAACCAACATCAATTGGCCAAGTGTTATAACTGTGGCAAATATGGTCATGTGGTCATATGGTCGCACTTGTTGGTGCACGACAATAGCTGGCTAAGAGGAAGACCAAGAACAAGACCCAGATGGCAAAATGACGACAACAGAACCTATGATGACAACCGAAGACCATGGCAAAACAGAAGGCCGCCTCAAGGAGAAAATGATAGGATAGAATATGAAAGAAGATTCAGTGTGAGCCCTATCATCAATGAAAGAGGAGAAAGAATATATGTACCAACGTACGTTCATACACATAGCAGCATCCCAAACAGACAACCATCAGAAATGTAACCAGTAGTACCTATGCAGACCTCGCACGGATGCCCTCAGTATGTTTAATGAAATAGAAAAAGGAGAGGAGATGAACGATGACGTTATTGAAAATGAAACCAATACTAATGAGGTTGCAATTGATACTACTGATCATATACAGGGTGATTCCGATCTTCCCGTCACTTTTCAAGTAAGGACTACAGCTGTGTCACATGTCTGGTTGTAGTGATGGTTCATGATTTATATACTACGTTTCATGGCCTTTCAAATCGTATATTATTTATTTTCTTATGATCTGCATTTCTGCCGATACGAGCGATTGAAATTGTTTATCCATATTACAACTTTTTAATCAATATCTATGACAGGAACATCGCAACAATCAATATTATCAGCCGCATTCAGCATAGATATCTAATAATTGCTTGCTTTGAGCGACACCATGCAAAGTTAATTTAGATTGACTTTTCAGTGTAGACGGTATTAAACTGACTGAAATTTATTTACTATCAACACTTGACAGTAATGAACTATCCTGGCTTCACGAATGAAGAAATTGCGACGGCCGTGGCCTATACCATCTCTTCATATCCTGAAGATGCAAGGCGACGATTTCGTGTAGATTTTAAGAAAGAAGCTCCACCACGCACACCCTTAATTGGGTGGGCAAAGCGTTTTAAAACCTCGCTATCTCTCACCGAAAATGCAAGAGTCGGTGACCATTCAGATACAAACGACTTTCCGACGACAAACGAGACGAAATAGTCGAGGTCTATGGTGATGATCCAACACTTTCGCAACGAAAGGCAGCTCAGCTCTGCAGCGTTTCACAATCGTCGGTGAACAGTGTTGAAAGATGAAGGTTTGAGAGCTTGGAAGTTTGCCCGCGTGAAAGAGATCTCGGACGACGACAAAGTTCAAAGACTCCAGTTTTCTAACCTCATCCTTCAACATCAACAGCGCGACAGTATTTTCGTTGGAAATATCGTTTTCTCCGATGAAGCAAAGTTTCACTTGAATGGATCTGTGAACCTTCACAACGCTTTCATCTACGCGGAAGAAAATCCTCAC
The DNA here is from genome assembly GCA_907163375.1 of Prostheceraeus crozeri. Classification (NCBI taxonomy): domain Eukaryota; kingdom Metazoa; phylum Platyhelminthes; order Polycladida; family Euryleptidae; genus Prostheceraeus; species Prostheceraeus crozeri. The sequence continues at coordinate 190,987 of CAJQUW010005093.1, read as the reverse complement.
GCTGTCATCGTGAAACCATTAAAATCTGCTTTCATCACTTGCTGGGCAATGATATCACCACACCACGGCATCACTTACCATGTGCAAAAAGAAACAATGAATGGACAGCGCTACCAGTCTGTCCTTGAAGAAAAATTGGTGCCGCTACTAAGTGATAGACGAAATCGACGTCAATTTTATCATCAGGATGGTGCACCTGCACATTATGCCAATTCTGTTCGTTGTCTGCTGAACGTCAAGCTGAAGAACCGATGGATTGGTCGTGGTGGGCCGATACACTGTCCACCAAGAAGCCCTGATTTAGCAGTAACCGATTTCTGGCTTTGGGGCTACATGTATATTCGTGACAAACTATACAGAGATCCACGTCCTCGTACTCTTGAAGCTTTACAAGAAAGACTTACGAGCTTACTCGATAGCGTGGAGGTCGAGATGATGCGATCTTCGTACAGGTCATTCTTGCACCGATGCGAGTTGTGCTCTGAGAATGGTGGTGGTCACTTTGAACAGTTCTTGTGAGTTAATTTTGCGTTACTGCATACCTGTCACTTATGATAAAGTTTTTTTGGATATGAAATGTTTTTCGAAATCAAATGAAAAAAATAACTTAAATAGTAAAATAAAATAAATAAATAGTACACTAGGAATGAAAAAAATTGAAAAAATACTTAAAATTGATTTAAAAAGTTGTAATATGGGTAAACAATTTCAATTGCTCAATAGCATCATAAACGAAAGCGGAAACCTTTTGATCTTTAAACTTATGAATGAAAAATGGCAGAATATCAATCATATTTTCTTGATTATGTGTTGTAGAGAACATCGTGAATCAAAATGCACGGAGAGTAATTACTTCAGGAAATTAAATTTTATATTTCAAATTTCAAAATGAAGCATATAATTCTGGTCGGACGGAAATTTAAGTGATATTAACGAAGTGACCCTCTTACCAAGAACTTCATCTGACGAAATAATCAATGGACAAGGCAGACAAATTTTTGAATTATGTAACAAAACATCACTTATTATTGCAAACGGTCGATTAGAACCCAGAAAGCCTACATATATTACGCTACATGGCGATAATTAAAGAAAGTCAGTCATTGATTATTTACTAATATCGCACTCAATAATACAATCCATAAAGCAATATCCAACTGATATTCGAGTTTGCTATAGACGAAAAGAACGAAGCTCCTTGTAATCATTCAAATAATGATCAAGCAAGAGGAACACATAAAAAACATAACCCATCCGGATCAATCAGATATCATAAATGGACTATTCAAAATGAAATGGACTTCAATAACGATTGTTGTAAAATCAGCTGCCAATACCTTCTACATGACATTAACGCAAATAATCTACCAACCCCAGTTGTGTACGAAAGAATAATAGACGACACGAGCATCGCAACAAGTAAAATTCATCAAATAAAATCATTTATTCTGAAAAAACAAGGGAATGTAGAAGAGAAAAAAATGCCATTTACGATCTAAAATGTGAAAACAGTGCAGACAATTTAGTCAATCTAATGAAATATAAGCGTGAATTAAATAAAACAATCAAAAGAGAGAGGATAAGCTAAAGAGACTTCAAAAATTAGAAAAAGCGAAATCTGAAAACAATCATAAAGAATAGGCCTACTGGCAAATTATTAGAGAAAACAAAACATTAGCAAAAGATATCCAGAAAAGCAATCTCACAATAAACGATTTCCAAAAATATGTCGAAGAAATAGATTCAGCATCGCTTAGAGAAGTAGATTCTAGATCGACCGACTGTATTTCTTCATTAATAATTACAAACAACATTTCGACTACAAATATGCACGATCACAGAAATTTGGAATCAGATGTAACAAGCGAGGAAGTAAAAAAATATCTGAAAAAAGCAGCTAACTCGAAGTCCAGTGGACCAGATGGCCTTATATTTGAAATGTTAAAAAAATATAAATGAATCTAGCGAAATTCTAGTGCACCTCTTCAACAACATAATGGAAGATCGAAATATTCCATGGCAATAGAGTTGGCTAACACCCATTCTTAAAAAAGGAAGCAAAGACAATGCGACGTCTTGCAGGTGCATAAATTTGTCAACATGCTTAGAAAAAATAATAACAAAAATGATTAATAATCGACTCAACTCATGGCTAAAATGAAAACCACGTTATCCACCAGTCAGAAATAGGCTTCAGAAAAGGACACTCCACCCTTGACAATACTTTTATACTAAGAGAAATAATTCAGATTTATAACAATAGAAAAGCTCCACTCTATTTATGCTTCATCGATTTGTCAAAGGCATTCGATTCAATCTCAAAACGTAAATTGAAGGATTAACACGATCCCAAATAGCAGAATCTTAAAATCAATCAAGAATTTTATTTACATCAAACGTTATGAAATTTTATATGAAGGAGAAGAAAGTGATATTTTTACACTCAGAAATGGAATTCCACAAGTGGATAGCTTGTCAACGACACTATTTTGCTTATTTATGAACGATCTCCTAGCTATAGACTAATGGATGAAAGCATGACGATCCTAGACCTGGTAAAAATAAATGATATTACCATAACGGCGTTGATGTACACGGATGATATTTTATTGTGCAGCGAATCGCAAGATGGATTGATTAAGCAGAATGGAATAGTGAATAAAAATTGTGATGATGATGGATTAAAAATGAATTACAACAAAACGAAAATTATGGCAAAAAATGTGAACATCAAATATAGCCACGTTAACATAAAGCGCGACAGCTCAGTAACAGCTATTGAAATTGAAATTGTTGAAATTGTTCAAGAATACAAGTATCTCGGGATGTTCATAGCAAATAGCGATGGAAGGGATATTGAACTATTAGAAAATAAGGGTAAAAAAATCATCATATACAACAGCAAAAGCGCTTAGAGAATTTGGTCATTTAATGGAAAAATCTTAAAATATGCTTTTGAAATTTTAACTTTATCGCAAATGAAATAGTGTGACGAATTCCTTTTCTATAAAAATCTAAAAGACCTAAATCGCATACAGCTGCAATTTTATAAAAAGTTCTACCGCGAATTTCTGCATCATAGGCGAATTTGGAATAAAGCCCTTTGATTTTCTCTTCTACAGAGCAGCAATTCGATTATGGATAGAATTAATTGATAACAATAAAAACAGTCTAAGTTCTAAATTACATCAAAGCGTTTTTTGACAAGGTAAACTCAAGAGAATATTCCAATACATGGATCTATCAAATAAGAATTATCAATGAAACTGAATCTGTCAAATCTTTGGGAAAACCAACTTAATTGCAATAAAAACAAATTTATTAAGGTAGCCGACGAGAGAATGCGATGCCTCTTCAGCATAGAAATTGACAACAATAAAACTTCTAGAATGGAAATTAAGCTTCATGCAATGCACAATAACGGCACATAAATCGCACGCATTTTCACTTAGATGCACCTGCAAACGTCTGTATCATTGGGTTAGAATCAGTCACATGAGTAAATCGAAGGTTTTAATTGGTTCTTCATGCCCCAGCTTAGTTCCCCCGGATGTGCCGCGACCTTGAGTCAATTTCCATTCTAGCGAGCTTCAGATAAACAGTTTATTTCTATGCTCTTCAGAGAAGAATGGATTAATAGTGTCAAAAACAGTCGCAAAGGCACTACATATCTTGAATCATGCAGGTTCGACAACGATTTAAAATCATATCTATGTACCGCTTCGGAAATGAGCTTAGACATGTTGATCATGCAAAAATTCAAAACAAGAAATCACAAATTGATGGCTGAAATAGGACGACATGGTAACAGACGTAGACGAGATTATGAAGAATGCTTTTGTCCTCATTGCCCTGACGAAATAGAAGACACCTATCATTTCCTGGTTCAGTGCTCACATCTTATTAAATTCAGTCAAAGATATTTAAATGAATTTATAATCAACACCAGAACAGAATTTTATCTCATGTTGGACAACAAGAGCGGCATCATAATGAAGTCAATATCTATGTTCAATAAAGAAGTCAACAATGAGAGAACTATCTTGCATTGTTAAATGATGACTGACTTAAAAAATCGATGAAACATAAATGACTGCAATGATAATACAAAATGGAATCGATAGCTCGGAATAGATAGTTGTTCCCCTGAAGCAATACATTCTCGGTAAACCTTGAAATTTATAGCTAAAAAAACACACTATTGTCTGATATCGCGTACGGTCATATCGAATCGAAGTCTCTAGTCTTGCTGCGAATTTGTCTTCGTTGCTGAGTGTTCTGTGGCTCCTTCTTGGTATTTTTGGTATCATTGAAATCGTCGGCTTCTCGTCTGTATACCTGTGCCCCCCAATTTGTCGTAGCCATCATCGTTTCGCCGTTCTTCAAGGATTTATGTGTTCTTCGTTGATCTACAGTGATTAGTGTTCTCTTTCTATCTCTTGTTCCTGTCTGTTGCGTGTTGAACGTGCTTGCGTGTCAACAGCAAGCTGTACATGAAAGGCAAGACATTTTGGCACTAACTGGAATAAGAGAATCTAATCACATACACCGAACGTGTTCGCCTGTGGCCTATTGACAGCGTCACTGCTTGTAGCTTACGTGGTTCTTGGTACGAATCCTCCTACGGACTGTTTTGGTATTGTTTCACTTTTGCTAACCGAGATGCTTGAATTGCGAAGTGGATGCAGAAATACGTCTGTTAGTGATCCGCTGACAGTAGAAGTGTTTGAGGAGAGACTCGATAAACTGAAGCAGGAAATGAAAGCAGACAATGCGGTGTTTCAGGAGACGCTAAAGAATGCAATTATGAATTCACTGAAAACGCTTATTGACGATCAACTTGGACCTTTAAAGCAAAAAAGCTATCCAGCAAGAGTATGAAAGACTGAGCCTGAGAGCTGTGATACTTGCCAGAGAGGAAGAAAAACTGAGAGAGGACAAAATGAAAGTTTCGGCAAACTTCATTATCAGCGGCGTTCCCTAGGCTCATGATGAGAACACTGAACAAGTAGTCGATCAGCTGATGGAAGCCATCGATGTTGACGTTGACATAGATTCCATCGAGAGACGCAACTCCAAATTCTCGCGTTTGATTAAAGTAAAAACGAAAATTAAAATTCAACGCAATAACGTACTCAAGCAGGCAAAGAAACTGAGAGAAGATGCAACTCATGATGGCGTTTACATAAATGCTGACAGGTGCCCATTGGATAGAAAAGAAGACAAACGTCTACGAGAATTAATTCAAATTTTCAGAAGAGACTATCCAAATGAGACATTTTTCATTAATAGAGGAAGAATTATGAAAGGGGACGTTATCATCGAAACAGCCGACCCGCTACGTCAACTTCGAGCATTGTCAAATACATGTAATATGTGACTACGTCGTCAATTTGTGAAGCAGAGGAAGAAACCTGAAGCAAAAGCGTTAACTGATCAATTTACTAATCTTTGTTTGCCAAGTGTTTCTTTGACTAATATAAGGTCTATCCGAAATAAAGTCGACGAGGTACGGACATTTCTATCTACGCATCGCCCGAATCTTCTACTTCTCACGGAAACCTGGCTTGATGACACTGTTGATGACTCCTCAATAACGTTACCGAACTACATACTACATCGCGCAGATCGTCATTCAGCGAAGAAGGAAGGAGGTATATGTTGTTTTGTTCGGGACGTTTTTCACTCAGAATCCCTCCTGACTGTTTCTAAAAATGACGAAGTAGAAATTCTGGTTGTAAAAATCTGTTATAAATCATTTAAATGCATCGTGGTAACCATTTGCTTTCCGCATGGATCATCTTTATCCTCAATTATTATTCAAGAAGTCACAAATTTTGTAATTTCCACAGTGGATGACATTTTGAACAAGTTTTCATCTTACTCCGTCATGTTCACAGGTGATTTTAATCGCATCTCGAGTGACTTCCTCGAAGATAACTTTTGCGTGACGAATGTAGTAAATGAGCCTACTCGCTATGATGCTTGCCTTGACCTGATCCTCATCCCGGACAACTATATTCCATACTATGATCAACCTACGATCACACCACCGCTTAGTCACAGTGATCATAATTGCGTTGTCCTCAAACCAAAAAGAGAAATTATCTTAGAAGACAAACTGATTGAGGTGATTGATTTCCGCCAATCATATTTGAACGAATCTCAATCATTTCTAGATTCACTTGATTGGGATGTGCTATTTGACAACAAAACTTTGAATGAGATGTGCGATATCTTCTATGGTGAGCTTCGAAAGAGTTTTGATTTTTTACCTCGTAACATTATCAGGAGGTCTCCCAAAGACCCACCTTGGATGACAAATACAATAACTGTCCTAATAAATAAAAGGTATGATGCATACAGAAAGAAAAACTGGCCTCAATATCACCATTATCGAGAAAAGGTGAGAACCGCCATTTTTTGCGCCAAACAAAGCTGGGGACGTCATATGATAAAACGTAATCGCTCAATCTGGGACATTCGAGAGCAAGTTCTTGGTGAAAGCAATGACGATTGTAACTGGTTGCTGAACTACAAACCAAATGCATCGGTTGAGTCAGTCCTTGAGGAAATAAAGAAAAACATCTTTCCTGGTTATCGTCTAAACTCTCATTTCCTCGTAATTCCTCCGATTATCAGAATTCATTGCCCTTTGTTGTATCCGAAGCTGAAATCAATACACAATTGAAGAATGTCAACCCAAGAAAATCCAAGGGTTCAGACCAGATTCCAAGCCTGGCGTGGTCAAAGTTTGCTGACAACATCTCCTTACCTCTTTCACTAATTTTCCGAACCTATCTCAAATTTGCTGATCTTCCGAAGAGCTGGAAAATAGCAGATGTAGTTCCCCTTCCAAAATCCACACCACCAAGTGTTAACAACATCAGACCAATTTCCCTTCTGCCAATACTAGAAAGGACATTTGAGAAAATTCTTGTAAAGAACATGGGCAAAGAATTTCTCTCTCGCTTCGAAGATGGACAATTCGGTTACAAGAAAAAATCGTCTACAGCATGTGCCCTGATTGAAATAGAAAATTTCATAATTGCGAAGCTTGAAAGCACCTCAGTTAAAGCTTGTCATTTGATTGCAGTGGATATTATGAAGGGTTTCGACAGGATTCCTCACGACCTTTTAATGACGAAAATGGTACGAGATGGATTTAGTGAGTTCTTGATTGCATTCATAGCTAATTATCTTTCCGAAAGAGAGGCGAGGCTGCGCTGGAACGGGCATTACACTTCTCCTGTCAGTTTGAATTGCGGAATCCCTCAGGGGTCAACTTTAGGTCCCCTGATATTCGCATACTTCGTCTCAAATTTACAGTGTCAATCAAGATCAAGTACATTGATGGTGAAATACGCAGACGATATATTTCTAATGGGAACAATACATAAAGACGCTATCTCTTCGAATGTATACAATGGTTATAGCGACATCATCAAATGGACAACAGACAACAAGTTAACTGTTAAAAAAGTAAAATGTCAGCAAATGTTCTTATCACTCAATAACTCGTTCGATGGATCGTCGTTTAAAACTCCTGATATTCCAATTAGAACGGAAATGAGGATTTTGGGAGTGAAGTTTTGCTCTAACATGCAATGGAAGCCTCATGTTCGCAATGTCTGCAAGAGGTCATCTTCACGACTATTTGCACTGCGACAAACAAAAGAATTCGTAACCAGGGAAGAGTTGATTGCAGTATACCAGAACTGCATACGGAGCCTTCTGGAGTATTGTGCACCTCTCTTCACTGAGCTAGACAGAGCATCAGAATGTCTCATAGAACAGATTCAAAGAAGATCCCATGCTATCGTGTGTCAATCAAAACACTGTGAATGTGCGAATTTCGTCCCACTTCATTACCGCCGTAAGGTGCTTGGTTTTCGACTTTTTGAGAAAATTTATGGTGATAGTGATCATCCTCTCCATCATTTCATTCCGCCCATGATGACCCACTCACGAAATTTCATGCTTCCGGTTTTGATGTCCAGCATGTCAAAATAGAGCTCAGAAAATGCTCGTTCTCCCCCATGCCCGATTCATTGTCATATTCACATGTTGTCCCAATGAAAAATTGCGATTTCTAAATTGAGCGGTTTCCGAATATAGCAGTGGTAAGGTCGATTTTTCTTTTCTTTGTTGGCATCACAGTGTTCTGATTTACTGCACCGTTAAGTATATCTTATAGTACTGGCAACTTGCTTAGTTATTGGTTGACTGAGACTGTTGTTTGATACCGGACTGTCATTGCATTATTACTGTATATTAACTACTTAATGGCGTTCTCTTTGAGACCAACTGCTTTCTTTGCGTCAGGTCAGCTATGGGAATTTAACCGTTTGCCTTTTGGACTTAAAACATTGTGGCTGTTTGCTCTCGTATCATGATTAATTTGTTCAAGGATGTTGATGGCTGCTTAGTCTACTTAGATGAGCTATTGATTTATGCCGAAAGTAAAGAGCGCCATGATGAAATCTTTAAATCTGTTTTAATGAGAATCAGAGAATCAGGTTTAGGACTAAATTGCAAGAAATTCAACTTCATCTCAATGAAACTGATTTTTTAGGAGTCAGAGTTGAGAATGGAACCATCCAGACCACTGAAGAAGGGCTTGAGGGTATCATGAATTTCCCTTTAGGGGCCATCCATAAAGGACGTCCGCAGCGGGGGGGAGGGGGGGTCAGTCAAATGCTGCAGACAGTTACGGACGGGGAGAGGGGGGAGGGGGCAAGAGTCCGCTTTTTCACAAGTTAAATCACTTTTTTGTTGACACATTTTTGACACAAAAAATCTCATCTTTTTGTTGACAAATTCTGATGAAAATTGATTAATGAAATTAAGATAAGTAATACATGTAAAACGGTGGACTATAAAAGAAATTAGTACATCAAATCGTTGACTAGTTTATAAAATCGTATAGATCAATGAATGTGCTGTCATGTAGTATATAGTATTCAAACGGGAGTTTGGCTTTTCTGTTATTAAGCTTTATAGTGTATGTTACTAGAGTGTAGGTTGTGAAGGTGTTTAATCTGTCTTTTAAGAATGTAAAATTTAAAAATTTGAAGATTGAGCAAGAAAATCAGATGAAATTATTCCGTGGCTGACGTAGGATCATCACAACAAATCTGACAGGCTCTGTTATGACATGTACGTCTATCAAGAAATAAGCTAATAAATTATGTAGGTTACAGACATATAGGCCTATGCACCAAAACGAAAAATAAGATGCAAACAAGGCTAAGATGCAACGAGACTAAATCCCTAAGTGATAGTAACTCAGTTTCATAGCTAATACTGAAGGCCTATAAATGCGGACGTCCGGGGGGAGGGGGGGGGGTCCGAAAATCCGGACACCTGCGGACAGAGGGGGGAGGGGGGGTCAAAAATAGTCAATTTTCTGCGGACGTCCTTTATGGATGGCCCCTTACTTACTGATCTAGAATCTCTAGAACAATTCATAGGAATCGCAACTTACTTTTCCATGTTCATTGACCATTTTTAGCGATATCATAAACCCTTTATTCAAATTGAAGCGCTTACTTGTTTCTGACTCGCGTGTTACTAATCTAAGGATCGATTTTTGGTCGAAAGAAACAAATGATGGCCTTGATAGGATTAAGATCAGTTTGCGTATTGCAATTTTGGTACTTCCGAAACCTGACAAAAGCTTAATTTTAAAACCAGACGCTTCAAATGATTGTATTGCAGCTGTGATAGAAACCAGAAATGGACAACCGGTTTTTTTTCTATCTAGAAAGTTGTTTAAGTCAGAATTGAATTACGATGTTACTGAAAAAGAAGCGTTAGCTGCGTATTGGGGTATTACTGGATCTAAGATGTTCCTGCAAAGTCGGCAATTTAAGGTATACTCCAATCATCGGTCTCTACAATCTTTCTTCAATTCGACACCTAAACTTATCAGATGTTGAGTATCTGTGTAAGCTTTCAATTTTGCTGTTAAGTAAAATTCAGGAAAGAGTAATGTAGCGGCAGATTGCTTTTCAAGAGTAAATACAATGACTGAATCTCCAATACAAATAGACTCGACGAAGTGATAAGATGTCAATAAAATGATTTAGAGGCTTTAGCTATGTCCGAGTGTCTTACCAAGCAATTGCACAAAAGGCCAACAGTTGTAAGTCAAAATTTGTGGAATATGAAGAAGAGATTAACAGTGAAAAACAATATCTTGTACAATGACAAAGACTTGATTTTTGCAATCTGCAAATATCGACTTAAGTTATTGACACTGTTATGGATTGCATGAAGGAATCACTTCTACTGTACAAACCTATCATGAAAACGTCTTGGCTGTGTGACTTTAGCGAAACTACATCTTATATAAAACAATAAAACAATGCAGAATTTGTTTTCGATGTGCAACCTCAGTTTTTGAAACTTTAAACTTTACTAAGTGACAAAATCACTAATGGAAACCATGGCCATGGACTTCGTAGGTCCACTTCCGGTTTCTAAGGAATACAGATAGTTTGTTACCATTCTAGATACAGTACGCACTCTAGATGCGTATTTATTGAACGGATTAAAGACATGGCTACACAATCGTTGCATGTAAGAATGTTTTCAGTTTTTGTGGTTTTCCTAATATGGTGCTATCAGATAAAGGTGCACAGTTTTGCAGTGCGAACTAGGGTGTACAATCCCGGGATTACGATCCCGAATTTTCTCAATCCTGGGATTGAGAAAACACTATTGATTTCATGCAGATTGCGGGTTCTGCCTGCGCTTTTGCCTTTGCATACGTTGATATTGATTAAATAGGCGTACCTACTGCAAATGGTAGTATTAACAATTAATTGCAATTGTAAACATTATTCATGATCTCGAATGTGAGCCATTTCTGAAATCATTATTTGTAGGCCTACATGAAACAAATCATGTAGGGTGCGGTCACATTTTCAAAAGAGTATATTTTCATATCTCACGGACAAAAGGGTAGATAAGTCTCACTGGACTAATGCTTTCTTTACCTTCTGTTTTGCTTAACTATCGTGCTTCAGTTCCTGCCTGGGTCGCCATATTGTGATGAAGTCAAAAGTGCAGTCAGTGTGCTAATTATGGGATGTTAATTATTGCTGTTCATGCATTAAATAGGTAACAGCGGAGACGACAGTTGACAACTGTCATCATCGAACAATACTGGTTCGTGAACCAGGAAATGACGTATCAGGCGTTGCACAGTTACGTCACAGAGACGGTGTCAACATACAGCATTATCCATACTATGAGCGCTAAAATCAAGTTCTATGCACGCACATAATTTTCCAGTGGTCAGCAGGTGAACAGGGAAATCAATTTCAAAAAAAATTCTCCTCTCATCACATCAGTCAAGTTACTGATAATAGGACTTTTTAGTAGTAGCCGCCCTTGAATAGTAGCCGCACCCGAAATGTACAGCTTTTATGCGTAGTAGTGGCCGCGGCTATTATCCGAAGAAATGCGGTATTTGAAATTATTATATGATTGCATTATTAGCCATATATCTACGAATGGTATTTCTAGATTATTTTTTATTTCCTTTTCTGCTAATTGTGGTTAATCAAACAAACAACATATGATCAATAGATTATACCTGCAGATTACATGATGCCTGGTTGAACTAGCGTGAGCTCATACTCTATCAGATATTTTTATTCGATCAGTGATCCGATGAGATCAAGGATTACTCAAGATATTCGATATCATTGAATTAACGAATCATTTTGTTTTTAATGAAAACAATTCCTTAGTTCGATTCACTAAGAGAGGAGTCATTCATAAATTATTTTTATGACCAAAGTCCGGAGCGCGGAGCGCAACTCTAAATTCTCCGAAATCAGGGAGCGGATCGCACTTATGTCAGCCAAATAAAAAATTTTTGGTGGAGCGCGCCCACTCTGTTCAACACACTTGATTTAGCATAGTCACGTGAGCCAAGTCTGCCGTCTCTGTCAATGTGTGTCGTCTTACGAGATCGTCATCTCGGGATCACGAGTTTACTCTGTGGAAAACCCAAAGCCGCTTCTTTAGCCATTTTATGTCAATGGATCATTCAGGCCTGGAAAGATTTGAGTCCAGAAATAATTGCAAAATCTTTCAAGAAATGTTGCATCAGCAGTGGAATGAATGGACAAGAGGACGGTGCTCTATGGGAGCATGAAGAAGAAGCTCCACCTTTCGATTCCGAGGACTACGATCCGTGCGACTATACAATTCTACCAGACGAATGGAATAGTGCTGAAAGTGGTGGACAATGACCACGACTAATGAATGGCCTCATTACTTGAGTACAATAACTGGATATTTCCGAGTCTTATTCTTGAAGAAATTATTCTTGGTATTTGCGCATTCTAAAATGTACCTAAACCCCGTACGTAGTGAGAAGTTCACAGATGCAATTTTAGACTGCGTCTATAAGCCGCACCTCAAACCTTTAGACAACATTTTAGGTTCACAGGTGTGGCTTATACACGAGGATTTACGGTGCCATCCGTAATTACCTTCAGGTAAAAATCATCTTGGATCGTTGATGACATTGGGAATTGTTGGAGAAGGCATGAAATGTAGACAGCCATGGGGAAAATCGTAGGGCATCAAATCAAGCGACAACCGAATGATTGTTTCCGATCTTCGAGCAAGTAATCCGGCTTAATGCCTAAGATAAATGATGTATAGCCATCCGCGCTGCTCTCAGATCAATCAAGAGTTTTTAAGAGCAGTCGACGAACGCCTTAAGTTATGGAGACGAGATGGCTAGCTTTCTGTTAGTTTCCGTATCCGGCATAAAGTTAGTTATTAAAGTTATTAAGTATTTGATCTGGCGTGGGATCAGGAATCGAGAAAATTTCATTACAATGTCATCATCTTTCGATATGTTAACAATCGTTGGTATATTTTAGAGGTCTGACAGCCACATGATCTTTTTATTACTCATAAAGTGGGCAATGAGCAATTTAACTTTCATATGACAATCCTCGTTCACGTCAAAGCTAAGATTCTGACTTGAAACTCTAAAACAACATAATGGAGATAATTTTCAATTGACTGACAGCAAGATGTTTTTCCATGAAAACAAAAATTTTCATCATTAGGCCTTCGGTTTGCACACCATAAGATTTAACTTAATAAACAGGCCCAAAACAGGTCACTTTTTCACTGAAGTATACATTACCCGAAACTTTTCTTTAAAAATAAGACTCAAGTGCCTGCGATTGCATTGCACACGCACATGTATACTTACAAAACATTACATTGTGATGTTAACTGCTTTTGATGGGCGGTAATTATTCATAGCCATGTTAAAACAAGTTATTCTGCTCCTGTACTTTTATTGCAGGATGAGATAATGTAGTTAAAATAAAAACAAGTAAGTGACTGATACAAGTAAGTGCAGGATACATTATCTCATCCTGCAATAAAAGTACAGGGAGCAGAATACATTATGTTAGCATGGCTATGAATTGCATTGTGAGCAAAACAATAATCTTAGAAAACATGCACTAACACTGCAAGCCAAAACCAAAACCATTCATTTCAGGAGTATGTACGAACATGGACATGTACGCAGTGAATGTCAAATTTGCGATATCGCAGCAAATATGCTATTATAATACACGTACATGTAGACCAAGCACAGTGTCTTTTGCTCAAACGTTTGCTATAAATATAAACCATTTATTTTATGGGGTTTTAAGAAAATAGGAAGCCTTTGATAATAATCCTCGTGGAGAGTGTTAAAGCATGCATGTAGGCCTGCGTTTCCTGCACTTACTATATCTTATTTTTTTAATAAAACTACACGTTTATAACTTCTATTTAAAAAAGTCAAGTTCTATCTAAATATTTTAAATTAGGTAGTTGAGAATTGCATGTATGGCAGATAACAATCCAGTGTTAGTTATTTCATCGAGTTTGTTCGTTTTGCACCGTTCTCAGAATAACTTATCTAAGATTTTAGTCTAAGGATTATCTGTACATGAGACATCTATCGATGGCTATGACCTCAATCAGCGCTAACTTCTCAATTGTTCTCATTTTCTCATCACACGAGTGCATACGAGCTGTGAATAGGATTGCAAAAATCGATGCCAAACATTGGCGTCATTGGTCGGTGAATCAGTCACTTGACGAATTGAATACAAATGAATGAAGCTGAAAGAAGTAGCATTGACTTCGAACAAAACTGCATTAGCAACCCGAACATTGTCTTAGGTACCTCGAAACCATCATTGACAAAGCAATGATGGATTTAAGACCCCGCTTGTGTTTAAGAGCATGCACTCATGTTCAAAAACATTTTCCTTCTTGCATCTGTCTTCACGATTTACCAATAAACGACAACATTAGTGCTTGAGATTGTTGCAGTAGCTCCTGTACATTTACTAATATATAAATTACGAGTAGTTAGTGGAACAATAATGTTTTTGATCAAATTTGGGTAGACTTCTGGTATTCAAGATGAGAATAGGTGAGCCAACGTATATGATAACCATTTTTTGTTCTATCTCACACAAAAAAACGTCTATCACTGCAGTCTGCAATAGGTATAATCACCAGTAATTTTTAAACAAAAAAATTTTGGCTGAAATGTGCGGTCGGGGAAAAATTCCCTATCATCAATCATGTAAGCGGTATCAAATAAGAAATAATTACGTATATATGTATTATATATATGCAGTGAAACCCCTCTAACTTGCCACCCAAAGAGACTGCGCCAAAGGTGCTAAGTTAGAGGAGTGCTAGGGATAAAGGGGTCCCATCAGGAATACGGATTAAATCGGGACTGGCGAAGACCTGCCAATTTAGAGAGGCTGCTTAAAAAAACGGGGTGCTAAGTTAGAGATGTTTCACTGTATAATATGTGATTCAAAATTTTAAATAGAACTTAACTTGTTTAATTAGAACTTGACTTATTTTAAATTGAACTTGACTTATTTTAATTAGAGCTTGACTTACTTTAATTAGAACTTGATTTGTTTTATATAGAACTTGACTTATTTTAAATAGAAGTTGTAAAGGTGTAGTTCACAAAGGATCACTTGATTGCAATGCTCTGAATGTTATTGAAGTGCCCTGCCAGATTTTCATTCGCTCCAACTTTTGTCAAAATGTTCGCCTAACGCCAAACTAGAAACTATCATCATTAGCTAATAAAGATCATGACTTTTCAATTTCATAAAAAATGCCATATTATATGAAGGTTGATGTAGGTTGCATAGTTGCTACGAAGAATTTAATCACTTCCAGAAATGAAAAGATCTCAAGGATTAATGTAAAGCTATACATCAACCAGCTATCGAGTAATAGCGACACATCGACTTTCGGGTAACAAAATAATGCGTGTTTTATCCTAAATGTGAAACCTTGTAAAGTATAATCTTTTGCATCTGTGGGATATTAGCCAGCTGCTAGAGATTCTTTCTTCGATAGTTTCAGTCGGTCTGAGCCTTCACCTTATAGCAATAGAAGACAACTTGCAGGGATGATTCGATAAATAACATGTCTCTTATACAGGCTTGAGATAATCTTTCTCGCACGTATTGTGTTGTGGTTCTTCTTTTCTTTTCTAATGAAATTTCAAGGACAAAATTCTTATTGAATAAGTTCAATTACGTACATCGGAGGGCAAAGAGCTTCAGACAGAAAATATTATGGAAGCTGTTTCATTCCTAGTTTGATGTTTACGCGATTTAAGAAACATTATATGACAATTAGTAGCAGCATCATCGTTCCGTGTAATGTAAGTAGTAATGTAGGATTGTATAAAGATGAAAAAGGGATGATAACATCAGGCGCACCCCCAGAGCAAAATGCATGATGCGATAGCTGAGATGATATCGTCTTTAATTAAAAAAGTATTGCCGCATAACTGAGTGGGTTGGGAAAGTTTTCATTTTTTGATCAAGTGGAAAGCAATTGTACTTCCAGATGTCATCTGAATTACTACTCTACATTTCTGATCATGTCAAATTCTCATCTGATATATTCATCGAAAATGTTAGTGTTAGGTATCTTCACCTAACACCTAGCCTTTACCTCATCACTTAACCTTTACCTCATCATCCCGAAGCCCGCATATTCAAGTATGCAGATGATACGGTCATAGTGATTCCAATTTTTTCAGTTCAGGATGCAAGCGATGCTATATGTCAAGAGTTAAAGCACGTTAACGAGTGGTGCTGGAACAAAGGGCTAGAACTGAATGAAAAGAAATCCAAGTGCATGATAATTCCAAAGAAGGGGAAAATAATCAATCTCTTCTCTTCGCAGATTCCTTGTGAACTGTGTACACAACTGAAACTTTTGGGAATAACTTACAACTCGAAATTATCTTGGGATCAACACGTCAACAATTGCTGCAAAAGAGCCAATAGAAACCTTTTCGTTTTACGCCAGATGAAGCCTTTCTCCAATATAGAGACACTCATCCTCGTCTACTCAAGTATAATACAATCCATACTTGAATATTGTAACCCACTTTTCATTGGTATGAAAAAAAAGAATTGCAAGAGAATTGAAAAAGTCCGAAAACATGCTCACAGAATAATTTGTGGGAAGGAATGTAACTGTGAGCGCTTTCCAAACATTGAAACAAGACGACGTATGCAAGCAATGCAATTTTTCGATTTAATGAAAAATGATGACCACATATTACATGATCTTTATCCTGAAATCCACAAATGTTCTCAAAAATTCGTCATGCCTTACTGCAAAACAGATCGAAGGTTATCGTCTTTCGTTCCTCAGTGTATCCAAATCATGAACTCGATTTGACTTATTATGTATTCTTGTAATGATTCCAACAGCTTCTGTTTTTCACTTATTGCGTATTGTAATTTTATCACACACTTCCGGTCTAGAACGACATTTCTCTTCTGTATTACATGATTCTCATTAATTTCGAAATAAATGATTTCTATTCTATTCTATTCAGAATCATTGTAAAGTATGGAGTTAGTGTATGTTGGGTTTTTCAAATAAATTCAATGGCTTCTTTTCAAATGCAGTCGCCTTCTTTTTCAAATTCCTTTCCTTATGACTTCTAAATTCTATTCAATGACTGGACGAACATGAGTAGTGAACATCTGCAGTCGGTGCTGTGAGAAAACGCAGACACAGCTTCGTTTATTGTTTGCAAGTCAGCGCTGCAGACTCAACTAGAGTTTTGTTTTGAAATAATGTTGAAAGAATTATTGAAAAATACAATGCAAATGTTGAGCATATTTAAATAATGTTTACATCCCTTGCTCCTCACGTCCCAACGATTCTAAAGATATCAAACAACAGCTCAGCATAACAGACAGAATATTAAATTTTTAGTTAATAGAGTCACGGTTTTGTGATGAGATAATGTTATCATCATTTCTTTCATATTCCACCGATTTCGAAGAATAATACAGGGTGGCGCACGCAAACCGCCGGATTTTAAACTTTTATTACTCCTCAAATATTCATCCGATCGTCATGAAATTTCGACTCATACTAGTTTGGAGTATAGGATTTATGATGATTATACCTGTTGTACTGAGAATTGTCAGAAAATTCTGATTCTATTGACCGAATGACATGTAGTAAAATTGACATACCACCAATGTATCTTAACATGTAAAATTTAATGATAAACTTTTCCCTTTATTTTCCCCACGTCTTTATCAATGATGACCAAAACAAATTAAGGTAAATGTCATAGAAAACATTTATTAAATGAAAAACATAAGAAAAAAGTGTTAGTAGTCATCGAACTTCAACGTGTCCTCCTCCATTCTCGAAGACGGATTCGAGTCGCTTTTGGTAGGCCAGAGCAGTTTTTCGACACATCTCAGTTGTCACTTCTTGAAATGCTTGTATGATGCGGTCCTTCAGGTCTTGCATGGATGTTGGCCGTGTATTGTAAACTTTGGACTTGACAAACTCCACAAGAAGAAATCGCAAGGCGTCAGGTCAGGTGAACGCGGTGGCCAGGGCATGTTAGGAGATTCACGACCCATCCATCTGTTAGGCATCTTCTTGTTCAACCACTCACGCACAGGAAGTCCCCAGTGTGGAGGTGCACCATCCTGCATGAATAGGATGCTCCTGCCTCTTCTGTCCGACTGCACCGCTGGCCAAAATTCCTCCTGTAGCATCTTGAGATGCCGATTCGTGTTGACGGAGGTGTCGAAGAAGAACGGTCCGTAGATACCTGATTGGCTGATTGCCACCCAGACGGTGGTGCGTGGCGAGTGTATAGACACTTGCTTGATCCAGTGAGGGTTCTGGTTGGCCCAATAACGATAATTGTGGCGATTCACACCACCATCCAGATGGAAGTGAGCTTCATCGGACCAGGTTAGTTCCACTAAATGGCTCTGGTTGGCTTGGATGCGCTGTAGCTCCTGTTCTGCGAACTCAATTCGGTTTTCCAGATCTTCTTCGTGCAATCGCTGCACCACCTGGACCTTGTACGGATGCCATCCATAGTCATGGAGGATGCGCTGGATAGTGCGGCGACTCACTTGAAGTGCATTAGATGCACGACGGGTAGATGTGTTTGGGTCCTCCTCGAAGTGCTGCACAACTCGTTCCACATTCTGCTCCGTTCGTTCAGAAGATGACCGGTCCCGCTTGACAGTCACCACACTACCACTGTTCAACAGGTTTGTGTGCCACCGCTTTATGGTACGGGCATCCGGTGCTCTCGCGTTCTTGCCATACTCTGAATGATAAAGCCTTTGTACCTCCACTGGACTCTTGAGCAATTCGTACCAAGCCGCGCATTTTGCTCGTTCTGCAATCGAATAATCATCCATTCTTCTATGTTCGATTCTTTTCAGATAGTGATTTAATCGTCGAATGGTATTTTATATGACATGGAAGTAACTGAACAATATTCACTTCAAGACTGCGCACAATTCGTTGTGCAGAATACGATTCATGTTAAGTAAATTAACTTGATCTAGATTTTCGATGTCAACAAAATGAGTACATGTCATTCGATCAATAGAATCAGAATTTTCTGACAATTCTCAGTACAACAGGTATAATCATCATAAATCCTATACTCCAAACTGGTATGAGTCGAAATTTCATGACGATCGGATGAATATTTGAGGAGTAATAAAAGTTTAAAATCCGGCGGTTTACGTGCGCCACCCTGTATATCAAAAGAAAACTCAGAAAATACTCATTCGCCTCGATTCGTGCCTTATTAATTATCACACTGACATGATTCCTTATTGAAGAATTACGATTTGTAAGTTGACCGAACATGCTTTGACCACTGTCCAGCAAAGACAATCACGGATGTAAGACTATCTTAGTTCATTTGAAACCTGACAAGTCTGATCATGCATGGCACAAACTATCTCTCAGTTTCTCCAAAGCACAACTTGTCACAGTTTTTTGCTGTTGCATGCAAAAAATGCTTTACTTCAAAGGTTACGATCGAGACTTAAAATCATGTTTATGTTTAAAATGGTTTAGTAAAATGTTTATTTCTCGAACTATTAAGAGAGGAAGCGAAAGGAATCGATGTGGACGCAAAAGAAGCATTACGAGTGACTGACTACAATCAGGAAAAACTATGATTAATATAAGATATTTAAGGGACGCTCAACTCCCACACCATGTACTGGACTGTAGGCCAGTGACTTCGGTAGACTTGATTAATGACGATAGTGCACACATGAATAAAAACGTTAAACAAGCTGTAAACAATTATCCAATACGCTAATACGCGCATTCATACAGGGAATCTGTTGAACGAAGATTCTGGACCCAGTCAAGAAGAAAATTACAAAACTCCCACAAGAATAAGCAACTGTCAATAACAGCTGCAATATAAAATTCCGGTGATTGAAATTGTTCACATACGGCACGCAGCATCAATGGCTGTTGGTGTGGATTCTACACATTTCAACGTGTTTAATTTGTGCAATTAGCAGACTTACTGCGAAAATCGATTCAGCAGTGTTTACTTTAGAGAATTGTGCACTCCTTCTGGAAAATTTTTGAAAATCTTTTTTCTTTGCTCAAAGGAGTCATCGATTAAATGATAAGTGATCAGTGATGATTTTCCTTGCTACTACAATCGTTGTAGCAATATGTCCATGCCTCATTCATTGTTATACAAGTAAAATTGTATGCAAGTTTACATGATCAAAATGTAAGAAAATCTACCGATGATGCAATCAGAAACGAACAAAAGACAAATTTAGTGAATCATAAAGCCTTGAATTAATCCACATAAATACTGCGAAATTCTAGCTACATATAGTATTATCATAATCGTTGTAAATCAATTTGAACATGATCAATCCTAACTTTGCAGATCCATTTAGCCTGATGGTAAAAAGCCATTAGCTAGATTTGCTAATCAAGTTGGGAAAGTTGAAATTTCAGTCAAGAAGCAGAATAAGATCTCAACTTTTCTAAGAAGACTTGCATTGTAATGCGATTCATGAAATTTCCGTTTAATTAAGATACTTGTGAGCAAATTCTCATTCTTCTTTTATATGGTATAAGTTTCATACTACTTATATACGTGTATACTACTCAACTTTGATAAGGATCACTTTAAATTTTCTAGTGAATTCTACGTTATAGCGTAGTTAAAGTGATTTGAATGTCTCACTTTTGATAAATTGCTAATTTAATAGAATAATTAAACATGTCTGTCATGTTATCATAGATATAGTCATGATGAGATCTTTACATTCACGTGCACCTTCAATTCATAGATATCACTACTGAATACACTGATATGCTCATTACACATTGTACTGCATGTACAAGTGCATCTATCTGTTGATGTGGGTTCATTTCAATGAACAAGTTAAAGTTAACTGCATCAGGACTTGTTTTCAAGCTCAAAGCGCAAACATACATGTAGTTAGAAGGAAGAAGAGCCAAAGAAAGGCAACAAAGAAGAGGTCATTGGGCCGTGTAGTCTCCTCTTGCTTTGGTAACGGCCTCACAGCGCCTCATGATACAAATTAGTCTTCTTATTCATTGAAATGAATGTGGGATTCATTAAATGAATTTATTGAAATATGGGGTTTTTCTATCTCGTTCCGCCTCCAATGCAATTTATAGTTTCTGAATGGATAGAGGTTGATTCATTCGGATTTTTGCTCTTCGCGCCACTTCAACCCACACATGTTCAATACAATTTGTGTTCAATGGGATTTCAGTCGGGGATTTCATTGCTCAATTTATGCGTTCAATTGCTTCTTCCAGATACCAGTTCACAAATATAGCACGATGAGGCCATTGTCATCCATCAGGACAAAATTCTGACTAATGACTCCGGCATAAGCCTGACTACACGTTGATAAATTTCATCGCGATTTTACCTGGCTTCTGTTAAAGAACCGTTTTGAATAATATATGAGAACAAGTCTGTTTTGTCTCGCATACTGATTCTTCCCCTTACCATAACAGAACCACCTCCAAACCTGTCATGACAAATCATGTTGAACCTCGGAACAAATCCTCAGGTTCCGCTCTCGCTAAGCACTTTCCCTTCGATCAGTCATATCCAGATAAAGTTCCGCTTCCAACATTCCAATATCCCTCCTGCAGTTTCATTCCTTCTCGTTGCTTGATGCATGTCTCTAAAGTGCAATCTGACAGAATTCAGCACCGGCTATTTCTTTGGCAACTGTATAGTTCAAATTGATTTGAAATTCATAATCAACAGTCAGCGTCAACAAATTTCAAATGCAGGTCAAAAAGTTCTTTATCAGAATGAATATGTATATACCAGTGTTCATCTTTGATATCTATGAATCATAGATGAAAAGCCTACCATTTAAGAATCATACCTATGATCTCAAGCCATACAAGAATAATGTAGAATCTCAATTCAAGTTCGAAGTTTTACATCCAATTCGTAAAAATATTCTTTTTCAACAAATATTCTACCAACTAATTTTTAGTGATCCTTGTCAAAAGTTGAGTAGTATATTATAGTATGGTGCACCAACAGAATTAGATTCATTTGCGCGCGTCTTCGGTTTCCTAGAGTGGAAGAATTGTATCCAACCCTAATATCGAAATGGACAACTTGCTCCTTCTCGAATGGATAATTCGTGTATCGTTTGCTATTGGAACTGGCAAACAATAAGCTGTCAGCAGAGGACACCAGAGCCAGTGAGAGATGCGTGTGTGCTGTGATATCACTTCGCACACACCAAAACACATAGCCCTGTCTTGGTTAACATTCGATTGCATGCACTATACAGTGAGAAATGCCGAGGAGAGGATGTGAAAACATCAAGTGAACTAATTTTCGTGCGCCTGCTACTTCTTTTAATAATGATCGAAGGACCAACATTATGGAGAAAACTTGTGCGCAATGATCTGAATTCTTCGAATCTGAAGAAATTTTGGCAATCGAAGCACTTTGCTGGAACTCACATTAAGAAAGGAAATTTTGGATAGTCATATTATTAGGAAGTTATTATACTAGGAAAGTGGAATAGTCATATTTATTTGATTTAACTCACTCATCTTCGTGCTGTAAATCAGCAATTCAACATTTACGATCACAAATTTCAACAAATTTCTAGAATTTTTGAACTTTGCCATGTTTTAGCTAAAACATTGTTTTGAGAAAAAATTTAATATTCTTCGTCGGATGCAGTTCATCAGCTCAAGATGTGCGACTTTCCGCCAATATGACGGTCACACATTCATGAGGCTGGTCTACTGATGTTCTTGCATCCATTTCGTCTGCTTCCGAGAATTCCGATAATATGATTCTCAAATTATACTGTGTGGCCTATTGAAAGGGATTATATGACATTGTCCCGATCAGTGCTGGTTTGTGACTTCAGTAACATATATAGCCTACTTTTGATGCAATCAGCCATTCACCGAAGTCCTGGTATTGAAAGATGGTGGCTGTATTTTCTTTTTCGTTAATGGCAGTTCTAATTAATTGTACCGGATGTTAACTGAAATTATTTGTGAATAAGTAACGAAAAAGAAAATACAACCACAATCTTTCAATATTGGTATTTCCAATTACATTCAAAACATGACAAATAGCCAAGAAAATATATTCAAAAGTCCAGATAGTGGAATATTCTAAAGTGAATTGAGAATTCCATCTCAATAAGCAAGCTGCTTCCATCAGTTTTATCTTCGGAGATTTACAACAGAGATTCCAAACTCTTGTTGTAAGAAAAAACTGTTCGTCGACTTTTTTAGAGTGGAAAATCTTCTGCATTTGAGTAATTGCACAGTCGTATTCATTGTAGTGTGGCCTTGAGACCATGCCTCCACGTATACGGTTGATGATCAAAATAACAAGAGAAAACGTCTTCGGATACCATTTCTATCTATTAACTTGTGCGACGTTTCGCTCACCGAGCTTATTCATGCACAACGCAGCAGTGAAAGATCTGTACAACAGCACAAATGCTTTACGAAGTAAGTAAAAGTCACTAAAACAATGTCATCCAATCTCTATGCTAAGAAAAAATGTACTACTAAAATTGAAATATAAGTAGGCAGAGGTAGACTGACAAAACATGAAACGTTTTGTGTCACGCGAAAATGTAGCCATCATTTCTGTTTATCAGATTGTCACCTGCATTAATTATGTATTGTCTCTCTAATGATTTTCTTTTCAAAAAATGATGCTGTCGGCGGTGAATAATTCCCCACTCAACGGAAATTACGTTGCCAGCATGGTCAGAAATAAAGTGATCTTTGATCGCCGAAGGGTTGGTCATGGAAACATGCTCTTTGACCCTAGTACCAATCATTCGTGAGGTTTCACCGATATAGAATTTTTTTTTATGAGATTATGAAACGGAAGATTTCCAGTCTCATCAGAAGAACGGGGATGCACGACAAAGTTAGAGTCTGGTATGATGCTGGGAGATCTTTGAAACGCAAATTCCACCCACCTAAGGAGAGACAGAAGTGTCCGACCAACTGTGTTAGTTGCAACTTCTCCAAGATTGACCGCGACTCATGTTTTGAGAAGAATCTTATCTATGAGATCCAATGCAAATTGTGTCAAAAATTCTATATCGGTGAAACCTCACGAATGATTGGTACTAGGGTCAAAGAGCATGTTTCCATGACCAACCCTTCGGCGATCAAAGATCACTTTATTTCTGACCATGCTGGCAACGTAATTTCCGTTGAGTGGGAAATTATTCACCGCCGACAGCATCATTTTTTGAAAAGAAAATCATTAGAGAGACAATACATAATTAATGCAGGTGACAATCTGATAAACAGAAATGATGGCTACATTTTCGCGTGACACAAAACGTTTCATGTTTTGTCAGTCTACCTCTGCCTACTTATATTTCAATTTTAGTAGTACATTTTTTCTTAGCATAGAGATTGGATGACATTGTTTTAGTGACTTTTACTTACTTCGTAAAGCATTTGTGCTGTTGTACAGATCTTTCACTGCTGCGTTGTGCATGAATAAGCTCGGTGAGCGAAACGTCGCACAAGTTAATAGATAGAAATGGTATCCGAAGACGTTTTCTCTTGTTATTTTGGTCATATTCATTGTGTAGCCTAACATGATTAGTCCTACCTAACTAAAGGTGAATTGATACTGCGACTAAATGCATAGAAGCGGCCTAGTACATAATTTTCATATTTTCTACTGCTTACTAGGCATAGGGCCAAGGACCTATTACCGGAGTCGTGGCCGCTGTCCTATCAGAATGACTGGACTCTTATCCCTGATATCAACATGCGACATAGAAAGCTTGCAAAAATCATGCTGTCGCTAAAAATATAAAGGTGAAAGCTAATTTGGAATATGAGTGCAATTTACACTGTAGCAGAGGTGTTAATTACTTTCAGAGGTTGATAAAGCGCCATAGATACAAATTAGAGTTGCTAGCTAGAAATAAATAAATTGACAATCTCTTATTGAACAACAGTCCATCTCAAAACTAGCATTTCTTTACTAATTTAGACTTAGGATGTCACCTCCAAGCCGAGAAAATATGTTCACGTTTTTTCTATCACTGAATGCGACATTGTCACGTTTGCACACTGCCCCACTTCTCTGCAATTTTAGTCTTCATTCATTTACACGTATAAAGAAATTTGATTATGATATCAAGTGACATGAAGAAGCTGATAACTTCGCAGTATGCAATTTCAGTCTAGTTTCAAATGGAATGAATATATACTTGGATGAATATCTACGCAAATACTTCAAAATAGAAAACAAAGAGAAATTTCAACCTTCCAATAGAATATCATCAAAAATAAATGAATTAGTGTAGGACACTATTTGAGTCCCTCAGGCTGATGAGTGCAAATTCAGTACGAAAGAAAAACACCAAAGTAATAGGACGGAAGACCGGTTTCACTTTTTTTGCTTTATCAATTCCGTACACGATGAAGCAAGTTAGAAAGTGAAGTTACAGACATGAAAATGACAAATGTATCAGTAATCGTTTCTCAAGATCGATCGAATATTTCTATGCATTTTGTACGAGGCAATGATTGCTACGTCAGAAATCATTGGCCCTTTTCGAGTTGCCAAATCGATGTGACCTTGGCAACTCGAAAAGGTGATTATTTGCAAAAATTTGCACTTTTTACATGAACTTCGTCAAGGTCTCTTCGAAATTTTTAGTCGGTCAGAGCTCGATTATTTTGGGAAAACCGGCAATTCTAAGTTTGAAAACAAATTAGTAAATTGCAATTGCGTGCAACTTGTGACTACGTTTCATCCAAAATATTTTGATAAAACCAAAAGTTTAGATTTCTTTGTTTTACTGTATGGTCATGCACAGGAAAATTTAAAATGTCGAAAAGCCCATGCATACAGTTAATTCTTTTGATGTTGATGTCCAATTTTTTTCCTATTCTCCAACTCCAATCTCTAGTGTAGTCTTTCTGTTAATGTCCACTCATAAATTTCAGCTAAATTCATAGCACGTTGATTATTCATTGAAATATAATCAGGTTGCAAATCAAAACGAACTCTCGTTATTAGGGTCGGCACACACGATGTTCTTATGAAATGAGATAAGACTTCTTTTGTGCTACCAGCCAGATTATTTTTTCAATTGCATGCGCAATCCAGAAGAATGTTGATTGATGATTGATCCCATTGCCATACAATGGGAGACACTGCATCTAAACCGACCAGAGAATAGCATTACTTGCGGAGGAAATACTTGCCCCTCAATGATATATTAGTATATATAGTATTTCAATGAATAATCAACGAATTGGTGCAACCTATGATCTCGTTGGCTGCAGTTACTATGCAGCAACACAAGATGAAGCCTATTGTGCTTGTTGAACTCTATGTTCATTCCTTGCGGATGTAATGTGTTGAACTTCTTCATCCATGAATTTTCTTTTTGAAGCCGCCTTTGAAGGTTGCTACAACGCTCCAACGAAGTAAAAGAAAACTTTAACAAATTACAATTAGTGTTAAAAAATTGAGCAACAGAGGAATTAGAATTGCTTACAACATTGTAGATGTGCTCGGAAATACGTTTATACAATGGTCGCGATGTTTGGCCTACATAACTTTTATTACAATTTGTACACGTGATTAAATAAATTGCACTGTTGTCAGAGTAGGAAATACTATGTACAAGAGGAAAAGATGTATTGACACTGTTAACAATAACTACAAATAAAACTATATTTACAAATTTTACGAAAAGTAGGGCACTTTTTAAAGCCTGGGCTCCAACATTCACGTGATCGCGTAGTGAAGGAAAAACTTTCCGTACACTATCACGAATTTTGCTACGTGAGTACCCTTGAGCTTGCCAAAAAAGATTGAACAGATTTTTCGTCTCTGTGAAATCATCATATGAAGCGCTATGTGAGAACCATCGGTACAGTTGCCCATACAAAAGATTTTTAAATACATGTTGGGGATGGTGAGAATCATGTGCAAGTAAAAGGTGTTTGTCAATGGGCTTGAGAAAAGTTAGGTGAAAAATACGATCATTGTTCTTGTGCAATTGTAAGGCCAAAAATGTTAGCTCAGAAAACTATGATTCACCGTAACTTTAATACAATCATGAAAGCTGTTAAAACGATCGTGAAAAAGAAGTAAATCAGAAACAGAGCATGACCAAAGACCACAAATGTCATCAATATAACGGAACCAAGTAACAGGATTTTGGGAATTAGTGTTTAAAATATTATATTCCCATTCCATGAGGAAAATATTCGCAAATGAAGCACCAAAAGGACAGCCCATGGCAGCACCGTGATTTTGCTTAAAAAGTCACCATTAAATACAAATGTATTATTCGACAAAATAATTTTTAACATAGTCAGTTAGCTTAAATCAGGCCGCTTCGGATTCGGATACTTCAAAAAAGCGCGGCTTACCGAGGCAATACCCTCATCAATGGATATGTCTGCCGTGCAATGACAAAATCACTTAAGTGCAATTTTTGTCAAAATCACACTAACAACACCAACTTGTTTAGGATACTAGTCTACATCTTCTGACCCACTGGTTTATCCCAGGACCATTTCAATTCGCCGTGACAAGATCATATAAAATCAAAATGACTTAAGTGTAGCATGAAGTGTGACAAAACAATGACAAAATGACTTAAGTGCATGTTACCATATAGCATCACTTTTTGTGGCAGGTGTTAGTTAGATGTCTATGCCTGAAACGATATGGAATGTTACTGAAGCACTATTTCCAGTTCTATTGTTCTATATCCATGTATTGGCGACATCATTCAGTCGAAATTCAATGCGCAGATTCAGTCATGATTCAATGCGTAGTCAATAAATTTGAATTTTGAATAAGAAAAACTTATTCTTATAATGCAATTCTGATTTCATTCTGACGTTTGTGCTACGGTTTTGTGATTGTAAATTCAGACTTCGATTATCAAGATGAGCAGTTGGGGCCGGAGAATGCTCAACGCAGCATTAAGGAAAACTATTCAACCAAGTGGAGAGAAAAATCGAAGTGAGTCAAATATTTATCATTGATTGAAATCTACCGAATTGCATCTAGGTACTGAACCATCCAAAAGGACGAAAGGAGGTCGTATGACCCATGCATCATAATCACTTTGACATTTACGAAGAAATTCTCACCGGTTTACTTAAAAAATAGAAATTTGAAAGAATTCTCTTAGTATAAAAATGATGACTCTAATTCCAAATTTCATTATTTTATGTAAATTTTGTGGGACTGACTGTCTTTGTCCAACTTTCATACTTTAGTATCGTAATGTCACTATCTTTATGTTTTCATATTGAATTTAGATTCCAGTACAGAAGTACAGTTTTAGGCAGTGTAAAAATATCTACTTAAATCTACTGGTACCTTTATGTCTAGTCTGTTGAGTTTCGTGAACTTCTTCTTTGCATTTACACCAAAGCATTTAGTCATACTATGCAGACGCATGCATCGAGGCACTTGGTTTCAACTACGGTGCATGTACTGGTGCTACGGTGTACAGTTTCTGATCGGAAAATCTAATCTGAGCTCCATTTTCCTGGTAAAATAAATAGGCAATCAAATCACTTGGTTGTGTAAGAAACATGAGGTTGTCATCCCTGAAAGGAAGACTACATTTATGCCAACATTTTTAAAATCACCATGCTATGAACTTATAATTTTCAGCTACATTTGAATTGTCTTTCTTCCACATGGATGAAGTAGATCCCAGGGGTTGGCATCCCTGACAAGAAGACCGGACCTATGCCCAAAATTTTAAAATTACCATGCTAATAAACTCAGGCCTGTCGACTACGTACATGGTATACAAAACATAAACATGTGTCAGATTATGAACTGTTCATTTACATCAAATTATATTCAGTTATTGTAGTGCAATAAACCTTAATATAGTAATTCAATTTTTAGTCAGCTACAAAAGTAAATGTAATCCTTTTTTGCAGAAAAGAGGAATATAAGAACAACTTCCCTTGAGATCCTGGCGGAAGGTTTAACATCAGAACCAAAAAGAAGGCGAATTTCTTCTCTTAATTATACAAAGGCTTGAGTGAACGCGTTACCTGACCAATCAGACGGTCAGCCTCAGCAAGTTGACCAATCAGACGGTCAGCCTCAGCAAGTCGTCCAACAAGACGGTCAGCCTCAGCAAGTCGTCCAACAAGATGGTCACCCTCAGCAAGTCGTCCAACAAGATGGTCAGCCTCACCAAGTCGACCTACCAGACGGTCAGCCTCAGCATGTTGACCAATCAGACGATCACCATGAAATTCTTCCTTACAACTGAAACCGAAGGTCGATTACAAGTATGTCAGAAAATGTTCTTGGCAACATTAGGATTCAGTAGCAGCTCAAACCGAGTGATTCGAAGTTTGTTCGGAGGAAACATTAGTCAAAAGAAGATTGATCAAAGAGGTAGACACACACCAGCTCATGCTTTCACAGAGGCACAGAAGGAGCGTAGCTGTATACACATAGAAATCTTCCACCCCCAAATTAGTCACTATCGTCGAGAACATGCCCCAAACAGAAGGTACCTACCTGCAGAGATCACGATAAAAATGATGCATGATGACTTTGTATAAACACACGATTTCGTATCGTACGAATCATACCGGAAGGCTGTAGCTGAAGCAGGAATTACTTTTACAAATTTAGGAAATGAAGAATTTGAAGTTTGTACTGCTCAAAAGTACCATACGGCTGTTCATAGAACTTTGGAAAGTCATTGTCCTGAATGCTTGTCCTACAAACGTCATAGCGAAGCTTACCAAGAAGCCAGAAAGGCTTACAAGAGAGATTCAGAGAGACCTCGGGAGGACAGAACAGTTATCGTATCAGCTGATCTGATGAAGTCTTTTTGTTGCCGGAACTTCCCCTGAAAGTTTCATTATTCATTTCACGAGTTGTGACATTCAACGAAACTTTCAGTCCAATGACTAGTAGCAGTGTCACAACAGGTTTGGCCTATTGTTGGGATGAGGCTGTAGCGGGACGATCAGCTGCGGACATTGCAAGCACATTCCATAACTTCGTTCTTCAACACCGCAACGATAAGAGGTTCATTTTTGGGTGGATAATTGTGCGGCACAGAACAAGAACTGGTTATTGTTTTCATCATTAGTGCAACTGATTGACCGTCAAGATATAGCGGCAGAAACAATTGAGATAAAGTACCTTGAAACTGTCCACACCTTCATGAGTGCTGACTCAGAAAACGGGAAAGCTGGGAAAAAGCTGAACAAACATCCGTGTATTTACGATGTTGAGGAGTTCAGAGAACTAATAACAACCAAATGTGTTGTAGGAAGAACTCTGCAATTTACTGATTTCTTCGACTTCGGAGATGGAGTTTCACAACACAAGTTGAGGAAATTGGGTGACAATCGCCCCTTCTTATCGCAAGTAGTAAGCGTCATGTTTCGAAGAGACACTCAGGCAATGTTATTCAAATTCAGGTTTGAGCGAGACTACATTCCATTCGATGGTATCCTGAAAAACAACTTTGACGTTCACGCGGTAGTTGACCGAAGGATGGCACGAGGAATATCAAAATCAAAGAAGAAAGAAATTATCAGCAAGCTTCTGCCACATATGCCTCCGCACCATCGGCATACATGGATGAACATGCCAGAATCAGCTGCTGACAGTGTTGATTTACTTTCCAGAGTTCAGTAACACTTCTTGATTTGTGAAAATTGAATTCAAGTACCGTTACTACAACGAGATTTTTCATTTATATGATATCATATATGATAAGCTCTTGTTTATGTGGTACAAAGTACATACTCAGTTTAGGCCTCGAATGATTGTCGAGATCGGCGGAAGAGAGATGGCCTTTGCCTAGCTGAACATTACGATCAGTATGGCAGCCCACGACCGATTTTTGAAGGCGAAATTTCATGATATTTGATGATGAATAACCGAGTAAAATTTGCATATGGCCTACTGTAAACAAATTTCAAGGCTACATTCCCTATTCCTAAGCATAAGTTAGAATAGGCATATCCAAGGTTAAAAGATCTTACAAAAGTACTGCAACCTTCCTGTACAAGAAGCTCTTCTAAGTTTATTGATTTTGTTGATTTTAGTCCAACAAGCAGCTTTGACCTATAGGGAGCATACAACTACATCGATGAATCAGGCTAGATTGCCTAAATCAAAATGTTTATTTTACAATGTCTGGAATTTGCAAGCTTATGAATTGCAGGTAGGGGGTGTACGCAGGTCCTTAGTCAGTCCTAGTAAGGATTTAAACTTAAAAGATTCAATCAGAATTCATTCAATTCGAAATTCAGTGATGACCGGGGCCTAGAATCTGGTGAGTGGTCTGTGCACAAGTGGTAGTTATAGTTAGGTTCAGAAGTCCTTAGTCAGTCCTGGTAAGGGTTAACGCTTAAAAGATTCAACCATAATTCATTCTATTCTAAATTCAGTGATGACAGGGCCTAGCATCTAGAGGGCGGTCTGTGCAGAAGCGATGGTTACAGGTAGGTTCTCAAGTCATTAATCAAACCTGGTAATGGTTTATACTCAGAAGATTTAATCAGAATTCAATTAATACATAATTAAATCACTTTGTCATTGTTTATAGTCTCTTATTTAATAAATGCACAATGACAGAACGACTTAAATACACTTAAGCCTTTTTGTCATTGTAAGTCGAATAGCACATATATATAAGGTACAATGATAAAATGACTTGGTGACTTTTCCTCGTTGCCAATGGCAACCACCGCTTAACTAATATAAGGGAAAATATTGAATTCAACTCAAATATGCTATTTGACTTTTGCAAAACAAATGATGTAAAGTACACATAATTAGCGAACAAAAACGTTTTTTGCTTCTCCTGAAAAGTTGACATCATTGCACTTAAGTCACTTTGTCATTGCACGGCAGATATTAGTATATAAGAATAATAGGTCCATTGAAAAGAGTACAGTTTGATTACAGAACTAGTATACATTTTCTATGCGGGAAATGAAATGTAGTGAGTCTCTAACAAAAGTAGACAATTGCTTTACTATAGGAGCAAGAAAATAATCTACAAAAGCAGAACAAAATTTGCAGACACTTTGGGAGTCGGAAATGATTGGTCTGCTTGGAGGCATGGTAGTGTAATACCAGCTATTCTTATGTGCTATAGGGAGCAAATAAAAAAGGCGCGAATTACGCGAATTGCAATCGCTTTTAGGCAGCAAAAAAGACAATTCACGTTTGTTAATAAAACCTCTTTTCTTTATTTAATACAATAAGTTACAAAGTTGAGAAGCTACACTATTAGTGCAATCTTCATTAATACAAGAATAAAAATATTTATCAGAAAGTTGGCGGTAACATACCGCATTGTAATGCTCAATAGGTACAATCATCCATGTATTGCTCTTATCGACTGGGGTAAAATTACCAGTGGTGAAATTAAAACAGTGGTATCCTCAGATAGACGATTCAGTTCGAGTTCAGCGGTACTCAAGTTATCCGGAGGAAAACAACTGGATCAATTTGACAAAAGCGAAAAAACAGCTGAACGTATGCGATGACAAATACGCAAAACATTAGTGGGTAGAGAGGAATCATGATGAGAGCGGTTGCTTTTGGAAAAGAATCTACAATTGTTAAAGTTATTAGATGCAACAAAACTGCATTTGTATTTTCCTAACAAATCGTTTAACAAATCGTCTACACCACTAATACGTGTAGTATGAAAATGATTAGAACAAGGACTTGGCGTGGGAATAAATTTCTGAGTTTTGCTTAAAAGAGAAAAAGTTGCCGCAGTGGGGCGAAGACCTTTACAAGTAATGATTACATATTTCCTATGAATAAGAGTCGTCTCATTCACACTAAAATCGAGGTTGAAAATGTATCTAACCTCTTCTAACATAAAAAATTGTGAATATGAAAAATTATGAATAATTATTGTGAATATTATTGTGAAAGAATTGTGAATTGTGTGATTATTGTGAATAATTGTGTGTGGAACATTTTTCTTTAGTAGCATAATTCCAAGTAACTTCGCTACAGACAAAAGCATCTGTCTATAGTGATCAATTCAATTCATTCTTCTGTATTGCTATCATAGTAAAATTCGTGTACATTTCTCCAGAAATGCAAACATTTGCATATCTCACATGTGGTAGGCACTACTGGGTCTCACTCAACTCAAGTTCATTTAATGAAATCGAAGCTGTATCCACATTGGGGATTTAATTAATGCTGAGTTGCTACTCTACCTAATGTACTTAATCTATGTATAGATCTGTAGAACACCATTTCTCATATGCACTAAAATGTCTTCTTTTGAATGAAAATCTTGCACACTTCTCATAAGTTGCACGTGCCTTGTATATTTGAGTTAAAGTGAAAATCAGTCTGATGAACCTCTTTTTGCACAGCTGAGTAACTCTTCAATACATTTAACCAATTTGCCATCGTAAATAGCAATCAGCAAAGGAAATTGATGGCCAGAACAGTGTACAAGTTCAAACATTCTAAAAATGTGTGAAAGTTGGTGTTATTCAATTGTATGTGAATTGTTGTTTTTTGTACAAAAAGAAGCGAATTAAAGATCAAATGAATGCCATATTGGGCAGTTCTCAGAAGAATACGTTGCACCGTGAATCTCTTGTCATTCGGATGAATACTTAAGAAGTTAGGCGAATTCCTCCCCTCCGCCCGGGTAAATGATGGCCATCCCGATGATTTAGAATGACTCAGAAGTTATTATTATTATTCTAGAGCCATCATGCTTCATCCATGAAGGGTTTTTGAAAATGATTGAATTAAGATAATTATATGAAGTTCTTTGGGCTATTCTGAAAAGAAGTTATGAAAAAATATCCTAGCGATTTTTAGTAGCGCCTAGGCGCAGCACGGAGTAAAAAAATTGCGCCCAAGACTACCATTTTTCGCCGAAGTTTCCCATTGCTTTTCATGGCTCCTGTTTCAGTTTCTTACTCGTAATCGAACTCTCCTTCATCTAATGTGTCAATTTTCTAGGTTCATGATTGGCAACAAACCGCCGGCGTTTCTAAAGCCGACAGAACGGCCGGCATAAATCGATTCCAATCCTGCTGCAAGGAATGTATTTGTACATGTAGATGAAAACTGGATTAGCAGAGCCAAGAAAGATGAAGAATTGGCATCCGAAGTCACATTAAAAACCCATTTACGCCCAATTTGTTTAAGAACGTAATGAAATTGCTTTAACAGCTCTACATTATTGCCTTTATCGAAAATCTAGAAGTTTTCAAATTTCAAGATCAACTGAATTGCAAGTTTATATCATAAATGTAATTCGTAACGGTTTCAGTATGTCATGCACGTGCCGTCAATAGTGACAATAACAAAGAACAATGAATGTGCATTTTATACATGAATCAATTACATGTACAAATGATGATTATATAATGATGCAAACGAGCATAATGACAATTTTTATAACAAAATCATAATTTCTGACTTTAAATTGCTGCCCATTTGTATTTTGGGGCTGGATTTGATTAGAAGTGTTTCTGCAACTTTTTGTGGCCTGTTTGAAATAATATTTTGAAGATTTTTTCTGTTGATTTGTTTCCTTCAGTGTCTTTCCTAACTATGCATTGGCTTTCTCTGAGTTGTCGATGTTTTTTTGTAGACCCAATATTTTACCCACAGGAGCCACATGAAAAACATTTACGACCACATTTTTTCGACCTTTTGGATTTTCACCTCTATTGATAAGAATTTTGAGTTTTAAGTTGACTTGCAACTTCTGTAGTTTTCCCGTTCAGGAAATGTGGTCGAGCAATTATGTTAATTGATACTCAGATACTCAGATACTTTTTACTTCTTTATGATGACTAATATCACATCTGTTCTATACATACTACTTATAAATACATATTCATAATTCAATAACTGAGCGAATTACACAAACTTCTCCAGTATTCACCGATGATGCACTGAAAGATTTAGTGGTACAGCAATTGATACGTAGAGCCAGAAATCTTGCTGACATGATTCATACAAGTATTTTTTCAACTTTTTCGAATTCATTGCAAGAATAACAGAAGAACTGTATGGAAGGAAATTATGATAATAATGTAATAAGACTAACTAGGAGTGCAATAAGATGTAAATCGACAACATCACTAGAAAGAGCGTGCTTTAAATAGGTTCTTCGGCAAATTTCATTAAATTCTGTCGACTATTTTAGATACAATTACGAAATAAAAAGAAAGATTGTTTGACTTTCAAAATGCTGTTTATAGTAACAAAATCAACTTGGAATGAAAAACTGATGCCACCATCGGATAGAGCACACCCAAACTGAGGCAAATAAGATGCTCTTTCATGCGTGTGAGCAAGTGTGTGTAATGATGCTGATGGTGCGTGTATGACGTACTGAAACCGGTATGAAATACATTAATGGTAAAGTCTCTGCGGCGACTTTCTGTAAATGCAAGTTTTCATTTCTTCATTTTTCAGATTTAAAAAACTCTCTCTCAATATTTATAGAAAAACAGTTGGTTTTTCCTATTTATGATATTCTCAGTCACTCAAATATAATTTAATAATAATCTAATAATCCAGTAATGCATTTCAACATCCATTTCAGCTAAACCCAGTAATCTTTACATGAAAAATCAGTTCCCTGTTCCCAATGTTAACATTGGGCGTTATCATCATTTTTTGATGTCAAATTTGATTTTTTTAGCATTTGACGCAGACATCCCATTGATTTTGTTTCAATATGTCATAATTCAGAGCATGATCTGCCTAAGTTTATCAGAGGAAATGGGGATAATTTGTTCGATCCCACCTTGGGACTCGTATTGTCAGAAACTGTGTGCAATATGTTTCCAATCCAGAGGAACACGGTATTCTGTTTTACACCCTGTTCTCTTCGCTTCCTCTTGCTCGAAGAGTTGAAACGTGTGTTCCAGAAAAGTAAATGAAACTTCGCGAAACAATCGCATCCAAAATTTTTCGCTTCCTAATGTTAAAGAAGCAGATGAATAAGGACGCTGAAGTTACGTAGCATAATAACTCAATAGTAGCTAATATTGCAAACAAAAAGATAAATTGAAAGGCAAGCTGAAAAATATTATCCATCAATCGTTCATTATTGAACATGCAATCACCAGAAGGGCAGTGATAATTTGTTGGATGGTTATTTGTCAAACCTTGGACCTCGTATTGGAGATGGAAATGATATAAATGTATGAAATAGAAATGAATGTACACCGTTATCAAAATAGGACAGAAAACCGAATCCTCGTACTTCACACTTTGTGATGCCAGCCATGTATAACCGGGCAATTATTCTTGTTCAGTGAATTAAAAAAAACATGGAGGCTATGCCCATGATCGAATGAATTTATAGTTCTGAAGCGGATCCATTAGGTTGAACCCGGTGCTGTTAGTCTTAATAATTTTGCTGTAGATGTTAGGGTCGCTTTAATTG
This sequence comes from Prostheceraeus crozeri, assembly GCA_907163375.1. Classification (NCBI taxonomy): domain Eukaryota; kingdom Metazoa; phylum Platyhelminthes; order Polycladida; family Euryleptidae; genus Prostheceraeus; species Prostheceraeus crozeri. The sequence continues at coordinate 154,589 of CAJQUW010005093.1, read as the reverse complement.
AATAGTGTATTTGTAATTCAAGTCTGGTGTAGAGCTGATCGAGTCGTATAATCTGGTGCTTCTAAAACTTTGCAAAAGTCAGATTTCCAAGATCTCAGCTGATTGTTAAATTCAAAAATATTTGTATGGATATCTTTGGATACATCAGTTGTTGCACCATTAAGCACCGATCACGAACCACATTTCACACAATGTTTTGGCGATGATTGCCAACATGACCATACTTTTGTCGATGAAACTTCGTGTGCCCAATTCATGAGGAAATATCATACTGATGAAGAATGGCTAGAATTTCCTCTTTGTAAGCTTTGGTTCCATGAATGATGTTTTTATGCGTGATCCATATTTCATATATCTGTCTCTCTACATCTATATATCACTTATATTTTATATCTCTCTCTATTACGTACAGAATTTCATTAGTGATATGATAATGCAGCCTTTTTATACCGAATCGTGTTGTTGTTTTTGATATCTAAATGTCGGAATTAAGAGATCAGACGAACATTACATGCCGCTTGTACAGGTAAAATGAAAGCAATTTACATAGAACACATCTGATGAGATTAAAGTTCAAATTTCAAAAAATTCTAGAAATATGTAGGACGGAAGTCTTGCTTAGATGCTAAATAAAGTCAAAAGTTAACAATCAATAATGCTCAAAATACACCGTAGCGACCCTATCGGATGGAAGAGTCGAAGTTATCATACGAGAGAAGATATTTCGAAGTTTCATTTTTCAGTCGCATTTTTCCATCCTACAGATTCCGTCCCACAGAAAATTTACTTTTTTCTAAAGGATGTTTTGTCATAGAAGTTGCAAAGCATTGGTGATCAGATAATTTGAAGCGACGCAGTTTTGATAGGAAATGGAACCAAATACAAATTCTCAAAAAGCTAAAATTTATCGATTCCGACCCACAGATTGACATTTCACAATATTTTTCTTTGTTAAATCAGAGATTGATGTAAACTTTTATACCAAATTATTTATTGGGTGGTATTTATGCTTTACATGAGATAACCTGGCCTTTATTAAAGCTACACATAAAGTGACGGCATCAATAGTTGTTGAATTCCGTCCTACAGATTTTTAGTAACTCAAAACAGTGCCAAACGTCAAGGGCATCAAAATTCGGTACAACCACATCGTCGATGCATTGACCATCCACTTCAAATGCGACATGCTGGAATATAGTATTTTGCACATCATTTTATCCGATGCAACGCATTGTAGGAACAGGCTTGCAAAATTAAGGTTATTCAGATAGATGCGTATTTAATTAGGCTATCATTTGCTTTTGTTGATATTCCATGAGTAAATAAAATCGTCCATTTTTTTGTTCACCGACCGATTATTGCTATCATGCAAAAGATGCATGCAAATTATGCAAACTGACATCCTTATCAAGCTTCTACTAGAAATGCCTTCTGTCTCTAAAAATTTGAATCTTGATAATCATGTAAAATTTGCCATAGTATGGTGACCTGATATGCTTCATAATAGAAAAATGTCAATTAAGATTTTGTGAAATATCAAGATACAGCCTTCAAGATATCAGGTTAAGAGTTAATTATGAGAGATATCCGTATACAGAGGCAATTATGGAAATTATTAACCTCTTATGAAATATATCTATAGCATGCATTATAACACATAATGGATGATCTATTTCGGTCATATAGAACTTATTATTGACCTCAGGCCTAGCAGCCTTCGGTTAGTAAGTTCTATAATGCATGATTTTGTAAGGCTTTCTATGTCTACATGTTAATGAGTTCCACGAACCAGGTAATTTTCATAACTTTATTTTATGACAAAAGCATGGCCAAAGGGCCTGTTGAAATAAGATAAAATAAGGGAATAAAGTTACTGGGACAAAGTGCCACGTATGCAAGCAGCGGTTTCGCGTTGCACGGACAAACCTTGGCGCTGAGCCAAGTATGTAGTCGCCAATCGGTCAGTGATATGCTGCCGATCTTTCGTATAAGCAGACTAAAATTAATTTATTTGTATAAGCAGGTAATTATTTTCCTGATTGGAAGTTATTAACCTGGTGCAGACTTCTATTGAAAAAGTCATGTTTCATAGCAGATAATGCATAGATTTCTTAGGTCACTATTTGTCATAATAACCTAGAGCTTTCGTCTCTCGGTGATTATAGCAAATAATTACCTCAAATATATGCATTATCTACTACATAATGACTTCAAAATCGTCCATTATCTGTTACCGAATGTCATTAAGAAAATTTAAACTAACCTATCTATGGAATGCAACCTTCAACCTTTGTAGAGCATGGACATTGAGACATGCTAACACAGAATTTTAACAAAAATATCATGGATTACTTGAGATATCAAAAGGATAAAAAATCTATAAAGATAAAGAAAGGAAAACTAAAAGTTACACAGAATTAATAGGATTGAGCAGGATTTCGGTAGGCCTTGCTTTTATCTCTTTCTTTTCGACCCTCTTTCTTTGAGCCATGTGCTGCAAGTTTCGACGTACTATTGACCATGTGATGGACGTGTGTGTGATTGGGGAGTTGTGTGTCATGAGATGTTTATAGACCTCAGATTCAGGGCCTTTTAAATGTTCAGTAATTCTTGATCTCATTGTTCTCGAGGTTTCCCCAACATATAGCTTGTCGCATTCGTTGTTGTTACATTTCATTAGGTTAACACAGTCTTCGGTGCTACATTCTCCACTAGTTATTCCATTCTCGCATACATGACATTGTTCATAATAGCACTACTTTAGTTTCTTCTTAAACAGACGTTTCAATGGAGGGTTGGTGAATACTGGCCGCACATGATCAGAGAGATGTGTTCTTCCGACATGTTCGTTAATCTTGCGATTGAATTTGCTGTTTATGAAAGGCAAGACTGTGTTTCGCGGTTGTAGTTGATCTTTATTAGATTTATTTCTCTGATGTTTATTATTCAGACAAAATGTCATCGAATCGTTAATCATTCGCAATGGATGTCCATTATTTACAAACTTTTGTTTTATAGCCGTTATTCCAATTGATTGTTCTCGTTTGTTTGATGAGCTACGGATTGCTCTTCTGAATTCGTTGGTGATCACATTCCTTTTCATCGACATTGGTACACATGTGCAGACCAATGTAAATTGTGTCCCGAATGACATATCTTGGAAAAGGAAAAAGTCGAAAACATTTTCTTTACTGGACAAAAGATGACAGACAAGTCTAAAAATGGTGAGCAGTTATTATTGGGTAATTCCAATGTAAACAGAGTAAAAGGATTCAAAGGGTTAGCAATATCAAGAATTTCGGCTGGTGAGATATTTTGATAGATAAGAAAAATGTCATCTATATATCTCTGATACAAAATAGGCCCGTCAAAAAGAGACTGATTGCACAAATCTTTTTTCTTATCTATCAGAGTATCTTACTAGATGAAATTCTTCATGCTGCTAACTCTTTGAATCCTTTTATCCAGTCTACATTGGAATTACCCAATCATAACTTAGGCTTACCATTTTTAGACTTAACTGTCAACTTTTGTCCAGTAAAGAAAATGTTTTCGACTTCTTTATTATATATAGTTTCATAGTTAGAATATAGAAGTTTCATCGACAAAACATTGTGTGAAATGTGGTTCGGGATCGGTGCTTAAATAGAAAAATTCTTTGAAGAATATACCCGCTTGCTCTTTGATCTTAAAACTTTGTGAGTTTTAAGTGTGTCGGGTATCGGTGTGGCAGTATCCACTTCCTCTGGTTGATGCATTAATTCCTTGTTTGCAAGGTGCAGTGAGTCAATATTTGTCATTTCATTAGCTAATTTCTCAAACTCTTCCGGTTGATTTATCACCAGATTACTCGACACTATCCGTTACACCACATTCTTGACCGTATCGCCAATGTCATCCATCGGACCCATCCCATGGTGAGCCTCATTGCAATGCCATTCGATCAATTTTCCTTTTCCGATTGTAGTCAGGAGTGAGAAAATGTACCGCGATCGAAACTGGCCTACTAGATATTCGTGCATCGATAACTTACCAGCCACTGCAATTGTCCGTCTTGAAGCACTGTGGGAGAAGTACGTTCTGGCTTCCTATTTGGTTTAATACGTAGCTTGAACTTTTCTGCCAAATTCACAAGAATCTCTTTCTTTATCGTAGGGCTTCTTGGCAGGTCAAATTCCGTGCGTCTTAATGATCTACCTTTCGTAGGCCTACTTGCATGCCTCAACGATGATCCAGGTGATTCATCAATGAGATGTTCGTTTGCATTTTCATGGTTGAGCCCCATGATCTCTCTCTTCTTCGCAGCCTTTCTTTCACGATCTTTCTTCTAGAACTCTTCATACTTTTCATGGTCACCTTTCTTGCAGCTCGCTCGCGCCTTTTTCGCTCCTTCTCGGTTCGTCGGGATTTTTCAATATTCTTCTGACGATATTTCTTGCAGTAATCGGAATTCCTCGGAGTCCATGTTGAACGGGAATTGTTTCACTATGAGTGTCAAACAATGCATACACAACTGTCAATTCATCATGCTACTCGTTGTTTATTGGTAGACTGTAAGATGTTGCCAAGTTCACTTAAGAACGCTTCGACAGTGTAGGCCTACCGTAGCAGCCGTAGCTTACATAAGAACTCACAGTTATTTTGTCCGATAGAAAACATCTGAGGTTCTATGAAGTCACATTTGCAATTTCCCAGTGTCACCATGCACTTCACTTTCAATGATGTAAAGTTTTGACTAACAAAATATCATTTTCCGTCCCACAGAGTCAGTTATGACCCAAATTTCGAACTGATCTCGACTGCTGTATTCTCACCATAGAACTAACTATTGTGATCGATGTTCAGGACACTGCACGTCATTGAAAGGTTAGATAGTTCCCTAATGAGATATTTGATATGGCTAACAGAAAATTAAGCTACTCGAGCAAAACATCTGTGGGACGGAATTTGAAAGATATCACTAACTCTGATCAAATACCCCGTATTTCGATAGGAAAAGTGTATGTGACACATATAAGCAATTATCAATATTCAGGATTACTAGTGAGAAAATCTAAAAATTGCAGTTTGACAATGAAACATTCAAGGCATTCCAGTGTTCACGCCATTGTAGTAAACAATGTAAATTCCGTCCTATAGATTCGTTGCTAGACGCTATTAACTACTGAATAACGAAAATATAAAAAAGCAACATTTATAAAAAAACATTATGTTGATATATAAACCTTAGGGCATCGACTATTTGTTAAAAATGATATCCTGATGATTCAAGACGGCTATATTTTTGTGATGAGTGCCACTCTAACTCAAAACAGCGCCTTTTGATGGCGAAATAACGGGAATAAAATACTACTTGTACACGATAAAAATTACTTTTATTGCTCCTACAAAATTGCTACTTTAATTCATGTGATAGCTTGCTTATATTTCATTCGAATGAGATAATTTTGATGTTCCGCCAACGGGTAGGGAAGACATTTGACAACATGTCTCGGGTAATTAGAATAAAGGTGAGTTTAATTTTTTGTGTCTATCTCTTTTCGGTAAATGACTGTTTATAAGGTTTCTATCTCAGTATAGACCAATACATCCAGAAAACAGATTCGTCGATTCGTAGTGAATTTAGTGTAGAGATTATTCAAATGTTCAGCATGTATATATCACCAAAACTCTTAATCCATGTAGAAAAACAGTCATCTGCGTAGTGTGTCTACCTTCCCCTTGTTAAGTAATTATCATTGCAATCATATATTGTATCATCATATATTTCATTATTTATGTCAGTGAGTATAATTCGTTGACTTTTCCATGCAATTTTATTTCTAAATGTTCCATGGACAGAATAGCGTACGGTATGCGGGCGTCATCTTAGTGATTCTTATAGAAATTATTTTCTTTACCAATCACACCACAATCAAACTAACTTTTGGTCTCTTTTATTTTGAAAATTTCTATCAGTGAACAAACTTTTCTTAGATAGCCAAAACTATTGGAATCCGTTTCCAGAGATGTGCTGTAGGAATATTCGCATATAATGACGTTGCGCTATAAATGGCCAGAATCGAATCTTGGGCATCATGACCATTATTTGTAAGCTTATCAATTTTGTCCAAAAGATCGAATGTGTCTCTGCAGTAGCTTGTCTCATTAACAAATCCACTGAGATGAGATGTAGGGGCAAAAGTGCAAGAAATTATCTGTCTGAATTTGAGATTTTGCGGTGGAGAGTTGTAATGCAATAATTATAATGCTCCTTTTAATAATTGAATCCTAATGGCTGTGGATCTTTGTCGATCCACATTACATATACAGAGAAATTCACAGTCAAATTGGGTGAGACATTCTATCTAATTTTTTGAAGCTGCAATCTCTGCTACTGTACATATTCATGCTTCTGATTTTCACCAAGATGTAATGTGTACTACATTTTTCAAATGAAACATGCGCACATTCTGTCAGCATTCTTTCGCGATGAAATGCATAATCTCGGTCAATAGTTGCAACGCCTTTGTCCCCCTTTGACATGGATGAAATCATTCTCGTTCTAAAGTTTTATACTATTTCTTTAGTTCAGACTTTGTTAATTTTAATTTTGGATTATTAAAATCATTCTTATCCCCTGTTCGAGGTGATCACAATGCTACTATATTCCCTCTGTTATAGTGAATTATGAGATCATGATTATGAAAACGACATAGCTTTGAATCTGATGGGATAATTAGTTGTGCGAATAGCTAAATGGTTACTGATGTGTAGTGGCACCTGTGCGGGATGTTTGATGCCATGTACGTGAACTGTCAGTCTGTCCTTCAGATGGTCCCCAGTCTGTCCAATGTAAAGTTGTTGATAGCTCTATTGTAGCAAATAGATGATATTGAATGAGTTGCAGTTCATATTTCGCTTTATTTCGATCAAATTGTCCTGGAACAAAAATGTGTCCTGGAGCTTATCACGTGGCGACAACATATGCATATAATTTCATTACATTTCCTCACACTTTAAATTCTTCTTTCTTGCTTCCTCTGATTAGTGATATTAAAGTCCATGGTTGTTCATAAGCAGCATGGATTTCGCATCAGTCAAAGGTCTCAACATTTTCGGATTGCTAAATAAAGGTTTTGTCAAATTTCTAAAACACTTTAGTTATTAGAGTTATTTAGATTATGCGCATGAATAAAGCGATTTATCTTGTCACTGACTTGTTATTTGTTTTCGAGCTTGAAGCGAGTGCTTTTGCGATTAAACTTTCAATTGATTTTGCTTGTCTTCTTTTTAGATTGTCTTTGAACTCCAAAATTCTAATATGAAGTCTTTCTTTTCCCGACATTATTATCATCACTGATCGGTTTGCCGTATTAAATGGGATATCTCTTAAAATTTTAAGATATATCTTAGAAGTACGATCAGAATGGTCGGTTGGGTAATCTAGTTTTGATCTATTCCAAAACGTTGATCAGAAAGTTTGATTAGACTGACCGCCAACACTTTAACTGACCATCCCAAATTTGATGTATCAATTGAATTCATGCATTCAGTTGATAGCTGTATCATATTTCATCTGATTCAAAGCTTTGTACGGAATACAAATTCTGGTAACGTGATGGTGCAATTGATTTAAATTTGAATTTGAAGCACTCTATTTTTGCATGTGGAAGGCAATAATTTTTTGCTACGCTCTTGTCGATTAACCTGCAGCATTAGACCTATCACACCAGTGGTATTTGACCGATATTGTCATTATAACACAAGGCAACGAATGACATCGTTGACTACCCCTCTACACTACAATCAGAGACGAAATTGTTCAATAAATTCTAAGCAGAATTCACCTTACACAGCAGGCTTAAGCTTGTGGGACAAGTTAGTGTTAGACTCATATTGAATGTGCTTTGAAGAGTACTATCAGCAAAGAAGGATCAGCATCAATTCTATATAATCATTGCGAAGCATGCGAGAATTTCAAGATTTGGGGTTCATCAAACAAATTTTCAATAGAATAGACTATCTGAAGAAACTTCAACTGTATCAAGAAATCAACGAAAACGACAAATTGCAGAGACTGAACAATATTTTGTGGCTTAGAATGACTGCAATGATGACGAAGTGCCGTTTATTTCCATGCATGGTTGGATAAAACGTAGCTGTGGGCCGATACTACTTTTGGATGGTGTTCACAAAAGCCAATAAATTAAGCCATCCAGCAAACCATTCACATCCGCGGAAAGTCTGAGTTTGGTTTGGCTGTACGTGTTCCTTCCAACATGCTCCGTTGAACTTTGAACAGTCTGGCATTGCTGTGAGTTGTGCTCTAAGACCACATGAGAACTGAGCTTTAATGTCAGAAACCCTCGCAAGAAATGCTCAGTCATATTTTCCAGCATCGTGAGAAATTACATCTGCCAAACTTTAGACTTTCTCTACAGATCGAGTGATTAAAGGTAAGCGGCCTAGGTGAAATAGTTTGGCCATTAATGTCTTCTGATAAGAATTTGTTAGATAACTGATTTTTGGGTGTGCTGAAGGTTTTGATGGATGAAGGCTCCAAAAATATGCATCCATTATTTTGCAAGACTTGAAGCAACGCACAACAGAGGACTGCTCTCAATTTTCGGACGAAGGGATGTTATCTGCAGTAAGTTGCCGGTGGCAGACATGAGCTCTTTTGACAGAAGTTGAAGGTGGACATTTCCATGAATTTATGTGACCCTGTATGCTTCACACATCAGAAATAGTCGAGTACATGATAGTAATACACTTGTGTGTAACAAGGAAGATGAATATAGTGATTTTATCGCAAACTAATAACAGTTGGACGATGATTTTCAAAGAGGAGCATCTTCTGGAAAGGACAGAAATGAGAATGCTAAAAAGAATCAAATGAGTAGCTCTGAAGGACAGAGTGAGAAGTGAAGTGTTAAGAAACGAGCTTGGAGTGACCCCTTTTGTGAAAAGAGTAAAAGAGATCCGAATGAGATGGTACGGACACGTCCAGCGGATGGATAAGACCTACAAAGTGAGGGCGACCATGGAGCAAGTGGTGCATGGAAAAACACAAAGGGGGAGACCGAGGAAGCGATGGGTGGACTGGATACAGAAGGATTTGAAGACTTTGAGTGACCGCGGTGGACGCTCTAGACAGATGCTTCTGGCGCGCAAGAATTCGGGCTGCCGAACCCACCTTGCGGGAAGAATCAGGCGCGGACGAGGAAGAAGAAGAATAACAGCTCACCCACTTCACTTCAATTCTCGTTTTACGTCCTTCTTGTCCCATCACTTGAAATTGGAAGGAGCTTAATGACTCGATTCCATTCCCGATCTTGGGCAAGATGTTCGCTGATGTTAAGGGCATCCAATTCTTCTTGAACGTAGCTACGCTATGTCTTCTTTGATCTTCCAACTGGTCGCTTTCCTTCGCCTTCATGGATTCCACTTTCCCGTTGACTTTCTCCTCCGCTCTCCTGACATGATCGAACCATCGAAGCCTCCTGTGCCGAATTCGGTTCTTCAGTGTGTCAGTCCGCACTTTCTCATAACCTTTTTGCATACTTCAAGCCAGCTTCCCTGTTTCTGAGTCATCGGCCATGCTTCCGCTCCGCATAGAAGCAAAGATAGCACACGCACTTTGTACACTCTGTATTTCAATATTTCATTGGAACATCTTTATTGCATAAAAGTCTGATGAGATCTGTCCATTTCAACCATGCTGCCGAAATTCTGGACCCCACCGCCATCTCTGCCCCTGCATCGCAGCTAAGCATATCACCCAAATGGCAAAGTTTATGTACTTACAACACGGAGAGACCGTGAAAACTCAGGGAGTTGTCGTTTGACATATCATTATGTCCCATGTATGTCGGACAACAAAAGTTGACAAATCCTGTCACCCTTCGCAGACGACCACATTTCCTGTGCCACCATTTCTTACAGGAGACCTATATGCATCTATTTGATGCATTGCTTATAAAATCGGTGGATTAGGAGAGAATGATCAACTCCTTAAGCCTCCAAATGTAAACTTGGTCAACAGAATGTGCACTTTGTTAGAACTTCAATTTCTTCTACGGCTGTTTGTTTTTCTTGATGGGCTATCTAAATGACTACCTTCATCCAAACTTTTGTCCACTAGTCCAACTGATTTATGCAATCACAGTAGTCCAACTTTCATTAAAGAACAATGCTCACGTGTCCTGAATTTTCCGTTTCTAATCATTCAAAAACTAGTTCCAGCTCAATTCCAACTATTTTTGTGCTTCAACAAACTCATCGTGATCAGACTGAAAGAAAAAGAGATGGTAAACAATGATACATTACGGAGGTCACGAAATCAGGATAACTTTAGTTCCATTCAATATCAGTACACTCCCATGAAGACGTCGAGGAATGAAAGTACGGACAGATAAAAGTCGTTGCATCAGATTGTGTTCACATGGCTATTCTATTTAAAGAATGTAGGCAAGTTATTTTAAGTTACTGGCAATTCAGGATGCTCTACAACAACACTCGAGCTTATACCGCCTAATATGGAAATGTCAGTGTATAGATTGCATCCTTCACTTTCTTTGTGTATTTTGCTGGGTGCGTGGGATCTGAACAGAATCAGAGAAAAATGCTGCCACTTGAGGATTACTTTTGTTTATTTGAATGACAATTATAATATATTTGCCATATCGAATTCACATCAGACACAGAACTTAACTTAAACCATGACAAATAAAGAAACCCCATGACGGGCAACGAAAACCAAACATTGATGAACAAGAAAGTTAAAATCAAGCAATAAGTACATTTCAAATGAAATTAGAGAAGTGAAGGGATTACCATATGTCGTTGATGCGGAAGTAGTTCGATAACTGGTGCTTAAAGTCAATGTGGGAGCAGAAACTTCGAAGTACGCCAACTTATTCAAATGCCTAACTACATCACTAGTAAAGAAATTGCATTTCGCTGATGTTTTTGTCATTTTAGCAATGATCGTGTGGGGATTGGTTCGGCATGGATTTCGCACGGAAAATGAAAGATATTCCTCAAAATCAAGATTAACGAGACCAGCTAACTGTTTGTAGACAAAGATCAATTTATCCCTAAACTGCATGAGATAAGAAATACAAAACTGCTTGAGATAAAAATAACAAAAATACATTAAAATTCAAACGTCATTGATTCATTGCACATACTAATCACAAGCAAAATGCAGCAACGAAAAATTGTTCATAACATATTATCATTGTTAGCATTAGCGCAAGTTCTGTTGCAAACCACATCTGTTGCATTCTCGCAAACAAAGTTAAATAACATTTTTTTGGATTTAAATGTTTTATATTTTTAATTTTGAAATTAGGTTTTCTATAAATGCCATATGAAAGTAGATTGTCTTAATTCGGTTTTGAATGGATGTTCTACGTATGTTGCTTTTGCAACAAACCTAGTTTTTTATTACTTAACAGCTGTATATTTGCGATGAAAATTTTCAATTATATATATAAATACTATTTTAAATAGTAAATATAACATTAATAAAGAAAATCTCTTATTTGTGATTCTCTTGAATTTTAAATCTGAATTTAAATACAACCATCCTATCTGCAAGTATATTGAACGATTGGTAAGATTATGTTTTCACAACAAAAACAATCGTTTCATTCCACTTTCATTGGTGCTTATCAAACTCTTTTTACCAAAATTAAATACAAAAAACACAAAGCCAAAGCATTTTTACATTTTGCTTAGCAAAAATTCAGAATTTTCATAATTTCAAGCATGATTACAAAATTAAATAACAGAATTTCAATAGCGGATTATCAATTCAAGGAATTCAAACGAAACATTTTCTGTTTTTTTTTTCCGATCACAAATTCACTGGCACATTCCGGCACATGGTGTTTCACGATTCCTGAACATCCGGGCATCTTACAACGACCCCTGCTATTTTGCACAAAAGGCCTTCAATCTCGACCATCAGAGACGGAATTTGCACACCTGGCATTTCTTGCATATGGTGGCCTTTGTGACGTTTTTGTTGTATTATCGCTTGAGGAATGAAGAGGCTTGTTGCTGTATTTGATTTTCTGATGTCTTTTGGATTTTGGTACGATTCTTGACCATGCCGTCTTAAAACCCATTTGTTCGGCATGCTTTTTCGGCATTTGATAGTCTTTGCAATTCTCTTATAAACTTTTAAGAGGTCAACTTCACTACAAAGAGTCTAAAAATGAAAAAAAAAGCTTTAGATTGTGTCGCTTTCCACAATTGCTTTATCCGTAATCTGGCTAATAACACAAACCCAATATCAACTAACCCCTTTGATTTTGTATGTTCTGAACACAACAAGGTGCCCTCTACCTGAATCGTTTTTTATGCGTAGACATGAAAGCGTTCCACATCTTCGACAAACTAGACTCCGACAAACGTAAAGTCCAAGTGAACCTTTTGACTGCTCATCACTTTGACGCTGTCACTTCTATTTCCATCAACAACAGTACATTTAGAGACGCGACATGCCGATCCACTGCAGTTCAGAAACCTATCATCAGGAAACAGAAAAATCTTCTCTCTACGAATCTGAAATGTGCTAATGACAAATAAGACTCGTTTTTGCAAGAAACACAAGCAAATCGATAGAGGAAAACAGTTTTCAAATAATACTTTATAATTCCTTGTGATCCTCTAGTACCTCGCACAAGCATGCAAAACGACCTGACTGGATTCAAACATCATGAACATTTTGTATGTGGTAACGACCGAATTTCCTCCAATTTCCCACGTTGAATTCTAGATAGAAACAATACCTCCTTCATTTGTTATCATGAACATTTTATACGCCCTGCGGATTTTGGGTTTTGCGGATTGCACTGACGGTTTTTACTTTTCTAAGTTTTTGATGGAATGATTTGTTCATCAACAGAAATACACTCTCCTCTGGGTCCTGTTGAGGCTACCTCGGCGAAATGTGTAACAAGATATTCAAACGCTTCGAGTGCCTTTGAATTGTGTTCCTAGTATTTGTCAGCAAAGCTTATGTATCGTTTTAGTTCTTCATAAAGCGATTTACAGTTAATATTATCAGCTACCTGACTCAGCAAATTTTATTATTTCCAGCAGCGTCTAACGTTCGTACCTCCAAACAAAGACATGTAGTCAAATCCGCTATAACAATATCAAATCATTCTCTTGGATGAAAAAAATCCCTTTTTGGATTGATTTGCCTCAACTTGAGATTTGTAAATCCTATACTGATGGTGGAATCTGGAATGTTTAGGTTGCAGTAATATACTGCAATTGTCCATAATTCTCACCATTTCTACTTCGGACCATTTTCCATTCGTAACACTAAATAGGTGTTCGCGTTACAATCCATATTTTGACCACTATATTCTTTTCTAACCCCAATATCGAATCCCTTCTTTTCATCTGCCGTCCTTAACTTTCATCGATCACTATCCGAGTATTATCATCACTATCCGAGGAATCACTATTTGAAAAACGTCACTCACGTTTGCGTAGAATCTGTGACTTTGTTGGCGTTGAAGGTACGGAGGTGAAATGGTTTACGTTTGGTTGGGGTACTCATGTGATGTTAGTGCAGAAAAGTATCACTTGTAGGTGCGATCACTGATGAGTGCGACTGACGATGATCGATGACGATGGTTGATCTTCATTGGGAAACAACATCTGGTCTTCGACAGCTGTTTCACAATTATTAGCCTTACTTTCAGTCGTAGCTTGAATGCAAAAATTTTCAGGTGCTTCCGAAATTTTCAGTGTATTGGTCCTGTCGTGAGCCCAAGAAACCGACTCTCTTTGAATAGTCTGACGACACGGCGGCTTTCTTTTTTGTCCATAAGATCAAGGTTTGTTCCTTCTCTCCAATCCATAATGTAACGTGTAGAGATCAGTATATTCACGTCAGTATATTGCTGGCCTCCAAGCACCACCCAATACACTACACACGAACCACCGAACTCCATTTTTCACTGGCATGTTCTCTGGTAGGAAAGAATCAATGCACCTAAAATATATTCTTATTTGTTTGCGTCTTTGCCACGCTTGTCACTAAAAAAAAAATGTAAACGAGGAGTTTACGCATAGATAGCTCTTATGAAGATGTTGAAAATATCTCGTCCAAACAACTAGACCTAGACAAGCGATAATGATCATTTACTGAAACCTACTTTCAATGTGAAAAGCTTTAATGAGGCACAAAAAATTTCAAATTACGGTTGTTGCGAAAATTTATATCTTAAGCGGCGGGATGACAACTTTAAAAGTTTCAGGTCATGCAAGCGATTTTTATAGTCTAACTGGCTCAGATCGTTGAATAATCGACAAAATCGTCCTTGAATATCTTCAATTTCATCTGATAACCCTTGCTGATATGCACACTACAAAATGCATGACAACTCAAGAATGAGACGTATGCAAACTTTGAAAATTTCATCAAAAATGTCTTGTCTCGAGTCACAAAAGCCCTCTTAATGAGGCGAAACATTCGGTTTGCACGCAAAATAACAGATGATGTGTGTTCTTTGAAGCTGAAAGGGGAGTTGATTGTGATACCAAGATCTCTAATCTCTGACACTTGTTGCAGGATAGTATCATTTATCATGCAGGACAATTAAGAAGCTTCACGATGACCGAAAAAAATGCTTTTGCATTTATTGATGTTGATCGGCAAATTGTTCAGAATTGACCAACGCACAACACTGTTGATGTCGTCCTGTAAAGGAAGGACCGTCTCTGTGGGACTATAAATAGCCAATTTGATATCGTCGGCGTACTTAACGATGAAGGAATGACAATGTTCGTGAACGTCATTTATGTATAAAAGAAACAAAAGAGGTCCCAAAACTAAACCTTGAATGACACCACTTGGAGCATCACAGCATGAATACACCGAGTTTTGCATGCGTACGCATTGACGACGACAACTCAAAAGGGTAGAGACTCACTTCAGAAGATTCTCTCTGACACCATACTGAAGCAGTTTATTGATCGTGTGGAACTTTATCGAATGCTTTTTCAAGGTCGAGCGTAATTACGTCTGTTCTCAACCCACGTTCGATACCATTTGTTACAAATATCGAAAAAGTAAATGCCAGCAGTGTCAACTGTGCTACAGGGTAAGAAGTCGTGTTGGGATTTGCGCAGGATACCATTAGTGATAATAGAGTCTCTGAACTTGAATGTAACTATCCGTTCCATTACACGGCATGGAAGCTAGCAAACAGAATCAAAAGCGGGTAATTTGGCAGTTTTTCGTGAAACTTCATTGTATCTCTAAAACGTTGATCAGGTCTGTGAATTTCAATCAATTGCGTTTCATCTACCCGTTTCTACATGAGTAGTACTAACCGTTTTATTTCTGTCTCCTTATCCGACTTTTGGCCACAATTTGTTTCCCGAGAAATGAATAATCTTTTCAAAGAACTGCTACAGTTCCTAGATAAACATACTGAAGCATGACGTGCATGCGTACAGTGTATAGTCATGTTCGAACGCTCGCTAAATCAAATCTGAAAATTATTTCTTTCTCACTTGTCAAATACTACATGCATGTAGGCCGTTATAATCGGTGTACACTTTGAGTATTTATATTTTCATTCATTGCACAATCTAAAATAGTTTAAATTGCCTAGATGGAAATGATTTGATGTTGGAGCTTAACACATGGAGTATTGGGTAGTCCTAGTCCACTGTTTTCTGCCAATCAGACTTATTCTTCAAAGTCATCTCCAACTAAAATATGATTTAGTTCCGCAACATCCCAGATATTAAATGTAACTATGGACACAAAATTTTGTTTATTCCGAGCTAGTTCCTTTCCCGAAACTTGAACGAATCAAAGACGGCTATTCTGATAGACTGAGTCTGGAACAACTTGAATTATAATTTGAAGGATGTATAATAGGATAGAATATATATTTTTCATTCACATGCATTAGTTCATCATTATTTTAATTCACATGTATTAAACTTTTATCACATGCTACTTATAGTATATGACAACAAAAGTGTTATATAAATGACATTTTTATCAAAGGGGCGTATTGAATGTGTGAAAGCTAATGTGCCATTTACAGATACTTTGTCAGATGCAGTTTTACAAACTAAATTTGGTTTTCAGCACGAATGCCAGCACGAGTTGCTGCAGGAGACGAGGCCGAAAATGAGACTTTCAGAGAATAATGAGCACTCTATTGCTACTACGAAAATGTGTGTCAAACAGTAGCCTAATGAAATGACGTAAATTCAATGAGAAACAGACTGAGGATTTCAGAAATTCTTTCTGTGTATTCTCTATCTGGTTTAGCGAGAGCTGTGAAGAACAAACTCCTATAGTGTCCTATTTTTTTGCATATAGTGTCTTCGATCTTGTACTTCTGTCTGAGAGTCTTAGCACATGCAGATTTAGCAACCATGGCAATGTCAGCGAACACAACACCTTCATTCTGATTTAACAATGTTTAACCGCATTATTGTCTCCATCACCGATCAGAAGTTGCTGCTAATAACATGATAACACATGTGCTTGATAGGAAATAATCTGAAGACATTCCAAGTTAAAAATAGTGGCTCTACAATGTAAATCACTAAGTCCTATTTAAGTATAAATCTGAGTACCAAGCAGAAGAGTACTAGAATTACCGAACTTAAATCCACTGAAGTACTAAAATGCTTGTTGAGCACGAATATGATGCAACATCAATGCAAGTCAATCACTTCGACATAATATGGACTACTTGTCTATGCCCAGCTGAGTCACGAGTGTACGTTGTTGACGAGCATTGACTGTGGGAACAAGTGACTCCTATCAAACGGTGAAGTAGTTGTTCACGGTTCCTGCAGCAAAATGTCACTCAGGTCTCTTCTGTCTCAGGTTGAGAGTGTTGAGGAAATAACGGCTTGATGTGTTCCTGCATGTCGAAGTGGGTACAACGAAAGAAGAAGCGATCGTGCAAACACTAATCTGTGAAATTTAATTGATTTCCTCTTAATGAACGTAGAACATCAATTTGGAACAAAAGCATCCTCACCGACAGTGCTTGGAGCCATGCCAACATCTATCATTTTCTCCGACTGCACTTTGAATCCCGTCAACGTTTGCCATCCTCTGCGAGAGTGATTTTAGTCTTGCCACTCACTTCTTCACTTGCTTACTCACTTCACCGACTGCACTTTGATTCTTGTGCATATTTTATTAAAATGAGTACTAATATTTTCGAACTCAAAGAGTACTAGATTCTGGGACTCATTTCTTGGTCGTAGTTAATGCTCAGGTTCAGCAGTCTTTCTAGTTCTCATTTGAAACTTCATGAATGACAGTGTATAGACTCAATTAATTGCAAAATTGTCTCTTTTTCGAATACTATAACCTTCATCTAATTGGATTTATGTGTTTTCTTTGATCCCATCTGGCAAGAAGGGGAACCGAGTAGAGTTCAGCAGACGTGCAGTCCCATCTTCAGCCTTATCTCCGGTAGAAACTCTTGCTGGCGGCTGAACGATTCATCTGGGAATAGATCAAATATTAATCAACTACTGTTGACTCTATCATAGAGTAGTCCAACTCATTCGGCAAAATCATTGTGTTGATTTTCTCTGTAAAGGAATTTCTTTCAGTGGATTCATCTCAAGCCTTCACCATCCAAACACGTCTAGCATACAAGAACACGTACGTTGGAAATGGAGATATGAGATCTACCAGGTTTTTCAACCTAATTTCACAGTGAATGTGTTCCATCATGAACTTCACATCCTTAAAGAAATTGAACTGCCGACAGTCGGATAACTTCAGAGACTTTCGAGCTCCATTTTCCACCTCAATACTTCAAACATGACATGTTCTTTGAAAGCGTCTCATTATCTTTATGACAGACTTTGGATTTTATTTCAAAATGTTCTAATAACATTCTAATCTTTAATCAACTTGATTAGAAAGGCAATAAACGGCTCTATTTTTATGCTCTGATTGCCGATGCACATTCAGTGTAATGATGACATAAGCCATAATTCTATGTCAATCTTTTATTAATCAACCGCTTTAAATAAATTCTAATTTTGATTATGATAAAAGTATTAATCGAAATTGTGCTAATGACATGACATCTCAACACAGCAAATAACATGCTGAAGTCAGCCGTACACTGTAAATCATGGAGTCACATACACTGTAAACCGTTGACGGACAATTGACAGACATTTATCCTACAAAATCTATTTTGTCGGTCATTGTTACTTCCTGTAGGATGATTGCCACTGGACATCTACAATATCTGACAAAAAGCTACAAAATGAATAGCAATGAATTATAGCTTAAATTTTATCAAAAATGTAGGCAATTAACTAAATTATGTCAAACTAAATTATGGTTTTGCCACACAATAATACAGATTGCCCAAAAGTCAAGCAATCACTAATCGAAAAAGTCAATCAGTATTCAACAGCTTTTGTTTAGTTAATTGCATACAAAACATCTGTTTTGATGTCGGTGAAGAACTTACAAATTCGTCGGATATCGCAGGACATTGGAGGTGCCAATCGTCGGTTGATTTTGTCAGTAATTCTGTAGGATAATTGTCGGTCTTCGGTTTGCAGTGTACGAATCTGAGTACTAAGCAAAAGAGTGTTGAAATTACCGAAGCGAAATTCACAGAATTACTAAAATCCTTGCACAGTAGTAATGTGATGAAGCATCAATATTAATAAAGGGCGCGACACGAGGCCAAACTCAGTGAGTCAGTGTGCAGCTGGTAGTTGACGGCGAACGATTAGATCTGAATAAATCATTCCGTCTATACTTCCCAGCACAGTGCATTGTCGACGGTGTGATGAATAGCGACCGTGGGAAGGCTCATAGTTCCTGCACCAAAATCGTCACTCGGGTCGATTCTGTCTCAAGTTGCGAATGCTCACAACTGGAAATGACGGTTTGCTGTGTTCCTGCATATCGAAGTGGGTACAGTGAAACAAGAAATGATCCTGCAAGCCAACATGTGATATTCTATCGATATCATCTTAATCAGCCTAAAAAATCAATTTGGATCAAAGGCATTCAACGAACTAACTTTGTTCCGAGGGCATATACAAGCGCATGTTCTTTTCACTTCAATGATGATGATTATGAAACGAATTGACCGATTTGAACATTCTCCACGTTGACATGTCAGAACTATCTTTGGCGTGTGAAAGCATGTTCAAAGACCGGTTTAAAGACATATGACATGCGAATTCTAAGTTAATTGTTTTAAATTCACTATTGATACTAGTAGCAACTGCTAACTGCATCTAGCTATTCTAATTGATTTACAATGTAGTATAGAAACCCTTGTATAATAAAGTCTACATGCTTCCTCTTCTTAATAACAGAAGTCATCCTCGTTTGATCATAACTGTAATTGAATGTGTTCTGTATTTAATCCTTTTACTCAAGATGAAAATGATCTAATCCAAATGCATTTATGTTCAATTGCCACAGCAGTGTTTATAGATGGATGTGCACAGTGGGATACAGGAGTTTACATCTGCTGCATGGCATTTATCGACTATTGGAGTTGCTAGCCCTGTGCAACTCATAAAGTGAGTACTAAAATGAGTACGAATTAAGTACTGTGCTTTCGAATCCACAGAGTTCTAAAAAGAGCACCAATATTTTCGAACTCAAAGAGTATTAGAATTTGGGATTTATTTCTTAGTCGCAGTTAGTACTCAGGTTCAATATCTTTTCTAATGCGCATTTGGGAATTTGTGCATAACAATGTGTCGTACAACTGCATGACAGCGTTAGGAGTCACCGCCTAGTGAGACTGCCACAAAAGACGATTGCTAGATTCCGACGTGAAATGGACTTTTTTAATTCTTATTTGAATAGTAAGTGACCAAATATGCAGGATGACTCAGAAATATGTCCCACATACATGCGTATATTTTATTTCTATAATGAGTTCTATCTATCAGAGTTCGATGAGATTTCACCATCAGCGAGAAGACTACATGAGAAGTCTTTTGACAACAAAGAAATGTATTTACACGTAATGAAAGGTAGGTATGAGCTATCGATTTGAATAGCCAACTAAACAGTATTTTCTTTTTATGATGATGGCACAAGAATGAGATTTCCTCTAAGATTGACTATTTTTCAGATCTGCCATGTGTGCTTATCGTTTCATCGCAGATTCGGTGTCCGTGTCCATATCCCATGTCAGAAGACCATCAAGCGGATTCGTCAAAAAGCCATTAAAAATGTGTTATCCAACATTCCACAAGTTGGACGTCCTTGTCTTTCGCGCAACGAGAATATTGAGACTAAGGGAAACGATAACAGATCCCAAAAAAATCAATGCCTCGTGCATCTGCTGAGCTGAACTTGAGTCGTTCGACTATTAGTCGAATTCTTTAAGGGGAACGACTACATCCGCACGTTCTTCCGTTTCTCAATGATTTTTTCGAAGCTGACTATGCTGACCGACTGGACTTTTGCGAGAAAATGCTTGAACTGATTGACAATGACGAGGAGTTGGTCCATAGAATAGAATAGAATGCGTATATATTTTCAAATAAGAATCATTGAATACATTGTGTTGCGGGATGCTGAGGTTGTCCAAAGAAAAGAAAAATAAACAATCAAAAAAAGTATTACATACATGCATTTCGAGACATCGCGTAAATCTTTCAGTCAAAGCAGGTTGTTGAACAATAGACATGAATTTGGGAAGAAGGTTCGCAGTCTCCTCTCAGTATGACAATAAGGTACAATGAAGTGAGTTTTCATCCTTGACCTAACAGGGATAGAATAATGCAAAGGATGGTCTTGATATGTCTCGCATTTCAACAAATACTCCAAAGATGCTTTCTTAAAACGAGATTCGATACTAGTGAAATCTTTACAAATGCATTTACTACCACATATTAAGCGATGAGCTCTGTTTTGAAAACGTTCAAGCGTCAACATGTGAGTATCACTGAGGCGACCGTAGACTGGAGAAGCGTACATAATCAGTGAAGTTATCAAAGAATGATATACGAGTTTTAAGTCTTTCACATTCAAGAATGTCTTTAACATGCGAATTACATACAAACGGTGAGAAGCTTTGCGTATTGCATTTGATATTTGACAATGCAACATTAATTTCCTATTTATGATGAAACCAAGAATGTTCACATTGTCAGTGTTAGGGTTGAAAGCAGAGCAGGAGTGATCCTGTGAGCGCTCAAAACAAAGCCTATAGCACTTTGATTGATTGATGAAGAGACCCATATTTTTTATGCATGACTCAACATTACTTATGCATGAAGTATGTGAGGAGCGTGAACTGTCTATGGTTTCTATCACTGTCACGTCATCAGCATATAGAACATCACCTACTATTCACGGATGAGGCGAATTTCCGTGAGATGAGTGGACATTACATGTAACTACCGTTACTGGGCGTCGATTAATCCCAACTTCGTCGTCACCATTCAACTTCATTCATCGACTTTCATTGCATCATTTTGAAAGTCTTAGGTTTGACTCGATGCAAGCCTGAACCAAGGTCTCCCGAACACAGAGCGAACCATTCTACCACAATGCCACTGCGCCGGACTTTCACCGGTGATGCATTGTTGGGACTTTGCTTGATCGTTGTACCTCTTTGTGACGGATGACATTGAATTCTGCGATTACATTTTACAAAGACTTAGATCGCATGAAATGATGATCGTATTCAACTTTTTAACATAGCACTTAAATTTAAACCAAATATTGACATTATTTACAGCTACACAGCCTCTTGCAGTTACCCCTCAATGTGGAAGGGGATTCCAAATAGAGACTGGGTCATTTGTATTCACAATCAAAAAGTGGAAGGACCCTGGTGTGAGTGATATATCTTTTTTCTTTTACTATAGACGGCTACAAAACTGTCTAACGTTTTTTTTCTACTGGCGTTCATCAGCCATGATCACGACAAATTAACAAGGACGGTTTGTAAGAGCACCTGGGGCCTGTTTCATAAAATAAATCAGTGCTTTACATCAGTGTGGAAAATTTTTTGTGTTTCATAAAATAAATATAAAGCAGTGATTTAAATCAGTGACTTAAAGCAGTCGAAATTAACAAACCAATATAATCAAAACAAAACCAAAATCCAAAAACAAATCCAATGCATCGAAACAAAACCAAACATTAAGCAGTGATTTATATCAGTCCCACACTGCAGTCTTCAAAGGAATTGCGTTTCACAAAGAAGTATTGAAGAGGAAAATTGAGAAGAAAATTGAAAATATGGAAATTCACTGATAGAAATGTGAAAATTTCTGTCAACCTCTTGAGGTTGATAAATATGTGAATGATCATCGAGAACGTTATAGAAACTTAAAATATCGGAGAAATGATTGCAAATATAACTTGAAAATGGAAAACGGCTTTTGATTTTCAATTCTACTGTCAGTAGCAAACTATTTGTCAGAATGTCAAATTTGGATAATGTTTATTGAAAAATTCTTCCTTAGAAAAGTGGCAATGCTGTGACGATGAAACGTCCGTTAACAGCAAAATTATAAAGGGTTGCTTTGAGGGCTTCGATTTCTTTCGTGTAATGAGGCACGGAAGAATTTCGTCATTCAAAGTCATGTCATGAAATCATTTTAATATTAAAAGACTTTGAGATATTGACTTTTGCATACATCGATGACAGCTAGAAAAAAGGATTCTCAAATATTCTTGAAATTGGTAGTCGCACAATTGAAAGCCGGAAGCATCTTCGACTCATAATGTTTTATCACCAAAACAAATGCAGCCATCCGAGAGCAATCCGAATATCATGCGCTTTCTTTCAGAAAGCGAAATACAGCCTAACTTAAGCCACATAAAGCTCCGATCATTCCATCAAGTTCAATAGAAATTCATAGAAAACCCTATCCAACAGGGTCGGCACAAGATCATGGATGCAATTGAATTTCCAATTTTTAAAAACACAGCAAGGCACAAATTCCTTTCCTCACTGCAGAAAATTCCGTAGAACTACACTGATGTTCCACAGCACCGCACCCACCTTCATTCCAAATTTTATCAAAATCCATGCATCACTCTGTCCTACAGGGACTACAAAAGATGGCCGACTTGAATAGTGAATTTCAAATTCTCAGTCAAAAAGGTATTCACAGCTCCCAATCTTCATTGCTGAAAATTATGTGCAGCTACGCCAATGCTCTGCAGTACCTTAGTCACATTCACATCAAGTTTCATCAAAATCCAAGCAGTTCCCTGTCCTACAGAGATTTTATGAGCTAAAAGTAGTAGCCTACACAGCCGAAATTTCAAACTTCCAAACACGAAGGTAGCCACAACTACTATTCCTCGTTGCAGACAATTCCGTAGAGCATCATGGTATCTACATGGCTACATGGCTCTATGGTATCTCATTCACATTTACGTCAATTTTCATCAAAATCCATGCAATACCCTGTCCTGCAGAGCTTACATAAGATGACCACCTCAATTGAATTTCAAATTTTCAAAAACAAAGGCAACTCCCATTCTTCATTGCACAAAATTCCACAAACCTACACTGATGCTCTGCAGTGAATCAGTCACTTTCACATCAAGTTTCATCAAAATCTAAGCAGTGCCTATAACATGTGAGGCTTTGCATGAATTCATGCAAAGCCTGATATACCCACAGTGTATCTTTTAGGCATTCATTAGGTGCACTATGCGGTTACCTTAGGTGTATAGCAGTTACGCACGATTTATTGCTGGTGGAATAAAAACGCCTCGACTGGTTAGAGCCAAAGGTGGACAAAATTCGATTTTCTAAAACCGCAACTGCATCCGCATCGGCAGGAAAGAAAATTTTTGATCCGCAACTGCATCCGCATCCGCAGGATAGAAAATCCTTGATCCGCAACTGCATCCGCATCCGCAAGGGGGGCAAGTTTTGATTCGCAACCGCATCCGCAGGGAAAAACTTGATCCGCAATTGCATCCGCATCCATATTTAGCATAAGCTTATCTGCGTGATGTGTCAATAAATGACCAATAGTGCCAATATATAACAGCCAAGTGCGCATATGGGGCTTTGTTTTAGGTTTTAGGTTTATAACTTCAGCAATATTGATTCAATAGACCTATACCTGTATATATTTAGTTTCAGTCGTTGGACATACGAGTATTTACCCAATGTTTCTTATTTATAATAATGACCAGTCTGCTAGAAATAAGGCCTAGATTTAGTTTATAATTTGAATATCATTGGAATTCTAGGATGCATGATGAGCTATAGCATCTATGGTAGCTTATCGGTCGGTAGCCTACACTAAAAGTATTGTAAAACAATAAGGCCTACAGCACATTTATTTTCCTTAGTTTTCTAATTTCTATATACCGTACCGATACCGAATAGGCCTACATTTATATTTTATAATGCATTAAAGATATGGCTTTTTATATTAAACGATTTTATAGATATTTATCTTTATATTACGGTATATCCATGGCTCTGAGAAAACTACACGATTTGAAATTTAAAAATGACAATTTTCAGAAATATCTAAATGTAGTTTAGTCTAAAAGCTGCCTTACACAATATTTTGTGCTTGTGTGCTTATAATTTTCCTTTCGTAGAACTCGCATAGAAAAGTCAATTTAGATAATCAACGATATCTTTATATGTATAGATATATTCAAAAACAAATACATATATTTCACACAAAGCTCTCCATACAAATATATATAGCTATCTATTCAACTTTCACTCACTGAAGACTGTCATGTGCGTTTGTTAGTTTTCAAAAGAACCAGCATTTCAACAGTCTCTCCATCCAAGCTACCTCGTTTTTCAGTAACTATGTTACCGGCGCATGAAAATTGTCTTTCACTCTCTGCAGAAGATGCCTGGATAATAAAAATCTGTCTCGATAGTTGATTTAAGATAGGAAATCTGTCAGAATTTTCCTTCCAGAAATCCAACGGATTTGTATGTTTCACTTGGACTGTCATGATCTTATAGTCATTAATCTCATCTTCAACAGTTCTTTCGCGTTCAGGTGTCAATGTTTTAGCATCAACTTTAAATATGTCATCGAAGAATCCATCAGTTTTTTCACCGTCGTCGTGAAGTTTAGCTTTCTTATTTTGTGGAGATGATTGGGACTGGGATGGATGTGCACAAGAATTGATGGGCAAGTCATTTGCAAGTTTCACTATTCCTGATTCAATATCTTGACGAACACTTTTCAACCAAGTGCTTTTTGTTGACGATAAGTTTGCTATCATAGATAACGATTTGAAATTTGGATGAAGAAACACGGCTATCATGTGTGTAGTTGTCGTCGATGTCCAATATTTCTTCTCCATAGTGGACCACAGATATTTTGCAAGGATGCGAAGACATGGATGACTGTTTGAGGCTGACTCACAGTACTTTTCGACTTTATAATACGCAACTAACACCATATGAAGAGCTGGTCGCTTCGATATTTCCAGTTCTCGAAATATTTGTCGTAGTGGCGCAATCCAGTTCTGGACCAAGCTAATCAACGTTCTATTACGAGGAAGCTTGTGTTGAAGCTCTTTTTTCGATAACAGATCATTCAAAGTGTCAAAACTTTCATCAAACGCATGGAAAAGTTGTATTATATCTTCCCATCCACGTGTAAGGCATGCAGATTTGATGGTTATAGGTAATTGGTGATTTATGCCACCAGCATGTGACACGTATCCCTGCAGAGCACGCATATAATCAATTAACAGGCGTAAATCACTGTCTTCCAGAATTGTAGCTTTCATCGCATCGGTGAGGCATGTATGGAACCTGTGGCAAAAACATGCAAGGTTGACGTTGTCAGAAAGGGCCTTCAAAATATTAGAGCCGGAGTCAGATGTAATAGGCGTTTCATCACTCAGTCCAAACTCCCTCAAAACTGAAGTTATTTGTGTTTTTATGTGTTCCCCAGTATGGGGGACATCGGGAAAAAACCCTGCAAGCTAATCCAATTCTAGTGAAAGACGTTGCATCGGGAGAGTCAAGATAAACGGCAGAAACATCCAAGTACGATCTTTTTCGTACATTATCGGTCCATAGATCAGTAGTTAACGCAATAGAGCTGGTAGATTGAACTTTCAGCTTAATTTCTTCCTTCATTTCGGCATAATTGTCGGCCATCGCACGAGCAACAGCTCTACGACCAATCCATTCAGCCGACATATTGAAACCTTTAGGATACGATTGTCCAATTTTAACGCCAAATTGAACAAGATTAATCAAAGATTGTTGCTCAATTGAATTGAATGAGTTCATGCCTTCGACGACGTAATTCACTAAACAGTCCTTTAACTCAGTTTTCTCGTTTACTGTCATACGTTGCCGTGAATTCATGAAGAAATGGGTGATCTTCGTACTTGGAATAATTTTGTCACTTGATGATACCTCCGCACACTCCTCATTGAATTTCATGGGACGTTTTCTTCTACCACACGCACTACGCGTTCTAAAGTCATTGGTTTTACCCACAGAGTTTTATTCTATACTCACACTAGACCGCAAGCCAAGGCAAGTACAGAATTCATACAGTGTATTAGTGTGTATGAATGTGTGATGTCGAATACCTCATGAGGTAGCGATCACACAGGCCTGAACGGTTAACAATAAACTTTGGATAATGAACCTCAATGCACTTACCCTAAATCAAAACCACTCTTGTCTGAACAATGTCTTGGCTGTCTTAACGTATTAACTTATTCTTGTACTATTCAGTCTATTCTGCGGATGCGGATCAAAAAGATTATATCCGCAACCGCATCCGCATCCGCGTTTCCTAAAAATGTCAACCCGCAACCGCATCCGCGCGGATGCGGTTTGTCCGCATACCCGCGCGGATGCGGATGCGGGCTGTCCACCTTTGGTTAGAACTTTTTATATTTCTACATTTTTCATTACCGTGAAAACTGCAAAACACATGTACACAATTAGTCTTTACATACAGTTCACACAAAATCGGGAGTGACTTACCGTTCACTCTACCAGCAATCTTGAAGGAATCCTACGAAAAAAGCACTATTTACATGGCTATCACAGACAAACAGTGCAACTGATTTTCACCTATTTCATATTCAAAAACTATTTACAAATTATGACAAGACATGCATGACGACACTGCACACAAGCAAACTAAATAAATTGATACGTGTAACAGAAAAAATGACTCACTCTATGGACCTACCGTAACAGGTGCTTTATGCTTACTATGATTGGAAAACGTTCATATGGATTGTATGAGCTTGTTTGCGACATGTTTCATTTTGAAATAATGTTGCTTTGTTTAAATGTATATCAGTTTTCGTCTTTGTTGTTTTTTAATCATCATTCATTTTGATTTATGAATTTGTGATGGAATACGAATTGGAAAGAGTGTTGCGTGGTGTATCACGCCGTAGAAGACGTTTTCGAGTAAGAAGTAATATGGAATCGTATTACTTTCGTGACAGATTTCGGAAGATGAGGCCAGTTTCGTTATAAATCGTCTAGCTAGAACCTTATCTGACATATCCTACGCAAAGAAACTGTGCTTTGTCTGCAAAGCAGCAGATTTTGGTTGCACTTAGATTTTTGGCAACTGGTGGACTCCTTCGACTTACAGGAAATGGACACGGAGTTTCCACAGCTACTGTGTCACGCTGTATCCACCGTGTCGTCGAAATGGTAAATGATGCGTTCTTCAATGACCTCATCCAATTCCCGAAACCTCCTGATATCTTCGAGCTACCTGCAAAGTTTAGAAAGGTTACCGGATCAAAAATGCCATGCGTGTTTGGAGTGATTGATGACACTCATGTGAAAATAATAGCTCCCTCTATTCATGAACAATGAGTATGTGAACCGCCATGACGATCACAGTCTCAATTGCATGCTGGTTTGTGGACAGACTTAAAGGTAGGGCACCAATGTTAATCAAGAATTACGCTAGCACACGCTGCATCAGGAGAATTTGGAATAACACCTATCCAAAAATTGCAAATTGATGTAAACGAATGTCATTGACCTCGGTGGTAGACAATAGCAAATCAGTGAGCTTTTCTCTCGAGAAATTGAAAAGTATGCCTAACCCTTTGTTCTGTTTTTGAACAGTATCGATGCTATGATTCAGGTTCAGGCAATTGCGTGCAGGGTCAGGCAAAGACCAAAAGAAATGCATGTATTTTGTAAATGTGTTTCACATACTATTTCCATTATTACTGTTTATCTGAGGGGCCGGACGTGGATCTAAGTTCAAATCAGGGGTACATTTTGAATGGACTCCGACTGGGGTGTGATGAAACTCTGACTCCAACTCCGGCAATGTCTGTCAAGGAGATAATTGTGAACATTACCTACAAGGGTCAATCCATGCGTTTAGTACCAATATCAATTAACATCTGTTTGTAGGCCAAATCGTTTTAGCTTGCTCAGTATATGTCATAATTGTATGAAAGTAAAACAGTGAGAAGCCATCAAGTATTACAGCCTTGCAACAAATATTACTGTTAGAGCCTATATCCTTAACGGGGGAGATATGGGCAATTAATGGTTGCACAAATATTATTTTTTCAGTCATTCAGTTAGCTGCAATAGCTTTTATGTATTTCACTTAACATATGCTGCAAATCTTTCTTCTGGAAAAATCAGCTTTGATTCGAAGGATAACTGCTATATTAACAGACAAAGGAATCACAATATTCACGGATGGGCTAATTTTCCTTACCGAGAAAAAAGTATCATTTGCAGATGCAAAATTATTACGAAATGTATGAATTAAAGCATCTTCGGGCAACAAATTAAGACTAACAAAAGTAAGAAAAATAAAAATCTTCATAGCTGTAGCTACCAATAATCGCGATTTGTAACATGTAAGATCTCTACAAAGCAAGTAAGAAACTATAAGTTCACGACAGAGTTTCATCCAGAACATTTTGCGAGCCGTCGTCACCTGCAGCACTTTCCTCCATCACCAGCTTCTTATTCTTTTACCACAAATTCCGATTTCTCAGTTTTTCCTTCTCAATCTCCCTCCAAAGCCTTTTCCTTGTGGAACGCGTTGTCTCTGGTGATCTTGCCCTGACAATCCGAGGAACGTCTCGCGGTGTTGTGGACTGCTGCGGGACGGCTGCCAGGATACTCTCCCCAAGTTAAGTCCTTCAACGACAGGGGATTCTTCGCCACCAAGGACCTCTGAAAAGGTGTAAAAATTTCATTCGTTAAAATAACGCAAACAAGGGATTTTGAGGATTTGAGCAATATTTCTTTCAAATAATTTTCATCATCTTTATCAAACTTAGTTTGTTCAAAAGGAGGAATGATATTCAATCGAGTACTTACTCTTACAGATCGAAATAGTCATTATGTTTCGGCTCATTGCTTTTTAATTCTGACTAATCTCTGAATAACGAATATTGTAGCAATCGTGCATCATGATTTTTAGTTTAAATAATTGAAATACATATCTAATTGCATGCTGAAAAATCCACATGTATCTATATCCTGTATAATACATTTGCATATGCAACACATAATACGTAAGTGCTATAAAAAAATAGGGTGTATTTATATATACCTTATAAAAATACACCCAAAGAAAAATCAAAAACTCAGTAGCCTTAGTTCTTGGAGCCTTTCAAGTGAATGAAAATATTTTATTTGAAATTCAATGAAAGTGAAGGACATAGAATTACAAGACAGATATACACACTGTTTAATCAACGTCAGTTGCTTCTCATAGCAATAGAATTGTGGTTCTCTTTATGCCTACATGCTCGCCAATTGGGGAAACCGACTTTATGACATTGCCCTGTATAGCCGTTTGGAGACAGATAATTCACATGATGATTGAAGGCCTGTGTTCTGATATAATTTCTCCAATTGCCTTGATAAAAGTTATTGGCCATTTTATTATGTGATGGGCGGCATTCATGTCTTTCCATGGGTCTGAGATTACATTTGCTGTTCTTATTAAATGGTTCATGAATTTGTTTTGGACCACAAGTATTTCCTTGACAAGTTTTATTTCTAAAATCACGAACATTTATCTTTCCTTGTGAAGCTATCGATCGAAATTAAATGAAAATAAAATCACACGAAAAGAAAGTTGGGCATTTAGTTTTTCAACTACGCTGACATTACGTACATGTAGTTGAGTACAAATATCTTCATCGATCTTTTCAGCATACTCGTTATGTTGAGGTAAAGGATTTCTGAAGAAATTTCATGGAATTTTTAGAATAGGCCCACGTAAACAGTCATTATAAATATTGGCTAAGCATTTATAACCATATGCTACAAAAACTTGGAAAATTAACCTTCCTGTGCGATGATAAAGATTTTATACGAATGCTAGATCTGAATGACCTAATTGTCGCCCACCTGACAAAAGCGAGTGTCGTCGCCAGTGTATTGTCGCAGCGCTATGAGCTACAAACATTACAACTATGGCGTAGTAATATAAACTAAACAACTCTTTCTTTCAGATATACTACTGCTCCAGCCGATGGCCTGGCAGCGTTCACGATTCCAGAGTTTTGCGGAATAGTTCGCTGGTCGATTTCTTTAACGTAGAACAAAATCTACCCTTTCCACAGGTAATCATACTAGGGGATTCTGGCTACGCCTTTTCTGAATGGTTCATCACCCCCATACCCTCGAATGACGAGGAAGAAAAATTCAGCAGACACCATAAGAAAATGAGGCGTCTGATAGAATGTTGTGATGGTGTACTGAAGCAGCGTTTTCGATGTTTGAACTTCCCAAACTTGGACCCCACTTTCGCAGGTGCTGTTGTAAAGGCATGCTGCACGCTACACAATATGATGATTGAAGCTCGAAGTGAGCTATTTGATATTGACGATATTGACATGATTGATGATGTCATTGACTTACATGTACAACGGGAAGAAGAATCACGTAGACGAAATGAGCTGGTGCATTTGGTGGGTTTGGAGGAGGATGATGATGACTGATTTTGGATGTGTTTGTTATTATATTTGTTTCATAAATTTTGGTCAAAGGAGACTGATACATTTTACTACCTCTTGTCTAGAAAAATTTAATTAAAAAAATTTGTTCTGAAAGATTTCAGTTTATTTTTTTAGAAAAAATAAACATAGTCATGGAAACACAGAGCATGGCATACATCAGTGGCGGGGTATCCCTATCATAGGAGGCATAAGATTTGTCAGTCATCAAAGATGCAGATTTTGACACTTAAACATGGCACCACTAGAAATTCAGACAGTGGAGGTTCACCGTGATGAATTTTGAAAATTTATGTGAAATTTTTACAGAGTGCGGCATAGAAATGTGACTAAATTTCAATGTAACATAACTTTCTAATTATCTAACAGAAAATAGCAAATAAGGTACTATTTAAAAGCTATACACACTGCTAAATTGCCACAATCAGCATCACAATGATTGCATTTGAGGATGAATAGATATTGTATACAATATACTTAAATAGTATGAGAGTTCGAAAGCTAAAGGAACAACAAGTGGATGAGGAAGTCACCTCCAATGCTTCATCTTAGCGATGATCATCATGGCGAAGGCTTTCACCACAGTTGCGGATTGTCACACTGCTTTCATATTAATCATGCAATACTAGATGCACGTATATACAGATATATAAAAGGATCGACATGCTGAATGAAATATCTCTAGGGAAAATATTTTCCATGTGAAAAAACAATACCCAGGCCATTATAATGTGTCAAAATTCGGATATATATATCTTGAATATCTGTCAGCAAAAGTAAGTGTAAATTTAAGAACGAAAAGTGGTTACATCAAAACTGACAATCTTTGTTCTATATCAATTTTATCATTGAATTGTGCCACAGCCGAGTAGAGAGAAAATTGATATTATGAAAGGATGCACAGAATGCCAACATCACTGGAATCTCATGAAATTGCTAGAGAATAAGAGATCCCCAGTTGAAGAGCTCAATGACCGATGAATGCACACATTGAAGGTAGTGACCAAACGCTTAATGCGAACAGTAAATGAAGTGAGTCATTATCAAGACTCAGAACCGAATAAAACAGAGCTTCTCTTTTCAACAGAAGAAAACAAAGCCTCTGTAAAGATTAGTGTGGAAAGATTTGAGCACATACATGCAGTGTTCTGGTTGAACGGTCGGGAATATCGGACAGAGCATTTCGTGAAGTTTTACATGAATCGAAACTGAAGCCTCATCGATCGAAGAACATAAGAGCAGATGGATAAAAGGATGAGATTTGAAAAATGAAAATTAATTTTAAATCGCCTCGGGCACAATCCAGCTAATGAGGAAAGCCACGCACTAACTGACGAAAGTGATCAATGCGGATTTCAGCCGGAAATACAGACTCACCAGCTTTATAATTGACATTACAAACGATATCCTTTAGGCAATTAGTCGGACGAAACCTGATTGTGCAGTAACGGTGCAATCATTGCAATGTCAAATGTGACAATAGAAGTGTGCATCAGCTCAAAAACAAAACCTTTGCTATTTCTTGTTGGATAATTTTAAAGTTTTGCAACATTTAAAATTTAGTCACATTTTTGTGCCTGGTTTATTTCATATTCCTGCGTCAGAAGGATGATGTAGACGGACATACGTTCTTCAATACTAAAATTAAGAGTATTGTTATTTTTGCAGCAACTGAATATTTAATACTAGTATAAATGGAACATATGTTTTGATCTACAGTGTATGCTGAGTCATTGTTCACTGTTTTAAGGCAGTGGCAGTTTTTTCAAGTTCACTTTGGTCTCACGACTACTGCACCTGATAAGCTTGTACACTAATTTTCCATGTTTATCAACTAGCCTTCTATTTCTCAGCTACAAGAGACTCCAAATCACTCAATATAACGAGAGATATAGATCAGAATATGTCTTAACTGATTGCTTTGTCTTGCTTCGTCTTCTAAATTTTTTGAGAAATTTAGCGATTTTGCAAACTTGTTTTTTCCTATAGCTACATACCACTCAAAATAACTTAATGCAACAACAACGAAAAACGTATTTACTGTATAGGCAATTTCTATCTTTTGCACATTACTGGGGTAATTATTATTTTCAGTTCAGCCGGTGTATTAGCCACTGTCATTTTTAATGCTTCTGTTATACTCTTGATGCCTTATTGTGATGGACAAGTTCAAACATAATCATGATTAAACTTATTAAACGCAACAAGCTTTCTCATCATATCTTTGCAGATTTATAATTGTGTTCTAAATCTATCCAGAAACAAGTATTTTGGTCTCATCGCAAATGTATGGCTTACCGAGAACAACCTTCTCAAAATCCATCAGCTCCACCTTCCCTGCGCCCGTCTTCTTCTTTCTCTCCATCTTTCTTTGTAGGTTGTCAACCATGTTCCTCCAGGTTGTATCTCTCATATACGTCCAGTCCTTGCCAGATGGAATGACTTCGATCCCCATGGCCTTTAACTGATTACAAATTTCGCACCACCTTTTACGTTTGGATTCGTTGGTGATGCCTCTGGCATCATCAAATGATCCAAACAAAGCTGCCTTATTCGCAAGGACAAGATTTGCCAGAGGCAATTTGTTTTGGATTGCTCTTTTTGGAAAGAAGACATTAGGCTATTTCAAGTGTTTTGCACATGTGTGGCGAAAATTTAAATCAGTCAACAAGCCACACGAGTGCATTAAAACAAAAAACCATTTGCCTTAGATTTACTTCTAATTATTATTTCAATTACTGTCAAAAATCACTGGTTGTATAGCATTATCTTATTTACGAAGAATTATCCACAATTGTTTCAATTACTCAATCACAATGATATATATCAGTGCTTTCATCAGTCCGAAATCTCTATGAAACGCTATATGCATCACTGACAAAATTTAGACTGCTTAATCTTCAGTCGGAAAATTAACTTTTATGAAACGCAATTTGAAGCAGTGCTTTATATTTCACTGCTGAAAATGTCAGTGATACATATCAGACTGCTTAATTTAATGAAACAGGCCCCGGGAATCAAATGTGCCACAGCAACCAACACAGCAGACCATTCAGACACTAGATGAATACTAACACACAACGATTTTGACATGCATGATTGCTGAACAAGAGACAGGCGTACCACATGTAACCAACAATGGAAAACAAGATGACTGACATCACTTCATACTGAGGCACGTTACCAGAATAAAATGCAAATCACATACTCTTTAAGAAAATCAAGAAACGAAACCAAACACTGTCATGCTATTTTCATCACAGAATTATACAGGTCGTCTCTTCTTCTGTTTGAATAGAAGGAAAGCACTGGAACATGTAACGCAAATGAAATGGCACAATCTGTTGACATAATGCCATAGCAATCGAACAATGGGTCGCCTGTTCAACACTAAACACGCCCACAGAATTAGATTGTTTAGTCGAATCACTTTGCTAGAAGTGCAAACTGATTCAAACAGATGGCACATGCAGGAATTTAACAAGTGGGCAAAAAGAAATTTTTAATACCTTGCAGAGATAAGAAAAATAGTCGTGCGTCGCTTGCGGATTGCTCTGAATTCCTTCAAAATGCTCCGATCGCCACGACTCCTTCAGATTCGAGGAATTCAGATCATTGCGCAAAAGTTATCTCAATAATGTTGGGCCCTCCGATCATTTTTTAAAAAGTTAGCAGGCGCATGAAAAAACGCTCACAAACTTCTCTGTAGAACTTGACATCGTCTGTGTCTCTTTGCTGTGTGATCCGGTTGATAGCAGTCACTGAAACTTTGCACAATTTGGCGTGTTTGATGTTGAACTGGCTGCTCATTGTTCGATTGCTATGGTATTTAGTCAGAAGATTGTGCCATTTCAATAACGTCACATGTTCCAGTGCTTCCCTTCTAGTCAAACGGAAGAAGAGACGACCTGTCTAATTCTGTGAACACGCCAAATTGTGCGAAGTTTCAGTGACTGTTATCAACCGGATCACACAGCAAAGAGACACAGACGATGTAAGTTCTACAGAGAAGTTAGTGAACGTATTTTCGTGCTTTTTTAATAATGATCGGAGGACCCAACATTATTGAGAAAACTTTTGTGCAGTGATCTGAAGGAGTCGTGGCAATCGGACCATTTTGAAGGAATTTACAGGAAATCGCAAGACTATTTTTCCTATCTCTGCAGGGTACTGAAAATTTCTTTTTACCCACTTACTAAGTTCCTGCATATGCCATCGTTTTGAATCAGTTTGCACTTCTAGCAAAGTGATACGCTTAAGCAATCTAATTATGTGAGCATCACACTATGTATCGCCTTTTCTATACCCGTTTTACGTTTTTTATTTTGATGGTAGAAGGGAATTTCTAAGGAACAGAAGCCGCGAATCGATTACCTGGGAGGACGATTGAATAATGTGATAATCCTCCATCTTGTTGATCCGACGTCTCAATCGGGAATGGTTCTGGTCAGATCACTGAGCGAAGGATGCACCCATCTCACTACTTCTGAATTTCAAAAAAATTGACAAAACTGTATCACACATTGCTTGAAAACTTCTTTTTGTTCTATAGTTGAGAAATCAGGCAATTTCATGTGTGCTATGTTTGGACCTCATCAAACCATCAAACCGGAGTGTTAGAGTGTCATTGTGCAGATTCTATTGTCCGCTGTTGAACTGTGTTACATGGCCTGCTGCATGACTGCGGCAGCCAGTGAATAAATGAATTCGATGACTAAAGGTGACTTCTAACACTGGCGTCGCAAGTATGAAACCTGCCAAATTGACTTCTGAGACTGTCTGCTTCTCGACATGGAAAATGCAACTGGTGGCCTATCTAGATATTGAACGGAAGAAAGATCCAGATTTGAAGGATGAAACATGCATAAACATGATAGTTTTGTGTGTTGACATTTCACTTCTACGGGAAATAAAAATCGATGGCAGGACAACTGTTTCGTCATTACTTGCAGTGATTGAATCCGAGTGGCGATTATCGCGGAAGCCGGCTGATGTTACAAAGGCATTCTATGATATTACATGTGGATCTGATGTGCGGCAATGTTATTATGACTTGTTGGAAATTGGATATTATTTCTCAGCGTCAGACGCAGTTATTCGACAACGTTTTCTCGAGATCTTGCCAAATTCTTTGAAACAAATTGCTTATCTGGAAGTGAGTAGAGACAAGACAATCTCAACGAAGGCATTAGTGTCCCTCTTAGAGTTGATTCCTTTTTCTCCCAGTCCAATCTCAGCAGCTGTTAGACCAATGAGCCAAACGAAGAATATGGAATGCTGTTTCTATTGCAAAGCGACTGGTCATCTTATATCTCAGTGCCCGAAATTACGCTGCTATCACTGCCAGGAACAAGGTCACAGAAGAAACAAATGTCCCAAGCTCCAAAAAAACTAATTGCCGCAGCAGTACGCCCACCTACTACTGCTGCTTATACAAAGTTATTGGTGGAAGGTATAAATAAAGATGTATTGATGGATTCTGGTTCTCCTACAAGTTTCATTGGTTTTGAAACGTTGAAAATTCTGGAGCGTGAGTGCAAAGCGACTTTTCCTCGTTTCGCCGTTGCTGAGGACTCATGGGTGGCGGTAGATGGAAATTGGTTTTCAAGTCGTATGACTGTGCATTTGAATATTTTAGTGAATAATAAACATATTGGCTGTTATTTTTTTGTTATTGACTCACCAATTGGAATTATCATGGGGACTGAAAATTTGCATAGATTAGACTGTGAAATGGCATTCCACAATAATGTAAATGATATAAAATTTGTTGGAGCAATACCTTCAATAGATAAAACAGATTTTTTGCAACGTTTTTCGTTACCGGACTGGAATGATGATGATCGAAAGAGACTCGAAACTTTATTATGGAATTATAGAAATATATTTTCCTGTCACAAGATGGATTTTGGAAGAACTGATTTACTATACCATACTATCGATACGGGGGACGCTCATCCTATTTCAATCAAGCCTTACCGTCGTTCACCAGTGGAGGAAGCTGAAATTGTAAATGATGTGAAACAGATGTATGAGGCAGGCATCATTGAAGACAGTAATTCGCCGTGGTCTTTCCCTGTGCTACGTGTATCGAAGAAAGACGGAACTAAACGCTTTGCAATTGACTTCAGAAAATTGAATGATGTAACGAAGAGAGACCGCTTCCCTCTTCCACATATTGATGCCTTGTTGGATAAACTTTCGAGGTCTTCATTATTTACGACCCTCGACATCGCTGCGGCATATTGGAACGTTCCGTTGGATGAGCAATCAAAACCAAAAACAGCATTTCAAGCAGGAAATAAGTTTTACCAATTCACGTGCATGCCGTTTGGTTTGTGTAATGCACCTGCAACATTTCAGCGATTTCTCACAACTCTCATCGGTGACTTGAATTTGATACCATACTTAGATGACATGATAGTGCCATCATCCTCAGATATCTCTGAACACTTGCAGTTGATTGAATCTGTGTTTGCGAGACTACAAAAAGCCAACATAAAACTCAAGCCGTCCAAATGTCACTTTGGAAGAAAATCTGTAGACTATTTGGGATTTGTTATTGAAGAGAGTCACATCCGTCCGAATCCTAGCAAGATACAAGCTATCAAAGATTTTCCCATTCCTCGAACACCAAAGGATTTAAAGCGATTTTTGGGCATGTGCCGTTTTTACTCCCGCTTCATCCATCAATTTGCATCGAAAGCTGTACCATTGAATCATCTAGAAAATTGTGCAAAGTCGAGTTTTATTTGGACTGAAGAGTGTCAGGTGGCATTTGACTTCATAAAATCTTCCTTTTGTGAGAGGTTATCTCTGTCGCAACCAGATTTCAACTGTGATTTCTTTCTTGATGTGGATGCTAGCGATACAGCAATTGGAAGTGTTCTATATCAGAAGAATGGTCCACCAGTTGCCTTTGCAAGTCGGAAGTTATCAGCGCCTGAGACTCGATATTCAACAACTGACAGAGAGTTTTTGTCTTTGGTTTGGTCAATCAAACATTTTCGTCCCTACCTATATGGCAAGAAATTTACTGTTTACACGGATCACCAGCCCTTGGTTTATGTACGACAGTCGAAAGCTAGAAATGGTCGCCAAGCCCGTTGGTTGATGGATTTGGAAGAATTCGAATTTGATATTTTTTACAGACGTGGTAGTGACAACTTCGTGGCGGATGCCTTAAGTCGAATTGATTCCAATATGGTGAGTGATGGGAACTATGTAGCTGCGACATTTTCACTGTCTGACATGGATTGGCCTACTTTTCAAAAAAATGACTCATTTTGTATGAATATTTTGAATCAATTGCAATCTCATCGCGTTAAGAGAGGGTACACTCAGGATGAAGCTGGTCGTTTGCGATATTACGGACATCTGGTTGTGCCAGCCAACATGATCTCAGACCTTGTTCTACAATATCATAATCATGGCCACTTCAGTATCAACAAAACGAGAAATGCCCTTATTGGTGCCGGATATTGGTTCCCACGTATGCGTTATACAATCAACAATTTGATTTCAGACTGCTCTACATGTGCTTCTCGATCCTATCGACAGTTCAATGTTCCTCAGGTTTCTCTACCTAGAGCTCCAGAAGTCAAACCTTTTCAATTTGTCAGTATTGATCTCGTTGGGCCGCTATCATCTACTCACGGTGGCTACAAATATCTTTTGACTATGGTGGATCATGCTACACGTTGGCTCGAGGCCGTGGCTTTGACTAATATCCGTGCTGATACGTGTGCCACTGCGTTTTTGAATAATTGGGTTTATCGATATGGGCCGCCTAACCGAGTTCATTCTGACAGAGGTGCCCAATTCTTGAGTAAAATATTTCAAGATGTAATGAAGCGATACAATATCAAAAGGTCTTTGACGACTTCGTATCACCCTCAGGGTAATTCATTAGTGGAACGCATTCATCGAACTCTGAAGGATCGTCTACGCTGTGTCACAAACTGGCATACAGAATTACAAAAGTCAGTCTACGACGTCAATAGAATGAGTTTTCTGGATGGTCCATCGGCTTTCGAACTCATCTATCTGCGTGTTCCTCGTGTCCCATCAGATTGGCCTTCCGACTTATCGGATTCGAAAGTTCATACACATGAAAAGCCTGTAAAAGCTCCACATATCGGTACTTTCGTTGCAGTCCGGAATCCTTCTACTTGTAAATCGTCTCTTGATCCTTTTTTTGTTGGTCGTCACCAAGTTATTCAGAGACCTTCTCCTGTTACAGCAACATTAGATGACGGAACTGTTGTAAATGTCCGAAATTTACGCATCATTTCTTGATGAAATAATTATTTGTGCTTACGTGTAGAATTCAAATTTGAATTCACTCTAGAAGGGGGAGAGTGTTAGAGTGTCATTGTGCAGATTCTATTGTCCGCTGTTGAACTGTGTTACATGGCCTGCTGCATGACTGCGGCAGCCAGTGAATAAATGAATTCGATGACTAAAGGTGACTTCTAAAGACTTGAGAGGCATGTGTGATTTTCGTTAGGCTTCGAACATTTTTCTTACCCTTTATATTCGTTTTTTTAAAATCATTGAAAAAAACTGAAAATAATGATCGCATGCATGGAAAAGTGGCTTGTAGGACATATCATATAAATCTCCGTTTTCATCGAATGGAGATTGTTTAGCTGGATTTCAATTGTGAAATTTGAGAGGATAATGACACAAGCTGCTTGTCATCGGCAGTTTTATTGTCCAGGGACAGCGCATTTTGCGATTTCTGTATTGCAAAATATTTTCAAGATAATTTCAAGTTTTGTAGAATGCAAATTATTGAGCAATCTTCTAACTCTGAGAAATCATTTTCCTTGATGACACCCTAGACTCCAGGTTCCATTTCATCAAAATTCCTGTCGCATCTGAAATTGATCTCTTCCATTCAACCAACAAATGAAATCCTAGTATTCGTCGAAAACAATCCACAACTTATTGTCTGATATCAGATGCAAACAGCAAGGTTGCATTTCGACAAAGAGGCAATGAAAAACTTGTCAAGCACACTAGTTTACAAGAAAATGCAGTTGTCGAAAGAAAAAAAATGGTCACATAAAGATATATATCTAGTTGATATTAGTATGCCGTTCGGCGGAGTTGAGGAGATGCCTTCGCTGTTTACATTAAAAATTGCCAGCGGAGCTATTTAAAGAAGTCAGGCAGTTTCTTTGAATCATCAATCTCACGCTTGGTGATGTTTCGGTCCAACGTCAAATTATGCAGTCCGATTCTATCTCTAATTCTGGATGTCTCGACGGAAATAGATTGGCGTGAGAGGTCTCTGTATAGGTAGGTAGGTATGAGGTCTCTGTATCTGGTGAATTTTTACTCTTAGGCGTCATGTGCCCCAGATCTCACGGAGATAGAATTTTGGAGATGTTTGAGACAGCGCATGTATCGGATCAAGTGGCAACCGAAGCTAGAACATTTCGCATATTGAAGGCAAAAATTCAACGCGTAATTCTGGTTCCAGCAGGCTCTAGAACAGACTGTATTCCAGCACTGATCAAACTGCATTTTTAGATGGCATTTAGGCTAGCGTGCCATAGATTGCAACAAATAGGCGTGCAACAGTAGGTGACATGTCGCGTAAAGACTTCGCTCGGTTGCACAAAATATTTTGCCTTTATTGCAAGATCGCAAAATGAAAGTCAAAATGCATCCAAGCATAATTTTGTACTGAGCATTTCACAAGGCAAGCATGTTCATATCTTAAAGGTGTACTCCGGATGTTTTTCGGCTTCCATTTTATTGCATATAATCGAATGTCTGACTCTAGCTGCTTGAATCAGTCCACTCATAGTCGTTCAAACCGAACGGTTATTTAGTGTAAATGCGATATAAATGCTCCTGATGACGTCATTGGTTATCTTCCCAATGAGAATGAATTAACAATAGCCTTCCTACGACCGGTGACTAAAGCTGCTATGCGATCAACCGGCAGTTTCAGCAATCGATAACTAGAACTTTTAGGGAAGTGACCCGAAGTGAGCGAGTGTTTTTTCGTGTTAGGGCATGTTTTTGGAGACAGAAATATACATGTGTATGCATACACAACAATTAACTACATTCAGTGGATAACTGTTTACAATTAGCGCATTTCTTTTTACATAAGGTTCTCCTTACAATGGGAGCAATGCTTTAAAATCCACTAAAAATTTCTGAGGTGGTTCATTCAACATTATGATAAACAGTGAATGTCTATGTATTTGCTGTTTGTAAGCGCATATTTGGCATTATTTTGTCTGAAATGAAGATAGGATGAACATTTCGATGCATCGAAATGATTCTAAAATTTGCAGCTTAAGGAAACAACTTTCATTGCCGAAAGTTACATCGAATGACTTTTCTTCCAATGTACATGCGATTGGGGTCATGTTAAAAATCATCCGGGATACACCTTTGTGTTCCACTTAACAAGTCGAAATGATCTTAAGTCGCATTGCAAATCGTGGATCTATTTCGTGTAACAAAAATAGCAGCTTATCACAAGGTGCCACTGTTGGTTACTCCATATAGATCTACAGCTTTCAAAGAGACTTAAAACGATTTCTACCTATCAATGGGAACTGAGGACACGAAAATGCATGTGTTTACTTTGAGAAAGGAGTGCTTTAAATTTATGGAACCGGTATACGGTCCTTCAATTTCCGCATACTATCGAAATAAGCAACTCAAACATTAAAACCATTTCGGAAGCTTGTGGAAGCGATTGCTGCTATAACGAGGCAAAGGCTCTGTTTTCTAGTCACAGATCAAAAGAAAGTCTTTTCTACGGAGTTAGCTCGCTCTTCATTAAATCAGAAATAAGCACAGCAACATCCCAGTCTCTTCAATGATTGGCTTTTGAGGACTACGAATAGTCCTGTGATAAAGAAGGTAATGTTCATTTGGAAATTTCAAAGACTGAAAATGTCAAGTTAATATCTCTTGAAGATTTGGATTGCAATTTCTAACGTGGACACACTTTCGCATCGTCAAACTGAAAGCACAGAAACGGGCATTTTCAGAAATTAACTAAAATAGGAGAGGCATGTAAAGAAAATGAAGATAATCTGGGTAGTCAGGGTGGGTTCGAAAATTGTCATCTCGTGAGGTGATAGAAGTGGAGCTTCAAATGTTGCAGAAAGGACTCATTTCGTGTCATCGCCAAAGTAGTCTGCTGTCAAGCCAAAATCTTCGGAAGCAACAAATCTGCCATGGGAATTATATGCATGGTTCATGGAGAAAAGATGCGCATTCGCGGGAGAAGTGTCGCGCATTTTGAGTCATCCCAAAGCACCAACCAATTCCTAATACTACCTAATTCCTAATACGAAGCATGCTCATACTAACAAATATCTTGATTTCTCTTCTTAACATCAGTTCACCACCATCATTTTTCATTCACCAGTTCATGAGAGTTTGATGTTTGTTTGATAGAAATTCCACTCATTGCTCAGACAGAAAGCCGCAGATGAGGAACACAAGTTGTCTGGGAATGGTTGTCTTAGACATGTGCTTTTTGAAACTAGAAGTGATGTCAAACAGAAAGGATTACCGTATGGAACGTGCAGCACAGAATCTGATGGACAAAATCAGTTTGGTGTTCAGAGAACTTAAGTAAAATGTGTTCTCTCGTCCTTCCATCAAGCTATCGGGCCTTTTTGCTGTTCCGAAAGACCGCCCTTCAGAGGGCAAAAAGAAAGGCGCTGTGTATAGAATCTATTGTAATTGCCGCAAACAACGCGCGTAGCACAAAGGAGCAACCAGCATGGAGAAATTCACTCTTCGATTATTCAGTTATTGCTTTGCATGCGTGCGAAGGGAGCCATCGCACTGACTGGTGGAATTTCCAAGTCTTTGTGCAAGATCCTCGCTATCGAGAGAGATTTCATTTAATTACATGCATCCGTGCAGTATAATATACATGTGCTCATGTGTATCATCTACCATGTCAGTGCATTCTTAAATCTTCCGTCACTTCCCTAGATATTGAAGACAGCTTTGAATTTCGAACTTTCATGAGATTATGGTATGATAACGATAAAGATACACCAGACAAAATGGAATTTATCGGAATCAGTTTTCAGTCGTCAAATATTGGGAAACTTTACATTGCCTTTCCTTTGTCGGAAGTCGTCATTTATCAATTTTGTTCGGCAAAGGAACTTAATGAAAGAGTAAATATCGGTTTGAACATGAAAGTTCTGCCGACGAAATCGCTCATGTCAACTGCCACAACGGTTAGGTATACATCGAAGGTACTGGCAACCAACGAGTAAATTATTTTCTAAAGTGTCTCATCAATAATTTTATTGAAAAAAGCCTATGAAGTTGATCAGCATCAAACAATTTTAAAAAAATGCAAGAATATTTTGTGGTAAGAAATGTAGACTCTCAGTGCATTTGTTATTAGGTAAATAAATAACTTTCTCTGTCTCAGTTAATTGAAATTTGCATGGCTGTACCTTTCATGTTTCGAAATGAAATGAGTCTGCGGTCATCATTGGTGTTTAAATTGTGCTTACATGCTTCATTTCACACCAGAGATGTAACCGGTCCGGAATATTCCAGACCGGACCGGCGTCCGGCACCGGTATACCGGCGTCCGGCAGTGGAACGACGACCGGCATTGGACCGGCGACCGGATCTTTCGATGAATATATAGAGTTAAACATTGTTGCCTATAACTTGATACCGCATAAGATTACAAGCGAATAGGCCTATCGTGAAGTCAGTTATGGAGGCTGTAGGCCGAAACCTGATGTGCGAGCCTACTAGGCTATCGGTTCATAGAGTAGAAGCATAAAATTGATGTATAGCTGTAGGTAGGCATTAATATAATGTACAGGCCTACGATGCACTATATTTAGGCCTTTATATATAGGCCCATCTTGTACCAGATAGGTCCTTTATAGTAGGCTAGACCTGCCTGTTATATGCTTAGCAGGCCCTAGCTACATGTTAGAATGCTACAATTCCTAGCCTAGGCTAGGAACACTTAATTTTGATTTTGTCTAGAGCTAGGTTTATGCAGCAGTTTCGACAAATGCGAAGGCAACACACTCGGCGAGCACAGCATGGCAGCATAAGTGACTAAATGAAAATCAGTTCATAAGGAGTAGGACAAAAATTTCAAGATCGCCAATCACAGGCTGTCTATTGTTTTAGTGTTTGTCGCTGACCTTGCCGGTAGCCTTCCTAGCACCGAGAAACAGCCACTGTTACCTGAGAAGATCGCGCGCCTTGCTGGTGAAAGCAGGTGATCAAGTCATCAAGCATCGAACGGGAAAGTGCGTACCGGATAGATATCAAAATTGCCTGCACAGAAGTTTTCACGCCTAGAGGAGAGCGCATACCGTATGTAAATGTGCCTTGAAAACGGCTGCTAAAATTAGCAATTTACTGATTGACATGATGGATTCAACATGAAGGACACTTCCTCACATCATACCGGATGAAATTATGCCGATGTGACCGTCTCTGCCGGTATTGGCCGGTCTGATTTTTCAGTCCGGACCGGACCGGCGACCTGCGCCGGTCTACCGGCGACCGGTTACATCTCTGTTTCATACCAAGAAGCAAGCGACTTGCGCAACTTTAAATAGGGAGTTGTGTTGATGTTGAGAGATGTAAACTAGGCCTGCTGATGATTCCTGATATTGGATGAAATAGTAGCTACTCAGGTCTGTTTCCATTTTTCAACTGGGGATGCAACTCAATATTTCATTATTCTATTTGACTTGCGCAACTTTTTAAAAAATGTCTACGGCATTGAAATACTTTTTCTGGATTCTTCAGCTGCGATAGCCGTCACTTTACG
Source organism: Prostheceraeus crozeri (assembly GCA_907163375.1). Classification (NCBI taxonomy): domain Eukaryota; kingdom Metazoa; phylum Platyhelminthes; order Polycladida; family Euryleptidae; genus Prostheceraeus; species Prostheceraeus crozeri. Next base: position 109,791 of record CAJQUW010005093.1, on the reverse strand, counting down.
CATATAGTAGAATCCGAAAAATGTTAGCCTATCAATAGATTTACATGTAATATAAATCAAAAACGTTTCTGAGTCTCAAAGCAGAACTCAACCAGATCTCCATCGAGGTCCAGGTTGTATGGAGACCAGATTCATCATACATATTGTAGCAAAAAGATGCTGCTTTTCGTCAACTAATGTGATAAGTGCATGTATCACTTAAGCTATTCTTTAATTGAATATCTTCAAGAGTTGAAATTCACAAGATATAGCAAATAATTTAGACAGTTTGGTTCTTTAAACAAACTTGTTTCAATAATGCCGAATCTGGCTCTCTATTAGCCAAATGTTCTTGGCTGAAAATGAACTACCTGCATCAGCTTGATGGTTGGATACAGTGGTGGCCATAAATTTAAAAGCGGCAATTCTTTTGGGCATTGATGCCACCAAGTTTTGACACATGTCGGATGATATTTCTAACACCCATGCTTCTCGAATAGCATTTTGAAGATCACTCAGTGTGGAAAGAGATTTCTTCGACACTCTGAGTTTGACGGATTGCCAGAAGTTCTCGATTGGATTCAGGTCTGGTGAGTTACCAGGTCAATCGAGAACCTCGATGTTGTTGGTAGAAAGCCATGTTGTCACTTATGCCGCTTTATGGCATGGAGCAGAGTCATGCTGAAATATTTCGCAGTTGTGACAATTCATGAAGATTATTAGCTTCTCCTGCAATACCTCCACGTACTTGGATTGATTCATCCTTTCGTTTCTTGCCATAAACTTGAGACCTCCACGACCTTGAGCACTGAAGCATCCCCACACCATTATCGCAGGAGGATGCTTTACTGTTGGAGTCACAAATCGAGGATTGTAGCGCTCTCCGCTAGGTCGTCGAACAGGACCAGACCGTTTGAACAACTGGAAAGTTGACTCGTCGGACCAAAGAACTTTGCTCCATTGATCCATCGTCTAATTCTTATAGCGTCGGGCCCATGCGAGTCGAGATTTCTTCATTCTGGCGGTTAGTAATGGTTTTCTCGCGGATCTGTACGAGTGAAGATTCATATGAGCCAAATGTCTACGAACAGATCTGGGAGATACCGGTAATACAGTACAAAATTGCTTGAAATGAATGGTTGACTTTGGACTTCTCGGCGGATAGGGCGGCTATCCCTCGCTGTTGTTTTCTTCGGTGCACCTGATCGTAGACAGTCACTTAAGGATTTCTCTTCGCGATACTTCACAATGGCTTGATGTATAGCAGTCTTTGATATATTGAATGTGTTCGCAATATAACGTTCACTACGACCATTTTCATGGTAGGCGACTATCTGAGCTCTCACAGTTGGCTTGATGCTCTTTGCTTTGCCCATTCTCGGATTGTGACAGCTCATCGGTGAGTATTTGTATTTATCCTTTGGAATGTTTTGCAACCAGGACAGTGGGCGTCCCTAAACAAGGTTGTGACGTGTAGTTAACTATGAGTAGAACGATGAGCGACTCATCACGTCACTGAAGCTTCAATGACTTAAAAAAACATAAGTATAGAGTAGTAACAGAAATCAATAAGAGGTCTTAAATCAATGGCCAAATCTACGTGGTCTTAAATTAATGGCCACCACTGTAAATGGAAATAGGAGGAGAAATTTCATATTGGAGTTGGATATCGGCTGATTATGTCCTTTAAGTCGGAACTCATAATGGATTGAAGAGTCACATATCCAAGAAAAGTCAAGAACTTCTTAATGAACACATGAACACCTAAAGTCTTTTTCACCTTGGAGTAAGAAATGAATTCAAATGATGTTGCGGGTTCATGCATTTGTGGAAGAACGTTTTATTATCCTTTAAATCTTCGCACAACCAGAAGCGGAAATTTCACCAAAAATTGGCATAGCACAAAGTATTACTGGCATTACAACGCCGTTGAAGCTTTCAAACATTTCCATCTGCTTACAAAAGGTTTCAAACCTCAATATTCATTCATTCATTCATTCATAATCGTATATTGAATCAAATGAAAATCAAGTAATTTACAACTTAAATGGGGCGGTCATTTAATTAACAAAACCAATACAAGATATCAAAAAATGTTATGAAGGTCATTTATCAGCAAAGTCATAAACACAAAAAAAGATGCTTTTCGTCGGGTTGTCCTGAATGACGGCATTATGAAACGCTCAGAACGGTTACTGTGAACTGGTAAGAATTGATTGAGACAATGAAAAGGGTCTTCTGTTTTCCTAAACAAGGACAAAGAGATGTTCCTTCGTCTTACATCTAAAGGCTCGAGACACTTCTCACAACAGTCTTTCCCACATATTATTCGATGAGCTCGTCGTTGGAGTTTTTCGATTTCATTAGACAAAGTGGCAGGTAGGCAAACGAAGAGTGGTGCACAGTACTCAAGCAATGGCCGTAGAAGATTTTTATAAACAATAAATAGTTCTTCCTTTGGGAGAAAAGTTCTTAATACTCGTAGACAATAAGTTCTTTGAACAAAAATTCTCGAAATGTTATCAAAATGAGTTTTCCATGTTAAATTACTCGACCACGTTACACCCAAAATAGTATGGATATCGACAAATTCAATTCCCGGTAAGGGTATTGGTTCACAATTTGACAACTTCTTCACAAAAATGCATTTAGATTTTATATGATTGATAGAAAGGTTTACATCGTCAGCCCATTTCATTATATTATAATGCTCATTCAACACATGGTCATTACTACAGTCTTTATACAGTGGGACACAAATTGTGATATCATCAATATATTTGATGATTAAGTACTTTGAATTTAGTGGTTTGAGGCCACCACACACAGCGTTGAACAACAAAGGACCAAAAACGGATCCTTGACTTATTCCAGACGTAACGTGAACAACTTCGCTAATAGAGGTGTCGACACGAACACTTTGCGTGCGATCAAAAAGATAGGACGACATCAAATTTACAAAATATGGAGGAAAATGACAATCTATAAGACGTTTTAGAATAACTGCATGACCAAGACTGTCGAACGCTTTCTTCAAATCGTACGCCATTATTTGAACTCCTGTCACATCAATGTCATCTAGCATTTTCGTTACTTGTTCATGGATTACGATTGAGGCCGTTGTCGTTGATGAACCACGAATTCCTCCGTGCTGATTGGCGCCAGCAGCAACTGTGAAATAGTCAGTGAGTTGAGTTGCTATCAACCTTTCCAATATCTTGCTGGGAACAGGTAAGAGACTGATAGGTCTTAGATCGTGAATAGTTGGTTTCGAAATTTTCGGTACCGGCACTACGTGAGCGTATTTCCAAATGCGTGGAAAAGTATCAACTTGAATGATAATATTAAATAAGTGAGTTAGCGGAGGAGCCAAAACCCTTGCTTCAGCTTTGTAGAGTATAGTAGGCACTTAATCATTACCAAAGGCTTTACCAGGTTTCAGTTTTATCAATTCTTTCTCAACTTCTTCGACGCAAATAATTGGGCGCGTGTCTGTATCAAGGATTGGGAATTTTTGGACAGCACTGTTCTGTGTAAAGGCAGACGCAAATACCCTGTTCATATCATTTACAGCTTCATTCACAGACGAGTAGCTGGCAATAAGTCGATTTACGGCGTCATCCCCTTTCTTATTGCACACGCTGTTAACTATTTGCCAGAGTTTCTTGGATGACTTCTTGGCTTTTAAGGCCCATTTTAACTTTGCCTTCTTAATTTCTTCTTTGACCTTATCTCTTAAATGGCAGTACAGGGAAAAGTCTTTGCGTCTGTATGCAGTCCAACGCTGGTTTATTAGACTTTTTATCACAGGTGTAATCCAAGGTTTCTCATTTTCTGACATTTGCACTTGGCTAACGGGTATCGTTTCGAACATACACAGACAAATTATCTCATGCAATATTTCACATTTCTGATCAACTGTATAAATCATTTGATAAAATTCATTCCAATTTACACTTTCCATTGCACGAAGAAAATTCGAAATGTGTGAGGCACGAAGATCAAGTACAGTTTTGCATCTCGTGCCACACGTTAAATGATTGACCATGACACTACTTCTGTCAACATGACAATAAATTGTGTTGTGGTCGGAACCACCAACAGGAGGACCTACTGAACACGAGTACATGTTGGCATGAGTTTGACAAACAAGCACTTGGTCTAATATATTTGTTCCTCTTGTGAACTCCTTTACAATGGGAATTAAATCAAGCTTAGATGACAAATCATAAATAGGAAATTTGTTAAAGTCACCAGTTATACAAATATACTGTCCACGTTTACTGTCAATAAACTCGTCAACATTCGAAATGATGAAATTCTCAACTTCTTGCATTAATCCAGCGGTCAGATTTGGAGGTATATACAAGCAAATAAGTAAAATTCTGTAAGTTGGAATGACAGCCCAGATTGACTCAAAGTAAAAAGGATGATTAGGTACGGACATCTGAATAACATGCATGTTATTCTTATGATACAAACAAACACCTCCTCCGATGCGATTTGATCGGTCTACTCTAAGTACAGAATAAAAGGGTAATCGTATCAAAGAGTCCGAAACAGAATCATTCAACCATGTTTCTGTTATACATAGTATATCAGGTTTGCAATTCATTACAAAGGCCTGTAAATCATCTATCTTCATTAAGATCGATCGAATGTTCGTAACTGCCAAGCTAGGCAAGATATCGTTTCGTTTAGATGAGTTACTTCTGCAGATATCGTGGTTATTTGATAAAACACTCAGTGAAAATTTGTTTCAATAGAGTTACGCAAAACAACACGGCCTCTATATAAAAAAACATCTTCTCCATTTTGTCGTCGCTCATGCATTTCTTGCAGAAGTTCTCTTCTACGAGTCTGCTGGAAAGGCGTTACGTCATGCTTTATGAAAATTTTAGTGAAGTTATTAGAGTTTCGAAGTAGCGACGCACTTTTTAAAGCTTTATTTTTGTACTCAACACTTGTGAAACTCAAAGCTATCGGTCGTTTACCATCGGACCGAGAGTTAGCTTTCCCAAGTCGACGATGTTGAGATATAGTTGTATGAGATATCTGAAGTTCATTCAGCATTTCGCTTAATTTGGAAAAATCATGGGCCTTTCTTTCATCAAGTGACCCATCAACTCTTTCAGTGATACCAAAGACAACAACATTAGCCTCCCTGTTCTTTCTCAATTCACATTCTTTCAAAACACTTTCCGTTATGTTATCTCCTACTCGCTTGCAGGTGTCTCGTAAGGATACATTTTCCATTTCTAGGTCATCAACACGTTTGGTCAGCAATCTAATTTCATCTCTCAAATGAGCTATTTCACTTTTTAGAGAAGAAATCACTTCATCTTTCGATGCTTCAATAAGAGTCTTAATTTCAGCTAATAGTGAAGCCGATTGTGAATTTGACCTTGTCTCTCTTAATCTTGCTGGAGTGGGCATGATTTCTGTGCTGTTGGAATAGAGACGTCACACCACGTCGGACCACGTGACAGAAAAATCAATAATCTGAAAATTTCTGGCTAGAGAGATTGTAGATATTGGTCCCGATAACAGCTGATCGTTAATTAACAGCTGACAATCCCAGCTGATCTACACACGACCTTCAACACTCTATCACTCGATGAGGCACAGATATCGATGCACTGATAACGAGGCTAAAAATAGATCCGCTAAAGCCACGAAGATCCGATGCAATGCTTTCAATAGACACTGATATCCAATGAACTGAGATCAAAGTATGGCAACACGTCAACAGGGACCACGGCGAAATCCACCAAAACCACAGGTCGGCGGACTACAAAACCGCGATTTTATGAAAGATGGGTAGGAGACAAATCCAAAGATATAAATTTCGTCCAAACAATACGCCAAAATAACGACAAACGAGACGAAAACCGTCACTGCTGCGAGAAAAGACAAGAACGCACAACCGCACACGACCGTGACAATGAATATACGAGTATGTAGACGTCTGTTAGCCGTTCTAGTGACACGATTGAAATTAGCCTTCCAATTGATAAACTGTCATTCAAAGACACACCTAAAATAGCACGCTACTCAGACAAAGAAATTTCAATATGTGGTTGAGGCACTTTGTAAGGCTTTCATGATTTTTTGATAATCAATTTTTGACAAATTCAATTGCATGCTGTACTCTTTAGTTCAAAGCAATACTTGTATGTTTAAAGCAATACACAAAAACGATGCTGGTTTTAAGACCGCGCTTATGTGATTCCACTAAGGTCAAGTCATCAGCAAACTTAATGATTCGAGCAGTTCTACAATTGATTGAAAGGGATAAAATGAACAAAATAAACAGAAACGGATCCAATACCGAACTCTGAGGTACCCCAGAAGTAACTACGATGAGCAGTCCACTTATACCAGTTACTTGTATGCGCTGAAATCTAGACGATAAATATGAATATGACTAATTCAAGAAGCCTGTGTTATGACTTTTATGAAATAACATATTTAGAATCTTTCTGTATTGCACCCTGTCAAATGCCTCGAATAAGTACAAGCACGTCAACCTCACGGCAACGTTTTCAGGCTTCTTCATAAATTACGTAATGTTGTTGTGAAGATTTATGAAGCCAATAGACGTGGAGTCATGAGGATGAAAGGCATTCTGATCCTCACTATAATTACAAATATAGTAATTTTCTATTTCCGGCAGGATACAACGTTCAAAATTTTGGAGATTGCAGAGGCCAAACAAATCGGACGATAGTCGTTAATAGTGGGATTACTCTTCTTTTCAATTGGAAGTAAAAAGGAGTTTTTCCACATTTCTGGAAAAGTAAGTGAGTCAATCGAAGTCTGAAATTGGGAATTGGTGAGCAAGTGATGATGTGATCAGCTCTGCCGATTTACTAAGAAATCTTGCATTCAGATTGGCAGGATCAGCATATTGCTTCCACGGAAGAGAATGCAACATCTCAGACATGCAATCTTCATTGATTTGAATATTTCAAACTTCACTTGAGAAGGAACACAAGTCGTCAACAGCAGAATTAAAGTTATTGCAGAAATGATGAGAAAGCTCGTTCAAAAATTCTATACTTTGGAATTTTCGCTTAAGGTCGTGTTGGTGTGTTTCCGTTTATCTCTTTCACAATATCCTAAACAATGTTACGCCTATTCAAGACTCTATCATTCCAACGCTGCTTAGATTTCATTACTCCTGTATTTTCATTCAATATATTTATTGACTCTTTCATTCAAATGATGAACACGAGTCCAGTTCTTCGAGGAAATGCCAAAAGGATAGGAAATCAATTCATCATCTATTAGCCCTTTGCGAATGGGAGTTATTCATGGCTTATCGTGAGCGCTCAATGTAAATTCTCTTTGATTAATTTCACTTAATGCAGCAAAGAAAGTAGTATTCCCCTGACAAAAGGAAGCACAAATGTGCAACGATGAGTCATCATGCTGACTCAGCCCCTCCCCCTGGAAGGCAGGAAGGAGGTGGCCAAGGATGTGTTGGGAGGAATGGGTCCGAGATGAAGAAACTGTTCCCTACCCCCCCCCCCCCCGACGACGACTCAACCGACCAAGTTGGTCATCCCATCGTGTCCCTCATCGAAAATGGAGTGTTTGACATTTTCATGAAAAATCGCCCCCCCCCCAACGACTCAACCGACCAAGTTAGTTGAAGAGACCAAAAATGTTCAGAATCATGTGAAACAAACTTCTACCAAGGTTTCAGGTTGAAATTCGCACAATTTTTTTCGAAAATTTTCGTCACCTTGGGCCTCGACACTTAAGATTTTTTCATGAAAATTTTTTTTTTCAAAATGTTTGAATTGAGCTCCGAGACCAATCCCATCGTGTTTGTCGTCAAAAGTTGGGTCGGTGAAGTTTCGGTGAAAAATCGCCCCCCCCCCCCCGACGACTCAACCGACCAAGTTGGTAGAAAACACAAAAATTGCTGAGAAAGGTCTGAAATGGACTTTGGTGAGGATTTCAGTCGAAAAAGTTTTTGGAAAAATTTTTCACTACGGTGGTCGAAAATACTTAGGATTTCTTCAAGTCCAAATGTGAAATGTCGCTTTCTTAGCCAACTTTGACGATTTCTCTCTCAGGAATGGAAGTGAGTGAAGACGTCGGGTTTCTTATAGGGGTAAGACTGCACTTTGTTTTCTAGGCTCCTTCATTTTGAGACCTATGGCAGGCTTCGTTTCCAAATGAGAGCTTGTTTAAAATCGAATGTCTGCGCATTTTCCAAGATTTTGGTTATTTTTGAAGAAATGGGCGAGTGTTTTAACTCGACTTCTGATGATCGGAGAAAGTTGAGGGATGGCTTCAATGCAACCTGAGTGTGAGAAGACCACCCTATCAAAATTTGAAGTCAATCGGAGCACTAGAACCGGAGATAGACGTGTTTAAAGTTTTTGGATGATGGATATTGCGTCATCAGCTGATCGCCACAAACTGTATAAGTGGAATCTCTACTCGTGGAAATCAGTTCTCCTCCCGACTGGGTTGGGGTAGGTGAACTCCGGAGCTCCGATGATAGCATCGGACATTCCAAATTTCGGGTTTCCAACCGACTTGGAAAATTTCAATGCTGATATCAGCTAAGGCGTCAGACTTAAAGGTTCGCCAGGAGATGGCCTTCGTGTCCAGGCCATAAAAGACTCCAAAATTTAAAGGCTTGTAACTTTGCTTCTACAAGTCCGTTTGACTTGATTCAAAAAATATTCGATTGCTATTGATCAGACCTATATTGACAGACTACTTATAAAATTTCATAAGTAGTGCTGAAAAGTTGAAAAATCTAAATTCACTATTTTTGGAGGTTTTCTGGGGTTTTCGACCCTGCTCAAGTCGACTAAAGGATTTGTAATGATGTCTGAGCCACATATGATGCAAGCGGCTTTTCACTGAAAGCGAGCATGACACGGAGAGTTTTGCTGTAATATTCCACTGACAGGGTGCTTCTTCGGGACGGCGGACGATGCCGCAGTGATAAGTTTGGAAAGAGAGTGTGTCATATTTTAGACCGAAACCGCTTGAGCAACTCATGTTGGGCATTTGACACAGTTCTCAACGTAGCACTTTGAACGCCAATCAGTTGAGTCTTAACTATCTTGTCATGGGTGGCATCTAAACATCTATCTCCATTGCAAAACGCTTGTGAATCACGGCTTGCTATCAAGCTGATCAAAGTCTGCCAACCTCTTGTAAATAACTCCACCGGTTTTCATGTGTGGCTATCAAGTCATTGACGGTGCAAGTCACGGAGATTTTCGGTGTCATTCTTCCTGTTGTTGGACGTTCTTTCGAGACAGCGGTGAAGTCCGTAGCGATGAGTACTGCACGGGACGTTGGCAATGGTAATCCTTGTGAAACCTCTCTGCGTCATGTTTCCAAGTGGTTGCCTTTCGTCTCAACGTTGTACTCTGACCGCCAGGGCGACATTTAGCTATCTGCCACAGGTTACCTCATAAAATTTCCATTGCACTTGTCTCCCGATAGTTGGCCATACATGTGAGAATGAACCATGAGTTCTGCTTGTCTCTATCACGGAGACGAAATGATGAATGGAATGAAAGGGACATTCATGCGCCACACGCAACCACAAGCTCATTTCTCTCTTCGCTAGTGAACAAGCTCTTGTGAGTGTAATCAGAAAGTATATTATGCTGTACAAAAGTTTTACTGCAACACAGGTTGATGTATATTTAGAAAGTTTGATCATGGCGTTTTATGAAACACAAATGTCATAAAAGCAAAGTTTAGTGCAGTCAAATAGTTTTGCCGTGACTTACGTTTAAGAAAGTAAAGTTTGATCATTGAAGTTTTATGACTGACCGAACTCATCACAGCACTAGAAAGTTTTATCGAAAAGGTTTTACTGCACAGTGCAGATTGTCTTGTAACTTACTTTCACAGTGTCAGAAAGTTTTATGTTACACTCATGATAGACAGATGAACATATATTCTAACTTCAACTTTATGACATTCAATGAAATTCGTAAACATGAACTGTGGTGTAAAAAACTTTATGACAACAACTTTATGATGATAAAACTTACATAGATTGCAGTCGTGTTTAAAGTTGATATAAAAACCTGTAGAAACGCATAAGTCTTAGATGCAGTTCAACGACTCGACCATTGAACTAACATAATGAACAAGTCTGTGTAGAGGACCATAACACGCTCATCAGTAGGAAACAGCAAAGCATGCAATGTCATTGAATTATCAAGACTGAGTGACAAGTCTGTGTCAGTGGAATTATTTCATGGGTATGAAACAGTGAACATTACATTAGGACTGTCCATGAGTATTAAAGGCTAGAATCAAAGTTTGCTTTTCATGTGCTTGACAAATGAATACGTGTCTCATTTCTAAACGAATCGTGCGTTGCTTGTAGAATCAACATTGAAACCTGCATCAAGTGATTTTCTGTGCGAATGCAGACGATGTGAAAATGGCACAGGGATTGACATTTAACATTGCTTACAATATTCAATACGCTGCCATTCAAAAGCAGCTTAAACGTTTATCATAAAACCTATCAGTGAAACAGATGTCATATAACCCTCCTGTGCACACAAAGAATCACGAGCGCACTCTGTCGCCTGTTTGTCGCGCTGCCCCCTCAGCAGATAGAGTAGAACACAAAGATGAATGACAGCGCAGCCGGTTGGCGATCGTCTGTCGCGCTGCCCCCTCAACAGATAGAGTAGAACACAAAGATGAATGATAACGCTCTCTCTGGCACCCGTCTGTCACATTAAACACATTGAATTCTCTATCACATCTGTCCAACGAACAAGGATGCAGGAACTTATCGTTATCTCAGACCTCCCACCTAGCTGATTCCCACACAGCTCATTGCTATCGCACCGGAAGGGAGATTCACGCGATAAATGCATCTAAGTTTGTTGAGTGGCTGAGGATGGCAGTCAATTAAAATATGTCTTCCCTTTTCTTCCTCCAACCATAAATTTAGAGCGATTTGATTGCACGAACAAGACATTTGAAAGGCTGTAGCATTCTCATGTAAAGCTGAGTCTCTTGCATTTCACTATCATAATCATGTCCGATAAGCCAAGAGCGTGTGTTATGCCATTTCGCATTGTACACCGTGGAGAAGAATTCCACAGTGATATCTACGGCGAGGATATCACTGTGGAATTTGTGAAGTATTATTCATACTTCACTTTGAATGAGGATATGAGCCGTCGACTACGGCAAGAGATGGAGACGGTGGCGAGTGAGGCTGATACGGTGGAAGGTGAGGAGATGATGTGGAGTGAGGACACGGAAAGTGAGGAAGTGGAAGCGAGTGAAGATGTCATTGTGATATCAGATGATGAAGTAAGAGTTTTACGCATGCATACGAATGGCTGTCATCTCAACTCGTTCATGTTTTCTTTCAGTGACGGAGTGAGTGATGGGCGTTCTTTAGTTCATAAAATCATCATGCACACATACAGCACACTGTTTCACCACATTTCCTCGTGAATGCCTCATGAGTTCATATAAGAACTTCCTTCTAATGCAGCTAAAGCGGTCCCAAGCCCGCCACATATCTTCGGATATGGAATGCAGAGGGGAAGGATAATGATGAAATGGAATGAAGGGAAGCCAAACTTTCACCACATGCAGCCACAAACACATTTCTATCTTCATTAAGATGACATTCAATCACTTGAATTCTAATGTGACCATCACATCCTTAGATCTCAGTACAGTCAACTCTCTAACGTGCTTGTTAAACCTATCATCTCTAACTTTACAAACACTGAAAGGATTCTAACATGATTTCAAACTTTACAAACATCAACTTTACTTCTAACTTTACAAATAGTGAAATGCTTGTGACTATATTTTATAATTTATCTATCTTACAAGCGTTGAAATGCTTGTCACTTTATTTATACTTTACCTATAAATTGCTAAAGTCCATCATCTATGGGGATAGGGTTAGCCACGGTTGGATTTAGGGATTTAGGGTTTTATATAGCACAAGTGAATGTTAACTGTTGGTGTATAGTAGATTTATTGACTTAACCATTTGTGAATGACATTACTCCTAACATTACAGTGACATGGTTATAACTTTATTTCTAACTTTACATACAGTGAGATGATTCTAACTTTATTCTTCACCTATCTTACAAACATTGAAATGTCTATGACATTATTTCTAACTTTACAGTGACATGGTTATAACTTTATTTCCTTAGTGAATCCACTCTGTTGAAACGACAAGAAAACGACACAGCATGTACATGATGTGTTATTGAAATCCACACAGCTTTTTGTTACACTTACAATTCATTTCATGTGTTCTATCCTATACACTCAAAACCTGAAACGACATTTATTCTATTACATCCATGAATATGACGTGATAAAATTTACATCATCTCAAAACCTTTTAACAGCACTTTTCTTCAAACATATGCTGAATCCCACATAGCTTGTTTGTTACACTGCCAATTCATTTCAATGTGAGCGAATCTTGCATCACTCATTTCATGTGACATAACTTTTCACTTTAATTATTCCTACAATGGTACTGCAGTGGTCTCAACACAATCCCTACCATGTATTCTAGCACTCTAATCACTGTGAAATGACTGTTGTGAATTGTATCGCATTCATGCACATGACTCAGGCTTGTAAATTCCTGTTACTCAGGTGTGAGAAGGTTATGAGAACCTAGGATGCTTCAACGGTTCATTTCAATTTACACGAGTAACATTTGATGCTTTCATGTCTAGTAACCTGTATGAGTTACTTCATAACTCTATTTTAATGGAGACTTTGATCATTCATTCTTAGCTCGCTGAAGATAAGTGTTTTAAAATCATCACACTGTGAAGAGAGATTGCAAACTAATAAAGATAGAAATTTGATTTCTGTATACTTTTGGCGTGTGAGTGGCCATCCTTTCATCGCTTTCATCAATTTTCAACCCATTCTTTGAGTTCAACGGGCTTGAACCGTCAGAAAGTGAAAACACTTTCCGGCCTCATTATGAGTAGCCTCATAAAGGCTGTTTGGGACATTCACTAGCCTTATAAAGGCCGTTTGCGGCGTTCTCCGACTCCTCTCTACTTTTACTCGAAGATCTCTGTAAGAAAGAAAAATGGTGTTAGAGTTGATTGAGAGGCAATGACGTTCGAGTAACTTACTAGGAATTTTCCTCTTCACTTTTCTCACTGCAAAATCACACAGTCGCTCGTCTACCTCTATACTGATATGAATGCAGGTGACCCCACCTCCCTCGTAGCACTCCTGCGTGGTGTTTAAATTATCTGTAACAGTAGGCACGTCACATACTTGGTTTCTGTAGATTGGCAGGTGTACCTCTGGCAGGTGTGTCTTCTCTTCATTCCTTGTTGATGTCTTCAGCCTGAATAAGTCTCCTCTTCAGGTCATGATTTTCTTGTCTCATCCCTTGACAGTTCCGTTCTATCACACCAAGTCTGTCAACGTCCTGCCTCTGATGATTCAACTCGGATACTACCTCCTCATTGGCCATCTCCTTCTCCTTCCATTCCCGCCTCTCTTTCATTAATGTTTCCTCTCTCTTCTGCAGCTGTAATACTTCCTGCTGTAAGACTTTCACCGTTCCGGCTTCAATTTCTAGTTTGGCAATGTCCTGCATCATCTCTTTATTTTGTCTATTCACGGCCTCATAGCAATCTTTGAGCAGCATGTAATGGGCTTGCTGTGATGCCTTCGCCTTCAACTCATCTCTATCTAGAGCTCTTGTTTGTTCGCATATACCGCCTTTCTTTGGCGTAGAAGTGTTAAGTGGCTCCTCTACATGTTCAGATGCGTGCTCAGATACATGTTCAGATTCCTGTTTACCGCTAATGAAAACGGCTCTCACCTCCTGTACTTCCCCTTCCTCCTCACTGCTGCTTGTATCGCTTGAGGACGAGATCGTTCCCATCATCATCCAAGTCGACAATGTGTCTTGCAGCCGCCCTCTCCTCCTGCCTTCGTCTATGCAAGTCATCAAACCACTTTTTGAAGTGGCAGTTAGAAATAGACGCACTAGGACACTGGTGATGTCTTTTCCTAAATTCGACAAAGTCAGAGTCTGCTTCCACAGCATGATGGACACATGTTTTTATTTCGAAGACCTTATTATGCTGCTTATGAAAAGGGGGATATTTTAATTGACTGCCATCCTCAGCCACTCAACAAACTTAGATGCATTTATCGCGTGAATCTCCCTTCCGGTGCGATAGCAATGAGCTGTGTGGGAATCAGCTAGGTGGGAGGTCTGAGATAACGATAAGTTCCTGCATCCTTGTTCGTTGGACAGATGTGATAGAAAATTCAATGTGTTTAATGTGACAGACGGGTGCCAGAGAGAGCGTTATCATTCATCTTTGTGTTCTACTCTATCTGTTGAGGGGGCAGCGCGACAAACAGGCGACAGAGTGCGCTCGTGATTCTTTGTGTTCACAGGAGGGTTATATGACATCTGTTTCACTGATAGGTTTTATGATAAACGTTTTAGCTGCTTTTGAATGGCAGCGTGTTGAATATTGCAAGCAATGTCAAATGTCAATCCCTGTGCCATTTTCACATCGTCTGCATTCGCACAGAAAATCACTTGATGCAGGTTTCAATGTTGATTCTACAAGCAACGCACGATTCGTTTAGAAATGAGACACGTATTCATTTGTCAAGCACATGAAAAGCAAACTTTGATTCTAGCCTTTAATACTCATGGACAGTCCTAATGTAATGTTCACTGTTTCATACCCATGAAATAATTCCACTGACACAGACTTGTCACTCAGTCTTGATAATTCAATGACATTGCATGCTTTGCTGTTTCCTACTGATGAGCGTGTTATGGTCCTCTACACAGACTTGTTCATTATGTTAGTTCAATGGTCGAGTCGTTGAACTGCATCTAAGACTTATGCGTTTCTACAGGTTTTTATATCAACTTTAAACACGACTGCAATCTATGTAAGTTTTATCATCATAAAGTTGTTGTCATAAAGTTTTTTACACCACAGTTCATGTTTACGAATTTCATTTGAATGTCATAAAGTTGAAGTTAGAATATATGTTCATCTGTCTATCATGAGTGTAACCGTTCTCGCTACACAGTTCTCTTTTACAAGTTTCCCGTAAAATAGTTGTGACACTTTTGTGAGGGACTCACTTAATCTAGCAAGTTGATTCTTATCTCACACATGTTTTGAGTGTTTCCTAACTCATATGCATTCGACTTACAACGCTACAGGTTGTTATGTGTATACTTGTATGCTGTCAATGCAGACTGCAAACACGTTTAACACTGTCTTTGTTTACAAAACAGTCTACACACGCATTCAATTTGATAAAGGCAAACAACACATTTAGTAAAGCTGGTACGCTAACGAGTGTGACTGCAGAAACATTTCATAAAACCTTTTTCAACGTTCGCTAAGTTTCACAACAGCATGTCAAAGACTTCTTGCAAAACTTATTTCAACGTTTGCGTTTAGACGTTTAAGCGGACATGTGCTTCACGTATTCTACACGAACGGTTAATGCATATTATATAAAACCCTAAATCCCTAAATCCCTAAATCCAACCGTAGAGGAGCCTACCCTTAGATTATGGACTTTAGAACTTTAGGACGCACGCGATTCAATGTCATGGAACTAGCTCTCACGCACTCAACGTTTGTGACAAGACTACCTGGTTTTATAAAACATTCAACACTGTAGTACTTACTATAAGACCTTTTAACACTGTGAAACAATCTACACAGTGCATTAAAACTTTCTAGTGCTATGGTGAACACTGTTTTCATATAACATTCTAAACTCTCAGTGTCACTGCAGTAGAAAACTGCTTTTAGTAAACCTGATGAAGTATTCAGCAATCTAACAGTCATGGAATTTTCTAATAAGGGAACATTTGGCAACTGTCTCCACTCAACATAAAACTTTCTGACACTGTGAAAGTAAGTTACAAGACAATCTGCACTGTGCAGTAAAACCTTTTCGATAAAACTTTCTAGTGCTGTGATGAGTTCGGTCAGTCATAAAACTTCAATGATCAAACTTTACTTTCTGAAACGTAAGTCACGGCAAAACTATTTGACTGCACTAAACTTTGCTTTTATGACATTTGTGTTTCATAAAACGCCATGATCAAACTTTCTAACTATACATCAACCTGTGTTCCAGTAAAACTTTTGTACAACATGATAAACTTTCTGACGACAATCACGAATAAAACTTCGATGATCAAACTTTCTAACTATACATCAACCTGTGTTGCAGTAAAACTTTTGTACAGCATAATATACTTTCTGATTACACTCACAAGAGCTTGTTCACTAACGAAGATAGAAATGAGCTTCTGGTTGCGTGTGGTGCATGAATGTCCCTTTCATTCCATTCATCATTGCGTCTCCGTGATAGAGACAAGCAGAACTCATGGTTCATTCTCACATGTATGGCCAACTATCGGGAGACAAGTGCAATGGAAATTTTATGAGGTAACCTGTGGCAGATAGCTAAATGTCGCCCTTGCGGTCAGAGTACAACGTTGAGACGAAAGGCAACCACTTGGAAACATGACGCAGAGAGGTTTCACAAGGATTACCATTGCCAACGTCCCGTGCAGTACTCATCGCTACGGACTTCACCGCTGTCTCGAAAGAACGTCCAACAACAGGAAGTATGACACCGAAAATCTCCGTGACTTGCACCGTCAATGACTTGATAGCCACACATGAAAACCGGTGGAGTTATTTACAAGAGGTTGGCAGACTTTGATCAGCTTGATAGCAAGCCGTGATTCACAAGCGTTTTGCAATGGAGATAGATGTTTAGATGCCACCCATGACAAGATAGCTAAGACTCAACTGATTGGCGTTCAAAGTGCTACGTTGAGAACTGTGTCAAATGCCCAACATAAGTTGCTCAAGCGGTTTCGGTCTAAAATATGACACACTCTCTTTCCAAACTTATCACTGTGGCATCGTCCGCCGTCCCGAAGAAGCACCCTGCCAGTGGAATATTACAGCAAAACTCTCCGTGTCATGCTCGCTTTCAGTGAAAAGCCGCTTGTATCATATGTGGCTCAGACATCATTACAAATCCTTTAGTCGACTTGAGCAGGGTCGAAAACCCCAGAAAACCTCCAAAAATAGTGAATTTAGATTTTTCAATTTTTCAGCACTACTTATGAAATTTTATAAGTAGTCTGTCAATATAGGTCTGATCAATAGCAATCGAATATTTTTTGAAATTTTAAAATTTTTCTAAAAATTTTTCCGACTGAAAACTTCACCAAAGTCCATTTCAGACCTTTCTTAGCAATTTTTGTGTTTTCGACCAACTTGGTCGGTTGAGTCGTCGGGGGGGGCGATTTTTCACCGAAACTTCACCGACCCAATTTTTGACGACAAACACGATGGGATGGGTCCCGGAGCTCAATTCAAACATTTTGAAAAAAAAAATTTTCATGAAAAAATCCCAAGTGTCGAGGCCCGAGGTGACGAAAATTTTCGAAAAAATTTTTTGTGCGAATTTCAACCTGAAACCTTGATAGAAGTTTGTTTCACATGATTCTGAACAACTTTGGTCTCTTCAACTAACTTGGTCGGTTGAGTCGTTGGGGGGGGGGCACGGTGACACGGAAGACCGATCAAGCCAACAAAAATGTAACTCCTCTATACTTTCCATTTTCTCATTCTATATGACCAACACATACTCACTATGATGGTCACTGAAATTGTAACCTAGCTATTTGACTTTTAGAGCCATTTTCTTAAAATGGCGTCAAAAATCATTTTTACAGCATTTTTGGTGACAAATATTGTGACATGCTATGCCTGATTTGCATTTTAAGCAATTTTATCAACGTCTCGCAGTAGATTTATATCAAACAATAATGTATCAACCGTTTTGATGATGCTACAGGTGTAATCCCTTGTATTGGACCCAGTAAACCCCTAAAATACTACTTACTAATATCAAAAAATATATGAATACGAGTAAAAACAACAATTCATCTCCTAAGCCATTCTTTATCACTACCATTTCAGAGCAATATTCACATTCCCATAATAAAACATTAATTCCATAGTAGGGGATTGTCTTCTAGGCCAAACATACACGTACATTCCACAATTTTTCATATTCAAAAAGGCCTAGGACAGCTTTCTATATTAACTTTTTCAGAAAATGGTAGAAGCCAACATGCACACTAAAAATACAGTAGGCACAGTGTATGTAGACAAAAAGTACAATGTGCGTCACAATCCATCTTCAAATGGGCTCTATTGGATGGGAGCAATTGTTATTACAGGTGCCTGCCATTATATCGAATGATGGTGGCGAGCAAATTGTTTCCATAATTCTTGTTTATAATGTCCACTTTTCCGCATTGGACCCATGCTGCATGGAAATCCTGTTGAACGGATTCCGATGTTTGTTCACTGTAGGGGCCAAGTGGAGCTTTGTGAAATAAGCAGAATTGGATAACATGCACGAATAACACATGGACAGATGTAGTAACACTTATTTCCAAATCCAGGTAAGCTTTTCGAAAGTATCTTATCCGCTCAAGAAACCCACCATTCAACACCGATCCGAAACAAGCAATCCGTACTTCATTCAAGCATTTCAAACACTCAGCAAACTTCAGCAGTCTCCTCGAGTCTTGTCGAGCACGTACTAGTATAGATTCCGAAACATGAGCACTCTGCAGAATCTTTTTACATGCATTCCCTGTAAATTCTCCCCATGCAATTTGGGTCGAATGATTCCTAGATCAGTGTAAAACTGAAATGCCACCTCTTCACTCACAAGCTCCAGCTCCTTGGGGATTTTGTTTGTAGTCCTTAGTAAGAGATGGAGCTCTGGTGGTGGGATGTGATGGATAAACATGATGCTGTCATCATCGAACACAAGAGGTGGATGGATACAGTTCTGGAAGTCCTTGGCCTGGACTTTATCACTATGCGATCTTTCGCACTGAAAGTCATTCGCGAAATTTCTCACTGATCCCAGTGACCGGACATGATGTTGCGACTCCGAGTCCTTGCCGAACTCCCGCTTTGGACATACACACCAAAGGCATGGATGTGTAGAACCATGCGCCTGCAATCCTGCCACAATATTGGCCAACTTCAAGTCCAATGCATACATACAGTTCATGCTCACTTGTTGAATGTTGAGAATTTCCAAAATTCGAAGAACGTTGATATACGATTCTTTCACATCTTGAACGATGGCGATGATGAAGATTTTCTTTACACTAGTGTTAGCGAAAGAGTCCTTTGGATGTGGCGTCTCAACATCCTCATCCACGTACACACTCAGGCAGAATTTGAGGAAACCGCCGCCCCCTTCGATTCCTATCTTCACGTTGCGATTGTCTAAGTCAATATCCCGTTTTAATGAAATAGTGTCTATAAAATCTTCCACATCTGTGCAATAGACAACCTCACGAAGTTCCTCTTTGTTGTTGCCCGTATCTAGTTTCATGAGTGTGACAAAAAAGTACTGGGCGAGTTGCTGATCTCGATCATGCAAGAACTGAGGTGTGTGTGCTTGAACGGCATGTCGGTAATGGGAAATGCGACGGATGAATGGCAATAATTTGCGATGAACGCTGCGATTTGAAGTTCCAAGGGCCAGTTGTAGACTGCTGATGTCCGATGAAGAAAACGTCGTTGTGTCCTCTTTTGGGTTCACATTGATCTTCAATGGAAATGGTCCTGGACTCTTCAGCTTGATGCTTTTCGCACTTTCATCCTTCACCTTGTCACTGATGACTCTATAGGCCACCACTTTCGTACGTTCATCGACGGATTCACACATATCAATCAAGTTCTTTCGCAAGTTGGATAAGTTGCACCTGTGTGAAATCCCACGATGAATGATGCCTTTACAATGAAGGCACATTTTCACTGCAGCACACATTGACGTTTGGTTATTGGAGGAATCGGATGACGGTCGTCCTCTCTTCCTGTTGGAGACCAACTTGGACTTGGTTCTCGCGACGTTGCAAATTTCGCACTCAGAATATCGACTTTCATCCAAACGAAGGCGACGCACGTGTGGAAGGATGTCATCGAAGTCGTAGGGATCAGGCAAATCATGAACAGTCTTTTTCCCATTCTCGAGATCATATAGATCTCTTCGACATTTGCTGCAAATGGAATTTGGGCAGCATCGCTCTTCGGGGTCAAAGTTGCTGATGAAGAAGTCCCTTATTCGCTTTGGCACAATATCAGTCAACGAATAACCACCTTTATCCATGCAAACAATGCACACTTTGTCTCTGTTTTGATCATGAGTCAGGAATCTTTGGTGATGAACCTAAGCCGTGGCCATTTCGTTGAAATGTGAAAAGCTGTAATGATCTTGTTTGCTTGGCAAGTAGCAATCGATAAAATTCAAATGTGAACTGACAACAACAAGCAGATCTATTCAGCGCAATGCAGAAAGCCAAACATAGAAATCTGGTCGACCGCCTTTCTCGTGCGTGCTACACAGAGAAAGACTCAAGCGACGAGTGACACAGTGATTCTGATTTTGCTTAAAGAGATCATCAGAGATATCCATGCTTAGGTACCACAGGTTTGTAAATGCAGTGTAATACTATCAACATCCAAAAAGTGACAAAATAACCCTGCAATTGCCGAATTGATCATGAATATGCGTATGATGTAGACCTACAAAGCAAAACTAAGTTACGTAAGCAGGTCAGTAGGCCTACATGCATAAGCTTACAAAGATGCTAGTTGAATAGGCTATTACTATCCATGTGCACAAATAGGTTCACATAGGCCAGAAATCTAGTATTTTTGTACTATTGTATGTATAAACAAGAATACAATGAATTGATTAGCTTTGTTACATTTAATTCCTGCTACTTAATATTAGTAAGTAGTATTTTAGGGGTTTACTGGGTCCAATACAAGGGATTACACCTGTAGCATCATCAAAACGGTTGATACATTATTGTTTGATATAAATCTACTGCGAGACGTTGATAAAATTGCTTAAAATGCAAATCAGGCATAGCATGTCACAATATTTGTCACCAAAAATGCTGTAAAAATGATTTTTGACGCCATTTTAAGAAAATGGCTCTAAAAGTCAAATAGCTAGGTTACAATTTCAGTGACCATCATAGTGAGTATGTGTTGGTCATATAGAATGAGAAAATGGAAAGTATAGAGGAGTTACATTTTTGTTGGCTTGATCGGTCTTCCGTGTCACCGTGGGGGGGGGGGATTTTTCATGAAAATGTCAAACACTCCATTTTCGATGAGGAACACGATGGGATGACCAACTTGGTCGGTTGAGTCGTCGTCGGTGATGGGAGGGGGGTAGGGAACAGTTTCTTCCTCTCGGACCCATTCCTCCAAACACATCTTTGGCCACCTCCTTCCTGCCTTCCAGGGGGGGCTGAGTCAGCATGATGATTCATCGTTGCACAGTTTGTGCTTCCTTTTGTCAGGGGAATACTACTAAAGAATACTTAATAGAAGGCGAATAGTTTGGATACTCATACACCGTGCAAAGGTCATAAGTTTTTAAAGCATTCAAGAAACCGTTCAAATGTTGCTGTCGGTAATCAAATATCATTTTCCGTAAACAATTGATTGGAGGAATTACTGAACATGAAAATCAACTTATTGTAAAAATACAGTCGTGGCCGAGGCAGGCTAATAATTATTGCAGGATCAGAATAGAACGCATCAGATAGACCGCATGGTATCTGTGATCATAATATGATCCAAAAAACAGTTTCATATTGATGGAGAATGTACACAATTATTTTACATGAAGGAGTCTTTGAAAACCGTCGGGTCGAAATCATTGTAATCGCCGCTGACAATAACTGTTAAGATTGGATCATTGATCAAGACGGTCAAATTCAGATGATATAACATCGGAAATTGTGCGCCGAGATATCACGGGAAGCAGAGTCGTAGCTAATCTCTTTGTTCCCCCTCCAGAAAAAAAGTTTCATTTTCATCGATTTTGGTCCTCATGGTCACCATTTCCATGGTGCTTTCCTTCAGTTTTGACATCCCTTTTTAGTTTTAAGAGATCTAGATACTTTTATTTCCATGCAGAATCCATGTTCATGCTGATGAACGCTGTATTCCCATTCTGCACTAAATAATCATGTGTTGACTTTTCTTATTGCTCACGATAATATGCATGTAGCTAAACAAAAATATTTCCTTTAGTAGGCCTACTTGTATTGCTGTATTACACATGTAATGTTTCTCTCTGTGCGATTGTAAAAATAAGTTATTTGTTTTGTTGTCAATTTTAATTCAGGCATTATATATTTTCATAGGTATGAAAATGTGCTCCAATGAGATCAAAAGCTGACTTAATTGCATAGGCTTTATTTACTTACAAATCTGTGTGTTAAACATTTAGGCCTATTTGTAATAATAAATCTACATTGTGTTTGGTATATTTACTTCTAACTCGCATATATCTACAGTTCACTTCATGGTTCATGCCACCAGGCAGGGAAGGAGGCTGTCATTCGAAGAAACTCGAGGCTGTCATTCGAAAAAGTAATTGCTTTAGCGATTAAGTGTTGACGGTAGCTGAATAATGGTCAAAGTTTCTCTTTTCAGTCAAATCTGCTTGTATGCTCAAACAGTGGCGTAGCCGGGATTTTCGGAAAGGGAAGGGCTCTTTCATGAAAATGCGTAATTACGCAACATGCGTAACCTGTTAGGTAATCAGATACATGACTGAAGCTTGCTGCCAGTATATATAAAATACGCAATACTTTGCCATCAACTATAGTCTTCATCATTTTTATGAGGATTTGATGCATTTTAAACTGATAAAAGACTATTCATATATTTGTATATCCTATTCATCACTACTACTATTGATTTGTTCATAATGGTTATCATTGCATTATGCATTATAACATGCATACTAATATAATGTCATGCATTATTTTAATCACAATATATTCATCACAATTTGCACGCTTTTATCAGGAATTTTTTGCTCAGACTTCAGCAGAAGGCGCAGTTGTTCATTATAGAATTTATATCGAAGAGATGCTTCTTCCGACTAAAGAACATTATCAATTGTCATCACTTTATTGAACACTGTATTCTCAGTGTTATGGTCGCTCACACAGATTCTGTTTCGACTGTCTCTTCGATTACTTCAGCTCAAGTTATCCCAGAAAGATATGAACCTGATGAAGGCTCAGGCAAGGAAGTAGAGGGACCACTATTAGCCACATGGGTGATGTAAGGACCTGCGAAAAGTCAGTCTTGGTCAGCTGGAAGTCAGACTGCAAACAACCTTGCTGGAGCCAAGAGTAGATAGCATTTTGAGGGAACTTTTGAGTGTTGTGATACAGTCACAACTGGCCGGCCACTTAAGGTCAAAGCCTCAATTTGACCCCATAAAAAAGTCTTACTTTGAATATTATTACATTCTATTTCAATATATTGTGACATTTCGAATAATTCAAAACATATGGTTTAGCGGACATTCACCTCATTAAGACATTCACCAAAAATACTGAAATCTATCTCGTAATAGCCATCGTGAGTAGATATGGTCATATCCTAATTTGATTCGAATAGGAGTTCTAGTTTGTCCATTATAATCGATAACGCAAATGGAACCATGAGTCCACTCATCGATTTTTTGCAGAATAAATTCAATGCCACGAAACATTTTAAGTGACTTGGAAACAATGAATTGAAAGTCGACGCGGACGTACACTGCTAAAGAGCAGTTGGCGTCTTCTCCGTACCTGCGAGGCCTTCGGTGCATCCTCAAAAATAATTTTCCAACAATTATAAAAATGAAAAATGTCATCATTCATTTAAATTCGATAGCTTCTCGTGACAGCTGTGCACAGCTTTCCGTCTCAAAGTCAGACGCTCAACCTCATTGAACAGTTTTGCAGCACGTGCTTGAATCACAGCTGTTTTCTTCGAACAATTAGACACACAAGCTGGTCGTGTGTTCAGACGGAGCAGTGATGGTCAGAGCGAAAGAGAGTTGTGTGGGTGTGGGGCAGTAAGCGCACGCGTACGCACCATTCTTGGCTTTTTCGATAGACATGATGCTTTGCCTTCTCCAATTTTTGCAATGAAATTCTACGCGATTCTTGATCGAGGCGCGGTATCTAAATATAGTAAGGGAAGCGCAACCCAATTGTTCCTGGATTCGCTTTATGTCAGAGAGGCCACTACGTCAACATTAGCAGATGGCTGACGTTCAGACAAGACTGCAATCAGATGATGAGCGTTCTCCAATGAATTCAGAGTAATGCATCTGACTCGAACACCCAGATTCGGCAGAATTCCATAATTTGTTTTTACGTGATTGATGTGACACTATGTTTAGTACTGTGAATGAGATCATAACTATACCTTTCGCCCGAAGGGAATATACTGAAAAGATGACAGTCGTCAAGCAAGGTAGGTCAACACCTGATATAAAGATTGAAAGTACTCACAGAGAAAGAAATACACAAGAAATTTTAATGCATCAAAATTTCAAACATGTGAGCGGCTGACCGGTCATGAGAAACGCAAGAAACTGTTGACCTTGCCTCCTTTTTTTCTCGAGAAAATGTGGTCTGGACAGAGAGGGGATATAGTGATCTCAGCTCCTTGAGTAAGGCGGTTAAGCGACATGAGCAATCACTTCTCATGTGCACATTCACTTGACCTTGAAAAATGTTCGGGAAATTGTTATTAAAAATTCAGCTTTTATACGATTGCAGTTCCCACCGGAAAACCGGGATATCTGAAGCTAAAACCGTCAAAATGTAGGACACCTTTTATTCCGAAATCTTCCATTGCCCTTCAGGCGGAGCTGAGTAATATCGAGAGTGTCAAAGAAACCAGCCTCCTTGGTGTCATCAGTAATGAGAGACTTCTCATACCTCTCGGTCTTTTCATATCAATGCTTCCTTTCATATCAAGTCTTCCTAACGAAAAATGTAAGCCTTGCGAGTTTTGCGTCCTCTTCTATCAAGGAAAGATCTATTGAATGATCTATTGAATCTATCTATTTAATGAAATATGTTCTCGAATATGCATCTGTTGTTTACCCAAATCTCCCTGCCTATCTGAGCTCTCGCGAATTCAAAACTGTGCACATCGACTCATATATTGAATCCCGTCTACCCATATGTGCAACTGCAATTCATTTGAATGTCTTAGCACCCGACGCATAACTACTGGAGCCCGTCTGTTTTTGAAAGCTGCAAGCCATGAAGATGATGTTTTGCATTCTCTCAGTCCACCAGTAAGTCTTCTCGGTATATCCGCTTCATCAAAACAGATACTTCTTCAAATCGACATTTCTCACCCATACCTTACATAACAGCAAAAATAAATGATTGTGACGCTGACTGATTGGATACTAAAAATATTAATATTGTGTCAGCTACAATACCTAAAATATCAGCCTAAAATATTGTTTCAACTGCAATACCGGAAAGTCAACATAGTTATGCAACATACATGTACATATAGTATGTGTGAATTCCAGGGTGTCCAATGGGCTTATTTTCACCTGTGTTTGATATTATGCATGATAATGACATTTGTTGAATGAAATTTGAGAATGACAAACACGATATAAAAATTTGCCCAAAGCAAACTTCAGCGATACATCGATGACATAATTAAGCTTGAATATGTCATTAGTTATCAAATGAGGAATTTGCAACATCTTCTATGCTTCTTACTCTTTCCCTAGAGAAATTGGGTTTCTTATGAAACAAGATTTCATAACACATTGCGCAATGAAAAAAATGATATTCATTCTATCTTTTCTTATCACATCAAATGTGATTTTGATAATTAAACGGTTAACTGATATCGTAAATATATTCTGCAGATCTGCTGAGACGTTCAGTTGAAGAACCAATGGCCCTCCTTATTTGCTATCTAATGTAATTAATTATCATTTAATTATTTTGCATGAGAATTTCTTTATCCGCAACTCATGCTGCCTTTCGGTCTTCATGACTGTCAGTTAGGGGTCCGAATACCGAACCATTTTTGCAAATCCGGTATCATCGGTATCAGCGGTTATAAAATATAAACACGAGAAACAAGAAATTATCTATATTTTTATCATAACAAATATTTTTATCTAACAGATCTTGCTGAAGGTAGCGTTATGTTAAAGCAGTCACATTAACCAAATGTGCCATAGCGATGAAGTGACATGACAAATGTCAGACGATCTTGGTAGCACGAAATTACTTAATTTTCTTGCAAATTACTTTTTGATAAATCTTCGAATGCTTATGGTTGAATTCATGGACAACTCTATCATTTAAAATAAATGTTCATCTGTCAGTTAAACAATAGGACTTTTGCTGAACAGATATTGAAATGATTCATAACGGTAGCATAGCAGCTCATGATGATCGTTGATTACGAGATGAAATGGCATGTTGTAAAAAATCGCCCGAAATTTATGATGCACGTCAGTGGGATAAATGGCGACTACACTGGTCGGAATACGATTTTCATGATAGAAGTAAGAATTTTCAAATTCAATTCCAAATCTACTGATCAATGTCACTACTACAAAATATCATGTGTTGTGCCTGACAGAATTATGCAAACATCATTTTGTAAGCGTAAGGGCCACAGAATTAGATTGTCTAAGCGCATCACTTTGCTAGAAGTGCAAACTGATTCAAAACGATGGCATATGCAGGAACTTGCTAAGTGGGTAAAAGTTTAGGAAAATTGCGATTTCTCTGAATTCCTTCAAACTGCACAAAAGTTATCTCGATAATGTTGGGTCCTCCGATCATTATTAAAAAAGTTAGCAGGCGCATGAAAAAACGCTCACAAACTTCTCTGTAGAACTTTATATCGTCTGTGTCTCTTTGCTGTGTGATCCGATTGATAACAATCACTGAAACTTTGCACAATTTGGCGTGTTTAATGTTGAACAGCCTTCGCATTGTTCGATTGCTATGGGATTATGTCAGCAGATTGTGCCATAGAAATAGATTGTTTATCTAAAGTTGACTAGAATGGAAATTGACTCAAGGTCGCGACACATACGGGGGAACTAAGTTGGGGCATGAACCACCAATGAAAAGTTTATAATTGCACATGTGACTGATTCTAAACCAATGATTCAGCCGTTGACAAGTGTATCTAACTGAAAATGCGTGCGATTTTTGTGCCACTATTATGTATTGCATGAATCTTCATTTCCGTTCTAGATATTTCATTGTTATCTATTTCTATAGATTGTGCCATTTCATTAACGTTACATGTTCCAATGTTTCCTTTCTAGTCAGACAGAAGAAGAGACGACCTGTATAATTCTGTGGTGGAGACAGTAGTATAACTACAACAATAGCTATTTTCTTGAGAGAAGAAATATCAACTTTTCCTCCCGCAGGTATGGTGTACAGCCCGAGCGCAGCGAAGGATGGACAGTTAGCTAAGGGAGGAAATATTTATTTCTTCTCGAAAGAAGGTAGCTTCTCATTTTGTGATTTACAGGCATAGAAATTTACAATCCCATAGAAAGTCGTAGAATGGAAATTGCATGAAAATTATGGCACACGACGGGTGAACTTAGTTGGTGCAAAATTCAAATTGTACGACCTGGTTTCCATGTTTTCTGATTAACATTTGTATTTATCAAGCCAATTTCTGATCTAGATTGCTGCCCCTTGTCCAAAGATTATGTACACAAAAGCGATAATGAATTTGCAAAATACTGCGACGACAGGATGACAAAGAAGGAAATCCTCTAAAACGTTCTCTAAGTTCATCATTTTGGAATATCGCTCCTATAATCTATCAGGAGTATAATCAGACACATGTGTAACTTGTAATGTCGATTTACAGAACATGCATTGCTCCAGCTTGAAATCAGAGGCCAAGAAATGTTAAAGCATTTATTTTACTTTAAAAGGCCCCTGTTCATTAGATTTGAGCAATTTTCAAAATCTCTGCATGCATTCGAATATCGGCTGCCAAAATATCATCAAATTATATCACATAAGTCATTCAATGATTAATTGAAGAGTTCCAGCGACATTCTATCTATCTGAGAAATGATTGTAGATAAAGAAGCTTTCAGTGTGCTTATTGCAGAAAAGCGCTAGGTTTCTTAACCGCTTGACCGAGAAATTATCCAATAATTAGAAATTTTATCTGTGAATTCTTGAGATGTTCTTCCAACCAGTACAGCAACCACCTTCAATATGACTCTCTGAACCAAATTTTTATTCGTATTCCAGTGTTGAAAAATTGTATAATAGCTGTGAATGACTGGCACAAATAGACACAGTATATTAATCCATGGAATAGTAGGCTATTTCACATGATACAATGCCACCATCTCACTAAAATTCTCTTCATGAATATCCTATGATTTGCTGTCAACAGCTTCCTCAACCAACTTGGCAAATGGTTTGACTATGATACAATGTTTCAGATCGAGTTTCATCTATAAGCCATAGATTTTTCCATGTGCCGTCATTGTACATAGATAAGATATCAAACTTCCATTCTAGTGTACTATTATCTACTTCTATGTTTACAGGTGTCTATAGTTGATTATATCAACTATACCTATTTGTGGCTTTATCACAAAATATATGAATGAGAAAATCAAGGGACTGTATCGATATCTTGGTACTCTCTGGCTAATCATAACTTGTTTATAGACTTCTATGATTTGTCCTGTATAGGACTTTGCATTGAAAAATTAACTGCGGGAGGGAAAGTTAACTTTCCAATCCCGTGGGACTGAAAAATTGATTTTTCTTCCCGGCAGTTTACATGGGAGAGATATCCTTTCACTCCCACACAAAATGAAAAATAATTGTTGTCATGACGCATTCATTAACTTCAAAAGCAAAGCCAGCATTACAAGTTGCTTCAAACAATATCACATCTCTCTCTACCTACTGAAAGATATAAAAAAGTGGCGTCAAAATTATAAAAATGACAATCTGATGATGAGTGATAAAATGAATGCTAGATCACTATGTTTTGAGCGTTCCAAACTCGAGATCATCTGTAAATCCGCAAACTGATGTAATTTTGCGATATTCTACGCTCCCTAGTTTGCAAGACGTCTGGAACTACAACTTAGGAATTGTGCAATTGACAATCTGCACATTGAAAATAATAAAAATATCGTGCACGAATTTAAGACGAAAACGTCAATTAGCTTTCGCACTATAAGTAAAGAACTTTCAGTTACTTACTCATTTCAGTTACTGATAATGATCATCACATCTTCGTTCTGTCTCAGGAAATACTGGATCAATCTCTATGAAACACATGGCAAATTATTCGTCATTTGATGGAGAAATCGGTTTTGTGATGAGACGTATGTAACTAGCCAATTTGACTAATTAGTTCTTTAATCATTACATATCACAACACGTTCCCAACACATTTCTCAACACATCTGTAAATACGGATGTGCTCTGGATCCTGTTTAGCTCATTTTGCATTCAACAATGAGTACGGCTTTGTCTGTCGGAGTGTATGATGCATCAACTTCACAAAGACAAAAGTTTACAAATATACAAATCAAATACTTATAAAGTATTCAGATGACTGATGAGAGGAATGCATGCAACGATAAGTGAATAACGAACAGTGAAGCTAAAAGACAAATCGATGAGCTGAGTGAATGAAATTTCGACACATTTTTATAGTTATGGCTATCGGACAAATGCAAATGCATTTGAAATTTTAAGTTATGAATGAACAAAATATGTTTTTATAATTCCATGAAAATCTGTCGGTCAGATATGATTATCACTTCACAAGGCTTGAAATAATAGCCTGTTTGAGAATATGTCAATCAAATGCAGATTTGAACTCAAGGCGTGCTTTTGACAAGGCAAGCGTAGGGCGTGCTTCGTTACTATCTCAAAACAAAGCTAATAATCTCTCAAGCAATCGCAACTTTGCACGTTGCCTAGCTTTATCAATTCTTATTTACAGGAAGCCATCTTGTTACCTTAATACGCGAGGTACTGGGCAAAAAGGAGTGTGACAAAATCGCAAAAAGTTTTGTAGTTTGCACTTACAAAAGCAGTTTCTCCTAGTTGAGTGTGGGACACAGCTGTGACAGTTTTCAAAACACTTGATGACCTGGGCCCGGTTGCAAGAAAACCATCATAACTATATTTTCCTATCTACAATTTTGATTCTAGCTAGGAATCGTCCTAAAGTTGAGTTGCACCAAAACCTTCCTGAGCTGGAATCATCCTAAATAATTTTCTTCCTAACTAGTCCAGTTGCAACAAAATCGTCCTAATTCATGTAAGATAGAATCAGTTGCATCATTACTTTCATAACTTTTTCTCCTAAGTCAATGTTAAGTTTCAAGAAACTTGTTCTAAATGGATGAACATTATGGCACACTTAGTTCTGCCTTATCATTATGGGAATAATCTATAGATACTTCTATTGATTCGATCATTCACCGCCGTTGGTGGTGGTCGGATAGCTTGCGACAGCGCTGCATGATATCGATTGCGCGTCGTATTTGCTCTATGGTACATGCACCTGAGGAATGGTTTATCTATATACTACGTGTATCTGATTTACGTGCTTTAAGATGGAAAGGCTCACAAACACGTCCTCGTTTAATCAGAAGGAAATTGTTTTATTTCAAGATTTTACGCAAAGAAGGCCAATTACAACAAATTCCTGTGCGAATCACAAGAAGACAATGTCAATATGTGGATTTGGCAAAGAAGCATAGTGATCTAGAAGGTCCAGCATTGATACCATGTTTGACTTCAATACCATTGGATAATTCTATAATCGGTAGAACCAGTTCGAAAGTCCAGCTAACTATCCCTTCTATCATGTTGTCTAATGTGAGATCTTTGAGTAACAAAATGGACGAAATTGATTTGCGCTTCCGTGAATTGAAGCCGGATATTGGTATTTTCACTGAAACGTGGCTGGATGGTAACATTCCGAATTCTAGTATTGGTATTTCTCTCTATGAAATCGTTCGCAAGGATCGTAATAATCGTGGTGGTGGTATTATATTCTTTATCAAAGATGGTTTGAGTTATAGTGAACTGGATATGGTTTCCATAGGCACTAATGTCTCATTATGTCAAAGTGAAATCCTGCCAGTCATCCTTCCATCCATTAATTTATTGGTGATCGCATTGTATCATCCCTTCTGGAATGACAATTCGAAGCATGATGATGCTGTTCTTAGCATCATGGATATCATTGAACATGTCTTATCTCAACCTGAATATGTTTCGATGAACATTATCCTATGTGGGGACTTTAATGAGTTAATTAATCATACCTCGGATCTGGAGAATACATACTATCTGAGGAAGTTGGTTCATCAGAGTACAAGAG
The DNA here is from genome assembly GCA_907163375.1 of Prostheceraeus crozeri. Lineage (NCBI taxonomy): Eukaryota > Metazoa > Platyhelminthes > Polycladida > Euryleptidae > Prostheceraeus > Prostheceraeus crozeri. The sequence continues at coordinate 78,430 of CAJQUW010005093.1, read as the reverse complement.
GAAACAGAATATTGGATCAAATTTATACCAATATCTCTTGCAATCAGGAACCTGTAGTATTTGCACCGTTTGGTAGATCCGATCATGCTGTTGTCTGGTGGAAACCCAAATTTGTTAGACCAACCGTGCGCAAACGGAAGATTCGTGACTTTAGTGCTTCGAGGAAACATTCTTTTACAAAGACTCTTTCTCTTATTGATTGGAATCTCCTTTCAGAATTTCAAGATGTTGATTTAGCCGCTATTGCGTTACAAAATGTATTGTGGTATATTTACGACAGCTGCTTTCCATGGATAACTGTGCGTTTTCGAAACTCGGAGCCTCCTTGGATGAATGGCCAACTGAAAATCTTGATAAACAAGAGAGATATCGCATATCATAAGAAGCAATCAAACAAATATATGAGGCTACGCTCAGAAGTAATTAAATTAACATCGGTTTTGAAAGAGAATTATCTTAAGAATGCTGAAGTTTCCTGTAGTACAACAGATGGATGGAAAAGGCTGAGAATAATTTCTAGGAATCATAATCCTCAGCAATTGACAAAGTTGAATTTATCAGTTGAAGATATGAACAACTTTTTTTCGTCAGCTTTTCAAAAGCATGATGTGCATACAAATTTGAATCTGGATTTGGTTCATTCCTTACCTGATCGTGAACTTACTGTTAGTGATATTGATGTGGAATTTTATCTTCGTTCATTAAAGAAGGGCACCGGGGGACCTGACGGCATTCCTTTTTGGATATTCAAGGACCACTCCTTTCTGTTGGCTGGTGCAATATCGTCCATTTTTAACAAGTGTTTTTCCAATGGCTGTGTTCCTTTATACTTCAAGTATTCTGATATTCTTCCAATAGCCAAAATCAGCAAACCCAAAGCTGCTGACTTTAGACCGATCTCGAAACTTCCTGTTTTGTCAAAGGTAATCGAGCGCTTGGTGCTATCTAAATGGATTTTGCCTTTTATTCGAGGAAAATTGGACCCTATGCAGTTTGCGTACATACCTGGCGAAGGTAAGGGCACTGTAGCAGCCCTCACATATCTGAATCATGGAATATTGGAATTTCTGGACCTCAAATCTGGAGCGGTGAGATTAATGGTAGCTGACTATTCTAAAGCTTTTGACAAGTTACTGTTTTCCTCTATCATATCTTCTTTAGTGGAATTTAAATTACCGTATCAAGCGATCGTATTTGTAGCTGATTACTTGAATAACAGAATGCAGCGCGTTTCCTTTGATGGAATGGTCTCGAGTTGGTCTACTGTGAGTAGTTGAGTGCCTCAGGGTAGTGTAATCGGGCCTATCCTGTTCTCCCTCGATATTGATTCTTTACGTCCTACTTGTAACAATTCCACTATATTAAAGTATGCTGACGACGTAACGTTGGTGCACTATGTTCGTGATAGTGATGATGATATGTTGCAGATGGAATGGTCCATTAACGTGGGTCTCTGCCTGAATTATGGAAAATGTCTTGCAATGAACTTTGTTACGAAGAATAATATGATGCTAGCTGATATTACATCTAATCTTGGTGTGATAATTCCCACGGTTGAATCTGCTCGACTACTTGGCGTGACCTTCAGCAATAACTTCTACTGGAAAGAACACACTGCAGCTGTCACTGCAAAATGCTACCAGAGGATGTATATACTTCGTGACCTAAGAAGAGCCAATTGTCCTTCAAATTTGATTCGTCGTTGCTATGTGTCATTTATTAGATCTCTTTTATTGTATGCCTTTCCGTCTTTTTGTAATATTCATAAAGGTTTGTTTCAGAAGCTACAGCGTGTTGAGCGTTATGCACGAAGATTTTTTCAGAACGAGAGCCTTGAGGAGTTAGCAACTGTGTGTGACAATTTGTGCATGAAACTTTTCGACCAGATTGAGTCATCGCAACAACATACTTTGAGAACTTTGTTTCGTGAGCGGGTTCCAACATCAAGGAACAAACGAACTTTGTGTTCTCCGTTCGCAAGAACACGTCGATTCGGGGAATCGTTCATCCGTTTCGGCCGATGACATGTATATATGACCTTGATTTTTATGATTGGATTTTTGTGATTTTATAATTCGATTTAAGAGTTCAGATGCATGTTAATAATTGCACTACAACATTGTTATGATTTCACCGCATTGTGAAACAATAAAGAAATTTCTTCTTCTTCTATTGATGCATGTTGCAGACAATCAGTAATTGACTACCATGCGACCTATAATAATATTGTGGTTAATTGCATCACACCCGGATGTACAAGTATATTATATATTACAGTTTACTTGGGCGTTTTAGCCTATTATCATTATGTTCTTATTGCCTTAAGACTATCAAGTAGTTCATCTAGGTCAATTATTTGGTCTATACAATTAACAATTAAATAATACGAATAGTGAAGTTTGCTGAACATCAAAACATCATGAATTCCAAAAGATTGATATATTAATAAACAATCTAACAATTAGAACTGAAATATTCAACACATGTCAAAAATATTTGATGATGTACTCACTTCTTGCGTTCCTGCCAGTCATGCTGTTGAGAATCGGATTGCTCAAAACACTATCAGTATCCTCAAAATCCTCATCAACGTCAAATTCAGGTTCGGGCTCATTTGACAGGATTGCAAAATTATGCAAAATTATACATACCAAAATAACTTTGCAATTTTTGTTCATGCTAAATTGTAAACCAGATTTAAGACATGACCACCTTTGTTTGAGAATTCCCATAGTTCGTTCTACCGATGATCTAGTCGATCGATGTGCTTTGTTGTATAACATTTCCTTAGTTGTCAATTGACCTGTTGGTCTACTCGTAATTGGGGTCAACAGCCAAGACTTTAAAGGATAGCCTTGGTCACCCAACAGACGTTTGCTACCAAAGCTATTTCCGTCGAAAAGTTCGCATAATAATGATTCTGAAAGAATTCGACTGTCGGGTGCGCTGCAAGGATACTTCACAACACAATTCGCAATCAGCAGTTCCCCAGTCGATACAATCTGAACATTGATGGAATGCGTGCCTTTACGATTTACGTAGACATCTTCAAATGTAGATGGTGCTAGTATTTTTATGTGAGTCCCATCTATGCACCCACATACTTCTGGGAATTTCCTTGACTCGAACCAATCCAAACCACCAGCTCGATTCAAAAAGGCAGTTGTTATGTATTCGTTTTTCAGACAAATTATGGCATCAACAATTTCAGCAAACACTCTTGATACAGTGCTCTTGTTAACACCAAACGTGTCCCCCACAACTTCAAGGAAGCTACCACTCGCACGAACTCGAAGTGTAAGTAAGATACGTTGGTAAAGAGGGAGAGCGTAGCTTCGTCTAGTACGCTCACATACATGCTGAGTCATCTGATCTACAAGTTTTAAGAGAGAACACTTTCCAAACCGAAATCTTGCACGTAATTCTTCGTCGGTGTATTCTTCGAATAGTTGCCTTTCACGAAATATACGTGGTTTACGAGATCTCTCTTCAGTGGATGCAGCATCTAATTCACGAATTTGCAATAGTTGGAAAAAATATTCAGTAGCCATCGTCGTCGGGGTTATTGAACTACAAATACGCCAGTTTCCGCAATGTACGAGTGGTAGCCGAGTCACTTTCTATCACCAAGGGTAAGACAGCGACCACCCATAGTAACAGTCACCTTCATCGAGTTACGATGGCTCAGCTGCTCTGGTTGGTTATTCAACCACGGAAACTACAAATGAGATTTTTTGACGTCACAAGCCTGATGACTAAGGGATCATTGCTTACTTCGCAGCATTTCCATCCTCTGTAACTGTGATACCGACACTCATTCGTCTAGCGTCTTCATTAACTAAAATGACTGAAATGACATCGTCGTTGAGGAAGACAAGAAAAGAAAACTGGGATTCTATGGAAATATCGAAATTATTGGACCATGTGAAAGAGAATTACGATAAGCTCATCGGAAAATTATCTTCGACCCTTACCAACGAAAAGAAGAAAGAGCTGTGGGACGCCATCGCAAGAGAATTTCCTGGAAGAACTGCAGAAGAATGTAGAAAGAAGTTCTCAAAGTTAAAATCAGAGAAGATTAAAGAATACAACAAATTCATCAAGGTCCCGAGGGAAACTGGAGGAGGACCCCCTCCACCACCGTTATCTCACACAGCTATCCTTGGTGCCGACAATCCCCAAGTTACGGGTATTGAAGGAGGCTTCAACACTGCCGAAGAGCAAGAAGCCGATCCTGACTGCAGCTCAAGTCACGGTGTCTCAGCTCAAGTCTCATTTTCTACGCCTACAAGCGCCAGCACGCGACCTGTAAAGCGACCCCTATCTACGTTAGAAATATTACCGGAAACAAATTACCAAGATTAGATGACGACGTGAAAAGAAATTTGTGTGAGCAACATGATCTTATAGTCAAGAAGATCCGTCGTGAGATGGAGATCTACGACCTTCAAGAAACGGCGTTGAAGCTTCAAATAGAAAATGAGGAAACTAGAAAAATTCAATTGCAGAAGAAGTTAGCGAACTGTGACAGTGACCAAACCGCTTTTCTTCGTTGAGTTCAGTGAAGTCGTTTGTACAATAACAGTAACATGCTTTGGATGGAATTTATAAATTTTTCTTTTTATAATTCAGAATTTCAGAAATAAAATTATCTGATGGTCTTAACATACTTATAGGCCTACTTTCGTAAAATCAAAGGTAGTTTGTGAGAAAACATATCTAATGCTTATCTTATACTAAGTCGTAAATAATTTTCTATATGCAGGCCTATATTGATTCTGTCCAGGACAGTTTTTTAATCTATACTGCAAGATCATACTTATACCAATGAAGATATTTAGTGGAAGATATATGCCACGGAGATCTTTTATGTATAGTCATATTAAAACTGATTTACATCTAAGACATTACGGAACGCTTTTTAAAGATGTTTGAAAAATGTATAGATACTTATACAGAACAGACCTAGCAAAATTGCTTGGCGATGAGTGGATACCGCTTGTCTGGATTCTTGACGCTGAAAGGATTAAGTCTGTATAGTATAGGCTGCATTGAAATATTTATAACAAAATACGTTTGTGATACTTAGAGTTACTGATTGCCGACTTTAAGTTTAGGATAAAAGTTAAGAAGAAAAATTGTTTCCTGCAAAATCATTTTCATCCTAAGTTAGTTATCGTTAGTACAGGATAAATATTTTCGTACTAAGTTAGGATCATTTTATTTTATTCTTAACGCTATCACCAACTTTAGGACAAACAAGAAATTCATCTTATGATAACTCTCAACTGAATGATGCCTTAGGACGAATTTCAAAACTTCATCGCGATGAATATGAGTTCATCGAGTTCATCAAAACCAATTAGGATGGTTTTCGTGCAACTGAAATCGTCCTAATTTTTGAGTTAGGACGATTTTTCCATGCTAAACGTTTCTTGCAACCGGGCCAAGGTATCTAGTTTAAGACGCCCGGATTTTATTCTGCTGTGATTTCTAATATATTGTATTTTATTTTTTCTTTTGAGCGACTGCTAAGATAGACTCGAAGTCCTTGAAGAAAGTTGTCAATCACTTTTTGCCGTTACAGTGAGAGCATTTCCATCACCATCTTAAAAAAAGTACGGTCCAATCACACCACCATCCCAAATGCCACACCAGACAGTGCATCATCTTGAGTGCAGTGGCTTTTCTTTAATCATTTGAGGATTTTTTGCAGCCCAGATATGGCAATTTTGCTTGTTAACGAACCCATCGATGTGAAAATGAGCATAATTAGTGAATAAAATTTTCCTTGCAAACATTGGATCCAATTCTTGATTTTGAAGGCCTGATTGCCAAACTGTTCACGGGTGGAGTGATTTCGGACTTCACGTTTTTTTTAGACTTGAACTTTAGAGGGATGCAGATGCAAATCTTTGTGTGCAATGTGCTTCTTGACATTCCCAGTTGCTGTGAGCGATGACGTAAAGATGTCATGAGAGTGAAAGACGTTTCTCCTGATGGCATCGAATTTCTGAAGCGACCGTACCGAACATTTACGGACGGGAGAATTCATATTCATGACTGATCCATATTCCTCAAACTTCTTGATCAGTCACCGAATGGTTGTCTGATTCGGAACATTTCGTCTGCCTAAAATTCCTAGGAGGCTTCGAATTGTTCCATTAAAAGCTTTGCATCAAATTCTTGGTTGAAAAGTCATAACAAAATAGATTACAGATCTTGACAGACATGTCTGTTGTCGAATTGAAAGAATCCATACATTATAGAGAGTTTTGCCGTCAGAGTAAATCCGGGCGACGTAAACTGGACACTCCAAAGTGTTTAAATATGTCCCTTATAAACTTAAAAACTCCCTTATATACTTACTTTTGGGACACTCTATATGATGGAGCCGGTATAGCGGGACTGCGACGGATGGAAACGGGAAATCCATTTACTGTCATCCGCTTGGGCTTCGCTAGACTGACTAAGTCTTGCCGTTCGTTCAAAAATTTTCGTTAAGATGTTGCAATATTCTATTTCTGCTCTTAAACTATACCAGTTGATCTCGCAATGCATTTTTGCAATCTAGAAATCTTATTGAATCTCGTAATATTATTTGCTCTGATAAGACGTCCCTGTTAGTTTGCCAATGTACATGTAATTTCGCTTCAACATCAATACCTAACATATAGCCTAGACAGACACACTGTTGCCATAGATAAGCTACGTACATATGACATTGCTGTATGTATGATGTAAACAAATAATCACATCAATTTTTGGCGGCATTAAATGTCATACTCTAATGGGTGATTCTCACAAATTATACAAAATTTGCATCGAAATTTGTCTTGGAAGGTGTTGTGAACGAACTATGTGAATGTTAATTTTTCGTGACTTTTTTAAATGAGCTAACAATTATACGTTGACTATTTTGTAGTGTGTTAAAGAAATCTTTCATAAATAAATTGTATGAGCCAGCACACGTTACCTTTTAATTCACACATGTAACACTGGCGACGAACATTGAGTTACGGCTACAAATATTGTTTGCATATGTGCATATAAATTCCACGTTTACTAACATATTTGTTTGATATGGCACATAGAATAGGTGATATTGGACCTTATGATAAAAAAGAAAATCTTAGTGATTACTTGGAGCGTTTTGAGTTTTATGTTGAGGCAAATGATATCGAGGAGTCGAAAGCAAAAGCTGTTTTCTTAAGTGTGGTAGGCGAAAGCACGTTCCGCTTGATCAAAGACTTATTGAGACCTGCAAAGATAGCCGATAAAAGTTTGTCTGAAATAGGCAAGGCCCTCAAGGATCATTTAGAGCCACAATCTTCTGTAATAGTCCACCGTTATAAGTTTGACAAAACCATGCGTGGGGAACATGAAACTGTAGGTGACTATATCAATACTTTGCGGCACATGGCCGAAAAGTGTAAGTTCGGTGCGTCGTTAGAAGAGCGTCTGCGCGACAAACTCGTTAGTGGTTTGAATGATAATAAAATGATCAACCGTTTGTTATCCGAGGGTGATTCTCTAACTTTCCAAAAAGCATGTGACATTTGTTTGCAACTAGAACAGAACAGAGAGGACACTAAAAAATTAGTGGCGGTTGAAAATGAAGTCAATTATGTTTCCAAAACCAAACATAGGTTTAGGCCTACCAATGCAGAGGTTAGCAAGGAGGATAAATTATGTTATCGTTGTGAAGGTACAAATCACCTCCCAGACAATTGTTTTTACAGAAATAAGAACTGTAATTTTTGCAAAAAACGAGGCCACAAGGAATCTGCGTGTATGACAAAGAAGCGTGCAGGTGACTCATCAAGAAGGGTCAAACATGTCGATATTTCCTCCGACGATGACGATTGCGTAGAGTACCAGATTATGAGCATTAACTGCAAGCGGACGAACAACGCAGCCATAGTTGTGTCAGTTGAACTGAACAAAAAGGCCACACAGATGGAGGTGGACACCGGTGCGGCAGTGAGTTTGTTAACAAAATCAACATGGGCCACAATTAAGGATAGGTCAACCGAGATTTCCAAATGTAGCATGAAAATGCGTGACTACAATGGCAACCCTATCCCACTTCTAGGACAGGCTAGGATCCCAGTTCGGTTGAATGACCAAGAAGCATGCTTACCAGTTTTGATCACTACACTTGGTCGCAATAATTTGCTGGGGAGGGACTGGTTGCAGGTCCTTCGGATAGATTGGAAAAGTGTTTTTCATTTGACTGTGGCTACTCCCACTGAGAAAGGTCCAGTCTGGTGCGAAGAGTTTCCCGAGATCTTTAATGAAAAGTTAGGAAAGTACAAAGGCCAAAAAGCGCACATCCACAAGTTACCTGACTGCAAACCCGTGTTCATCCGAGAGCGTACATTGCCATTAGCTATGAAAGAGCCAGTTAAGACTGAACTCGACAAGATGGTTGAAGAGGGGATCATCACTCCCATTGAGAACAGTGAATGGGCTACTCCAATCGTTGCGATAAGGAAGAAGGACAACTCAATTCGAATTTGTGGAGATTTTAGAAACACTGTTAATAGGAACAGCGCCTGTAATGTTTATCCGATGCCCAAGCTCGAAGAGATGCTGGCAAAATTAGCCGCAGCCACCACTTTTTCCAAGATAGATCTGGCGAAGGCCTATTTGCAACTTATGGTATTCCTCGCCAAATTCACTCTGATAATGGTAGTGCTTTCACTTCTTCAGATTTCGATCATTTTGCAAAAATGTGCGGGGTGAAGCACACAACCAGTCCAGCTTACAGTCCTAGGACGAACGGTCTCGCTGAAAGAGCTGTACAGATTTTCAAGAACAAGATGAAAAAGCTAGACGGTAGTGTTGAGCAAAGATTGACGCAGTTTCTGTTTCGCTATCGAACAACAGTCCAAGAGACCACCGGATGCACACCAGCGTTGTTGATGTTCGGGAGAGAGATGAGGACGAAATTAGACTTAGTGTTGCCAGAGCCACATCGAGCCCGCTCTTATTTTCCAGACCTAGAGTCACGCTCAGTGCAGTACGAAGTAGGTGATCAGGTTTTAGTCAGGAATTTCATCCTAGGGGCGAGGAGCAAGTGGCGTAAAGGAACAGTGACCGCCAAAATCGGTCGTTTCAAGTACGAGATCCAGCTGGCTAGTGGCAGTGTTGTCACGAGACACTGGCAAGCTATCAAGAAGTTCGAGAGTACCGAGGAAGACGAACAAACGTTACCGAAGGAGAACGTCGATCGACTCTGGCGTACTGTGGAGGATTCCCCACGACCAATGGGAGAAAGAGAGACTGATTCTGATCGCCGGCTTCGTGACACGGCTAACAATGGAGAAGATTTGATCGATTTGGAGGCTACGAACGACGGCGGACCGGGTCGAGAGAACGGAGATGGAGAACGGAAGAGTTCACGTGAAGTGCCACCGGAGGACGGTCACCTTCCGGCACCTACAAGGAAGAATCCGGAAAGACATTGTGGAAAACCCCATCGCTTCCGCGACTAGGAGGGAGGGGTGTTGTGAACGAACTATGTGAATGTTAATTTTTCGTGACTTTTTTAAATGAGCTAACAATTATACGTTGACTATTTTGTAGTGTGTTAAAGAAATCTTTCATGAATAAATTGTATGAGCCAGCACACGTTACCTTTTAATTCACACATGTAACAGAAGGTCACCATTCCAAAATTTCTTGTAACCTAACTTTTAAGGCTCTAGATGTCGACCAGAATTTCTCTTGAATTTCTTTGTTTAAGTTAGTGAAGCTTCTAACATGGAAATAACTTTTGTTGAGCGTAATTTCAGCTGTACGGCTAGGAAACGATTTGCGGTTAGTTATTTCATCAAAATGATTTCTCTTTTGAAGAGAAAATATAATGAAAAGTGAATTTTTACAAAGTAGGTCCCATGTTTGCACCGACAATGTACCGGTACAATTATTATGATTCTTGTAAAAAATGGACAAGTTTTTCGAGACCATTTACTTACTGGTAGGCTATATAGTGAATTGGCGGAATTGGCAGCTAATAATCAGTATTTTCCAGATAGCTGATAAAGTACCGCGTAAAAATGAATTCGAAGAAGAAGCGGTGGAGCGTCGTTGCAGGATCAAGAGTACGCAAAAAAGAAAAAAGAGAGGAGGACCAAAAAATGCATTGCCAACACCCGACATTCGTCACGATGAGCTGAATAATTGGCCCATAGGTTCGGATACGATCGGATATTATAAGAAGCAGTTATGTGGCTGAACACATTCTTGATTTCACGGACAGAATTCATTATGTGCGAGAAATGCAAAAGCATCCGTGTATCTGAAAAGGAAAGGACAGTTATAAACTCTTCCATACTTCATGATAATTACAAACCTTTTTAAAGCCAATATTGTGAAATAAGATGATACGTTTGCCATTTGCAGATAGCCATATATTTCATAATTTCTAATAATTCCATTCCTTTCTAGTATAATATTTTCATAGTATTTGTATTTGTTTTTCTGAACAAAGACTGCACATAACAGTTTGAACACTGCAGTATACAAACTTAGTAATTGCCCGACCGGTCACTAATTTCTAATGTATGCGATGTACGAGTAGATATCTAATTCAACTTTTACATCAGTACAATTAGACTCAAAACAAGTAAACAGATGCAAAGAACACATGCAATTTTCGGAAATTTTATACCCTGGGCAGAGTAAGGTTAGGAGACAACTCATTGGGGGAATACATTATAGAGAACAAAACCAGTTTTCATTCCATCAGAAATCAATGCTTAAGTACAGCAGCTTCGATGCTACTTTTCCATCACCTGAGTGATTATCATAGTCCCATTAACATTTCATTTTATATATTTTTCCATCCATACATCCTTGCATCAATCTAGTGACACTCTCTATCAAAAAAGAAAGCTCATTTTTCTTGGCGATTAAACATGCATGTATGAATAAAGGGTTTCAAACATAAATTTTCAGATAATGCTGTCTACTTAAAGCCTCAAGCAATGAAGATCAAAAGCTCTACATGCAAATGTTGTGAAATGCGATGTTATTTAACATCTTTCCAAAAAAGGATGATATAATATTGTGATTTTCTTGAAAAATTATGTTTTCTATCAAGCGTGAAATTGATGCCGACTCTTTTGCTTGTTTGGGATTAATTATTTAATGCAATTGAACTCGGATTTGAGGGTTATTTTCGATAGTTTGACTTAATTGTCAGCAGTTGTCAATATTATCAAAAGCTAGGCATGCTTATTTGCCCACTTATCATTTGTTTAGCTGCGTTGCTTAACTGCAAAGGTGTTGAAGTGAGTTTCTTGAATCTGTTTGATCGATATTATGGTAAAAATACTTTGAAATGAACGAAAATCTGCCATTCACTATTGTTTGGAATAAGGCAACTGAACCGTGATAGCTACAGATTACCTTTATATGTGTATTTATATATAAAGTCATCTTCTTTCAGTATTTACCGAAGCTCAAGTGAATACATAGAACACGATTTTGTAGATAAGAATTTCGAGATTTTACTTTCAGTAGCATAATTCATAGTAACAAAAAGCTATCAGAAAATGTTTGAATTGTGGTTGACAAAAAAAGCCAAGTTGAACATTATTTAGGTTTAGAATTCATCAGAGTCTAAAAAACAAAGGACAGTGCTAGGAATTCAAGAGCTAGACCATAGAAATTAATTTATATACAATCCTTCTATAATATGCATTGAAGGGAAGCAGCAAATCAAATATGTATGTGTGGGGAAAAACAGTTTGCTATATTTTAACATGGCCATGCTGGGGGAGGGGGTGTTTCGTCAATAGTGCCACATTTTTGCTGCGGTCGTTTAAAAAATAAGACGCCCGATCTGCACTGTGTGACGATACATTTGGGGTATTTTCCCACCTTGCTGAATTTGAATCACTGCAAGGTCAAATTAATGAACTATATTGAAAAGTATTTTTTTGGATTGCGAATTATTCTTTTTGTAAGTATTTATATTGCATTTTGTAAATATTCAGTGTAATAGTCTTGAATTAAACTCCTCGATTTTCAATCACTGCGGTATCTTAGCATGAGTCTATAAATCATTACATTGTCATGTATCATGCTATTAACATTGATTTAAGAATTAGAAATTCAAATGTTATGCAAGTTTTGCTTATAAAAATGTGTTTTAATAATAGCACATGCAAGCAGTCTTTCATGTCTTTTCCAAATCGCAAGAAACTTCTGAACACATCCACCCAAGTTGGCTTCGCAACAAAGCATTCATGAAGGGGATCTACCGAAATTCGGCAAAAATTGAAAATTTTCAAAATCATACAGTATTCAACTTGGTGATTTTAAATTTTGAACTGCCATTTACAGTGTGAAGATGAATGAGTGAGCTAGAGCAAATGAACGCCACCATTAGAATGTTCATTTGCAAATCTTCATCATAGGCAATCATATTTAGCAAGAACATCATCGAAAAAGGAAGACATCGAAATATTTATCAACTGATTGATATTCATCTATTCCTCTCTGCTATTTTTGGCTGGACTTAATTTTCTTAATAGGCACAGATTCTCGCAGGTTGATGGAATTTATCTGTCGATATCAGCTGTGTTACATACTTTGGTATAAAAAAAGTTGATATGTGATCAGATGTGCATGCATCTGTTGAATTCAGCGGCAAATACCCAAAACGAGATGGAGTAAAACTGGCAGGAAAAATTAACAAAATTGCATAAAATCGGTCTTTGTGACAAACTGACGCGCATAAAATGTCGGTTAAATCAGTATGTCCATTTAAATACATATAACATAGCAATTCTGTCATCGGACACCATTTCTTTCTGCTAAAAGATCGCCTGGGTAAATATCAGATAGAATAGAACTTGAACCCGTACATAATTTGTCACCATGACGTTTTAGACATTAAGCAGGTGAAATTGAATTCACCTTCATTAAAAAGGGTTTTCATGTAAACAATACTAATAATATCCCAGGAATAGATAAGCTAACAACGCAAAATAATTCGCTGTTAATTGTAATATCATATATTAGCTGTCCAAATAGAGCTAGGACTCGTCTCATTTTAAAGTCATCTGCTTATCATGCCTGACTTGGTGTGTATACTTGATCCCTGCAAACTTTTTAATCTCTGATTTCCACTTGTGATTTGATTCAACATGTACATTCTCTCTCTCTCAAATATTAGATGTCATCTAACATCATTTTTCAGCTTCATTTACAAATCGATAGATTGCACTAGTAAACAAAGATTTTGTTTGGATCATTCTAAAGAATGATTCTAAATTCTTCAAATTTCAAAAAAAATTCAAAAAATTCAAAATTCAAAAACAAAATTTTCTTTTTGCTTTCATCGTGTTGAGCTATCAACCAGTTGAGTAAGACTGTTTTCAATAATCGTCGAAAGGAAAATGTCATGACATTTATCACCCAAACTGCGCGGAACCGACCAGTCGATACATGGGAAATTAAAATCTCCACAGAGCAGAAATGTTAATTTGGACCAGCACACAAATGAATGATAGACTTTAATTGTTTAGACGAGTCTATGGTCGACTTAGGAGGATTGTAAACAGCGAGTAACCGATACTTTAGACATTTAGACAGCATGATATCCAAGCAAATAGCATCAAAAAAATTTGATTCTGGAACGTCAACCCGAGTTGCACATAGATCCATACGCACAAATACGGCAACTCCACCATAACCATCACATCTGTCACATCTAAACACATTGTAGAACAAGTTATTACATAGAAGAGAATCAGGAGTGCAATGCTTCAACCATGTTTCGGTAAATATTAGAACGTCATAAGCAGCAGAGGACAGTAATACATGCAGATTAGGCAGTTTATTCCACTAGACGAAATGATTTGCTAAGTCTTACTAAGTCTGGTCAGATTCTTGCAAAGTCTGATAAGAAATTATTTTATTTAAGATCTTACATTTCCTGACCAGAAAGTACCAGACTTACTAAGTCTTATATTTTGCAAAATAAGATCCTTTCAGATCTTACCAGCTGATAATTGAAATTAAGAAAAGTGAACTGAAATTTAAAACTTGAAGTCCGATTTCAGTGCGAAGATCAGACGATGTCAATGGTTTTAGTTCTTAAATGATCTTGCTGGAACATCAGTGCAGTAGAGAAACGCAAAATATAAGACTTTTTTCTACTCAAAAGATGTCTAAAAATCACAAATAAGATCTTATCAGATCTGATCAGATTTGCTAATAAGACTTAGCACGACTGGTACTTTATGGTCAGAACGTGTAAGATTTCCTTAATAAGATTAAGTAAGTCATTTTGTCTAGTGTGTTCAAAGATCGGGAGTTGCACAGCAAACATCTTAAATTACTAAGAGCTTAATTCGATGAAGTAGGCCTGTCACAATGTAATTCAGAACGTGGGCAGAATGTTGTTTCACTTTCAGTCGCAGAAACTGGAGTGTTTAAAATGTTGGCTGAAAACCCGAAGAAGGTGGAAGCTGGTTCCGTTCAACAACTCTACCTCGATGAATTATGCAGTCTAACCCGGCATTGCGCTTTTCCTTCAATTCGTTGCGGAGCTGAAATTGCAAATTACGCTGATTGCATTACGTTCAATGGGAAATTGATATTCTTGCCCCTCGAGACTAGCTATTTCCGGTGTTCCATGACCTCCGGTACTGAGACATGTCATCCCTACACCCAAACTCACGGACAAAGCAATTTATGTTTGTGATGACGACTTATATAGTGGCTTAATAGCCAAATGAGAGGAAAGAATTTTATTGAACGTTAAAGGAACAATGCACAGGTTAATCTTTGCTCTTTAAGAAAAGCTGGAATGAATTTCCTAGTGAGGAGTGCAATTGTTTCCACTTTTAAAAATACTGCAGATATTGATTTTGTCGTTCCAGTTGTAACAAGAAAGCGTGTATCCATGTAAATGTTTTCCATTGTGTTGGATATTCAACCAAATAGGGAGATTATAGCTAAAAGGCACTGAAGAGGACGATATAGCATATAAAGACGGGACAACTGGGGACAATATTTCTATCCCTACAGGGTAAAAGGAAAACGTGGACATTTGTTAAACTCTTATCCCCTATAATGTTGGACGCAGTTGCCCAGCCATAACACTTGCTCCCTTTTTTGCATCTGTACAGTTGACAGTGTGCATGAATATGAAACTCTGACCGTTTACCTAAATACCGTTAATAGCACACATGGGTTATATCCGCAAAATTATGCGAAGTTACAAAAAAGGATGAAAAATATATTTTCTATTGGTGCATTAAGACTTTGAACACATGTTTCTTATGTCAAGACGAAACAACAATCTGTATATACTTTACACTTGTAATGACATGCAATTTGTGGAAAAACCAAGATAAACAATGCCGTACTGATGAATAATGCTGATAACGTCAATGTAACTGAAAGTAGATTGAATCTACTCGGCAGCAAATTAAAAATAGCAATGTGTTCATGAAAATAGGTCTAATTATGTGACCCCAAAATTATGTGTCAAGTAAATTCCGAAGCGTTAAGTATTGAGCAAAATTTGCACAAAATAATTCACAAAAGGACATTCTTTACAAGCGCTAAATTTCCTTTCTTGTCAGTTTCTATCATTACTTTCAAGTTAAACACCTTCCCTTTTTAAAGTGCGAAATAATCATGTTTTGGAATATCATTAAAATCAAATGTAGGAATATATTGCAAAGGTTTTTATGCTTTTAGCTCCTCTTAGCATTTTGCTTTAACTTGACATTAGAAGCGTTGCCATTACATTACCTTGCTTTCCATTTTAAGCGTCGATTTCTGTCAGAAACGTGGATTATCTAGCACTCGCATAAATCTTCTTCTAATTGCAATATCATTGAGCTGCGATTGGGGTTTTTGTTCTCAGAATAGCATCTTTTTAAATGACAGTTGGTAATGTTGAAGATTCTAAAACATTGGTGCGTTGTGAGCGGATCTCATTTAACCAAAATGTATTTCTTCACCAACATCGAAAATGTTGACGAAAAACTTGACTTACTGTACAGTAGAATAAAACTTCAGCGAAATAAGATTATCATGCAATCTAAGCAATCAATTCTGATTTCATTTGTATTTAACCTATAATGGCCATGTGACACTGCAGCATGTTTTGAATACTCAGTTACTCTTACTCCTCGTTTATTGTCGGTTGGGCCCCAGGTTTGAGGATGCGACATTTGGGCTGTGTCGATTCTCGTTCGTATGAGTGCTCTTCCTCCACAACGGTCTTGCGCAAGTCGAGGGTTGAGATGTAAGAGCTCTATATCCTTCTTAAGATTGTGCATCCACTTTTTCTCTGACGGTTTTTTATGTTCAGACCCGGCATTTCAAGATCGATTACTCGCCTCAGCCGCTTACAGCTGGGTATCCTTTGGAAATGACCGCGCTACCTTAAACGATTTTGTCACAACTAGACATCCAAATTGCTCAGGTCAAGTACTTTCCGTAGGTCGCATATCGACCGTCGCTCACAAAGCTTGACCGCACACATCCAACATATCATGGAGTTCTCGTTCTTGGTGAGGCGTGCGAGATCTTCTGCTTTGATGGGCCATGTCTCCGAAGCATGCAGCAATACGCTTCTTATGCATGCCTTGTAGACGTGACCCCTGCGTCTAAGAGAAATCCCTTTATTCGTCAGAAATGGCAACACATCATGGAAATTCTCCCAAACACTTCTTATGCGGGCAGTTACCGCCCCACCATAGCCTCTGGGTCACCCAAGCACATCACCAAAATAACAAAAGTCCTCTACAACCTCATACAAGTCGTTGCCTGCCATCTGAGCGACCTGCGGCTGTGCTGTGGGGAGTTCTCCCTTGAAACGCCAGCACTTAAAATAAGGATCAGCGCGCAGAATTGACATATCAATACACTTACTGTGCACCCATTTTCGGCAAGTTGAGTCACTAATTCTTGACCACTCCGGCTGAGAAGAACCTTAGTCTTATCGATGTTGACTACCATGCCTTTCGCCCACAGGTTTGCTTTCAAGAAAAGGAAACGAGCCTTTGAATCTTCGACTGAGTTGGATGTTATAACCAAGTCATCTGCGTAGAGAATCTTTTGAGGCCATCAACGACGGCGATCCTGCAAAATAGCCTCTAATGGTGAAGAGGAGAGGACTTAATACTGAGCCTTGATGAAGACCAACATTGACCGTGAAAGTTTCATCAGCTGCGCTGTCACAACTCACCACGGACTCTGAATGCTCGTACATGCATTGAACGGTGGAGACAATCCATTCATCAATTCCGAGCTTCCTCACAGACCACCAGAATGCACTCCTCGACAGACGGTCAAACGCCTTTTCAAGATCCACAAAAATAGCGTGTAAATCTTGCTTCTTGCGGAGGTACTTCTCCTGTAGTTGCCTGAGGATGAATATGGAATCGGTAGTACCTTTACCCTTCATGAAGCTTAATAGCTAAGGAAGGTTGGGTTCTCCTCGTACCCGGGCTGTTGCATTTTCAGAAAAGTCATTTCTTCTTCTATGAATGTGTACCCGAAGAAGAAATGACTTTTCTGAAAAAAGCTTAATAGCATTTCAGCAATGTGGACAGATGCACGGATGACATCTGCTAAGACATGTTTAGTGATCTTCATGACTTGAGCAAGCATCTTCAGGCTCCTGTAACTGTTGGAGTTAAGTGCATCTCCTCTTCATTTGTATATATTCATGATGACAGAGAGATTCTAATCGTCGGGGATTTTTCTCTGACCTGATGAGCTTGGTAATTGGTGTTACTATCAGCTATCAGCAGCGCGTATCATTTATATGACCACTTTGGAAGGCATGTGCGCTATTGTTCAACTTCATCGAGTCCAGGGCAGCAGTCACCTTACCTTCCGATATTATGATGGCTGGAACTTGCACAGGCTCCTGAGAAGAACGCGAAGCGGCATTCCACGAATTATCAGTGTTCAAAAGTCCACTGTAATGTGCTGTCCATGTATTCAAACGCTCTGCTGTAGAACGAACCACAGTTCCTCCGTCGCTTTTCACGCAGCCCACACTCGCAACATCTTGATTCTCCCTTCTCAATTTGTTTGTCGACATGAAGACGAAGTTTTTGCGGTCTTTACTTTTCAGGGTATCCATCTTCTCAGTCTCTGCTTTCTTCTTAGCGTGACAGACAGCTGATTTGTCATATCGTTTAGCTGTTGGGTGTTTTTCCTTATCACCAACATGTTGCCATTCTTTCCACAGCCTACGCTTTCCCTTAATCGCTTCTGATAACGTCTCGTTCCAAACCTGTCTCGGTTTGCTGACGCCACCTTTAGTCCAACCACAGACACTGTTAGAGTAGTGTCTTTTTGATCACATTCTAAAGCCTCTCAACATCGTCAGGAATATGGCAAGACATGGCTTTCAATGTCAAGAGTTACTGATCCATTCGAATTCCGAATATACACATATACATATGTATCACTTATACGATCACTTTTTTACAGAGCGAAACGAATATGTTCAAGTGATGAGTTATTTGAAAATTCATGTGAGACTATAACAAAAGTATTTGTTGACAACGGATATAGTCCACACGTGATTAACCGTGTAAGGAAAAAAGTTGAGGATAAATATCTTGAAACAGCCAAAATTAGACACGGATAATGATGGAAAAGAATATAAAACCACAATTTGTTGGAAATTCCCTTACGTACAAGGTAAAAGAAAAACTTCTCAAGGAGAAAATTCATCAAATAAATAGAAAATTACCGGAGAACTTAACCATTAATCCTGTTTTTCAAGTTAACAAAACCAGCATGTTCTTTCACAATAAGGATCGCATTCCTCAGGATTTAAAATCAAACTGTGTCTACAAGTGCACTTGTGATGACTGCAAAGACGTCTACTTCGCGGCACCTTATTACTCGAGTAAAAGAGCATGTCAAAGGATATTCAATCCCAACAGAGATAGCATCACATTGCCACATTGTTAATGAAAATAATTTTTGTGTGATTGCAGTGACGAAATGCCACCGGATCCTTGAAAATATTTGCTTGAAAGAAACAAAAGATTTAATTAATGAAAGAGAAGGATCTATACCACTCATTTCGAACCTGTAAATGCATCATTTTCATGTATTAATCATCTTCATTTTAATTTTAGTTTTATTGTACAGAAGTGCGCATGTCTTAACCTGCCTCATGACCTTCAAAGTGCGATGATGAAATTTGCGTCTGAATCGATATCAAAATTGTGTGGACTATCTGCCGACTGTGAATTGATTGGTGTTTTATCATTTCCTTATATTTTATCGACAAAAGCGATGTATTTTATTAGAATAAAGTTTCCGCTGAAGAAAGAGCTGATTACCGCTCTGAAACGCGTTCGGAGAAAACTCGTTTTTGCTTCTATTAAAATATACATATGTGTGTATACTGTACAGTAGGGGTTCCGAAAATCCAGCTTTATTTCCACGAACACCAATGATCTCGTGATGACAGCACTGTAGTAATATCTATCTTCTTTATGTTCCTGCTTTATCTCTATTGTTTTTGTTAACGCGTGAAACATGCAGCCACTGATGACAGCTTGTCTCGATGCGGCCGCATGTTGACTGTTATGTGCCATGTTCATTCCATCGGTTGATGTCTGTGACAAATGCGATTTCTGTCGAATAGAACCTACGTGTATATTCGAGGTACTCTAGTTTTGATCTCACGACACACGCTACGCGTGATTACCTTGTAGTTTCTTTCGCCATTATTTCGTATTTCCTTAATCTGTCCTTCAAGGTGTGAGTCACAGACCACACTTGGACCACACTTGAGTTCTACTTCTGAGATGCACAGGCAGTTTCATACCTCGCATGAATTCTTCTTGATGGATCGTCTTTGCAAGAACTTTTCAAAGCTTCTCTCATTTCAGTGTTTTAAAACATTCAAATCACCGCTGATAAATTGAAAATTAGCTCTTAAGACGATTTGATTTAAGTTCAACTTTCATCTAATCTCTCACAAAGCAACCAACTTTTCTGTATATAGTAGCGTGGTCGGATTCAGTATTGCTTTAAAAAGATCCTAATGCATGCATCACAAGTGGTTCAGTGGTGGGCCCAAAACGAGGCTAACCAAAATCTCAATTTCATTGCTTCTGGAAGCTATATCTTCTTTTTTTGCCAAACTGAATGAACTTTTCTTTTAAGCAACGCGGCTTTAAAGTTCCCCAAGATCTACGTTTTATCCTTATATGATACTTAATTAGGAGTAAACAGAGTGTCTGAATTTCAAAAGGCAAACTCGCAATGCGCTTTCTTTCGAATTCTATTACGTCATATTTAGACCACATGATGAAAGAATAAACAAGTTTTTACCAAAGGCATATCAATTGGGCCTCTGCATCTCGCAAAATGGAAACTTTAAGCAGGACTACGTAATAAAAAATGGAACCGATACCTCAAACGGGCATGTCTAAATGCAGATTGCATTATGCCATAATATTCCTAATCACAAACTGACATGCTCATAATTTGCAGATACTGAAAAATTGTGAAACCATTGCTTATAAGATTATAACGAAAAAATATTATTAATATGATGTCATGATAACTTATTTTACCTTATTGATACGGACTATGTTGTAAATAAGAATTATTAATTTTCAAGGAAATTAATATGATAAATAATTATATAGAAATTGATATGATGAAATATTTGTAATGAAGTAATTTCATTAATTCTATTGATGTCAACAAATTTGAAATAAATTTTCAAATTGTAAAGCTCGCATGATCAAGTTTACAAATATTTTGGTGCAAAACGTTCATCCAAAATTATCAATTATGTCAACCATTAAATATCTTAAATCTCATTTAATGCTTACTTTTGCTTAAGGTTGTCCGTCGGGGCCGACGACGACATCCTCTCAATGTCGGTGAGTTCTCTCATGACTGAATAGGCCGATAGCAGACCTGCACTCTTTGTGGCAGGTTTGGCAGATCCATAAGGCTCCTGTGGTCGGAGCAGGTAGTCCATGGCGCCGCTGCCTCTTCAATATCCGCATTCGGTTGCGGGAAGCCTCGAAATTCCGTACATCATTGACGATAGTGTATCTCCATATATTTCTATCTATGGCCACGGTCTCAAGCTGAGGATGATCCATAGAGCAAGCTAGCAGGCTACACTTGATATGATCTCGATAGCGCAAGATTAGTCGTCCGATTGGCCTTTGTCCAACTTCAAGTTTCCCCAACAGCACCATGTTTGGCAGTCGACCGTCTGGCATTCGAATGACGTGTCCTAACCATCTCAGCTGACGACTGATTAGCAAGGCTTCGATGCTGGTCACATTTGCTCTTGCCAAGATCTCGATGTGTAGTCGATGTGTAGTGCGCGGTCTGACCAACTTAATCCTATAATGCACCGTAGACATTATATGACGACGGTGAGTCCACGATTCAGCTACGCATAGCAAGGTTGAGATAAAAATCGCCCTGAAATCTGCCCTGTATACTGAAATCTTTGTACTTAGACGTAGATTGCGATTGTGAAAGACTCTAAGTTATAATCTTTGAAATGTAGAGGAGGCAGCAGCTAGTCGGTGATTTATCTCTTCATCAATCAGACCTGGGCTGGAGATCAGGATACCAAGATACTCGAAATGGTTGGTAGTTTTCAATGTGACTTCATTCATGGAAAAGTCGCTCTGAGGACGAGTAACTGATCGTTGCACAAC
This sequence comes from Prostheceraeus crozeri, assembly GCA_907163375.1. Classification (NCBI taxonomy): domain Eukaryota; kingdom Metazoa; phylum Platyhelminthes; order Polycladida; family Euryleptidae; genus Prostheceraeus; species Prostheceraeus crozeri. The sequence continues at coordinate 56,717 of CAJQUW010005093.1, read as the reverse complement.
TTCTGTTTTTCTAGGATTTATCTGCAGGCCAGCTCTTGTGTGTACTTCATGCATGATGTTGATCATATTCTACAAGGTTTCCGGAAGCAAAAGCTGTGCGGCTGGTAGGATTCGAATCTACGACCAAGGTTAATTAGACCTGTGCTCTAACCAACTGAGCTACGAGCCACTTATGCGACTACGTCAATTGGCAGGATCAAACCCTCACCACCACACATCAGTTGTCAAAGCAATTCTAATCAATGAAAAATTAACACGTCACAGTTGTGACCGCCGACATTAAGGAAAGTAGCGGGGATCGATTGTCCACCAAATCAACTTAAACCATGTCGTGAATGCAATAGACAACAACGAAATTAGATAAACGATAGATCAAATTGCCATGCAAAAGATGTGCGGCTGGTAGGATTCAAACCTACGACCAAGCTTAATTAGAAGACCTGGAGAGAGTCTCGAAGCCACTAAAATGACTGTTTCTTTTATATCATTAATCTACCAAAAACACATATGACCAAAAATTCATCGTTTATTCTGATTTTCCTTCGTCAATGGCTCCTGTTTCACATAATGAGAATTTAACAGTATCGCAGACTTTTGTGACTCAACATAATTCCTTTACCAACAAAAATATACCTGAAATTGATAACTATTGCGATAAAGATTACAAGACTGATATGTTCGATGTTCATCTCATTGCAGAATGATTTAAGAGATCTGGTACGAGAGTTAGACTTAGGCGAAAGCCAAGTCAGAACTTCTCGCATCCCGATTGCATCAGTGGCATCTTTTAGACCCGTCTTGTCGTGCTTCACGATGTCGCTGTCGCCATGAGAAGTTTTCCTATTTTGATGGAATATGCGGGAAGAATTGTGTTATTGCAAAGATATTCGAGGCTTGTTCGAAGCAATCGAAATTTACTACACACCCTCGGATTGGCGTCTCTTCATTGACAGCTCGATTTCCACCTTGAAAGGTGTGCTTCTGAACAATGGAAACAGTTTGCCCTCAATACTAGTTACATATTTCACAGACATGAAAGAAACCTATGTCTCTTGGACAACCGCAAGCAGGGAGATCATTACAAAGTTCAGCAATGGCCTCAGCGCAGCGATTTCACTCCCGGAATAGAAAACTGTTTAAAACAATCCATTGATTTCTATATCAAAAGTGATACTTGCACCCATAGAGTAAGTATGATAGGTAGAGAGGTAACTCCGCATTAATAAATCCTCAATGTGTATACACCTTCGATTTTATTAAATGAACTCAAGGGAGATACAGTCGGAATTGTTTCAAAATGTGAGATATACACATTTATGCAGTTTTGAAAAAATTACAAGGGAATTGACTGATCATGATGGCAAAGCAGAAGGAAATGATAGCCAGTGTCATAGTAGTGTCATGACAGCCTTGGAGAGGTAAAAATTGTTAAATTGGCAACTCGATGACCTGTTATTGCTTTCATGAATTAGAAATATGAAATTTCAGCCAAGAAGGCAAAATAAGATTTCGACCTTTTCATGAAGAGTTCCATTATAAAACGGATCATGAGATTCATTTGATAATCAGCTTAATCTCCGCTTAGTTAGGATGCTTATCAGCAAACATTCATGCCTTTTGATATCCAACTTGTTGCATACTACTTACATAGAGGAGTCATCTTGGTAGTATATAAATCGGCAAAATTTTGACTTTTTTAGAACTGTTCAAATAATTTTTTGGACAACGGGAACGTAATCTCCGCAAAAGACGGAATACTTTGATATAAAAATTTTCACTGTATACAGATACCTTTTGAGTCGACACTCTACCTATACATCCTTACTCCATGCTCACACCTTTGCATAAAAAATTTGCTTCCAAGACAGTTTATCAAGGGATTGAATCCTGATAGCCAGACGTTCTATTTGATTCGTCAAATGTTCCCCGGTTTGTCTGATGCCAAAGTACGTGAAGGTATGTCTGCGGGACCACAAGTGCGACTGATGGTCAACGGAACTCGAAAATTGAATCACAGCAATTGAAATAAAGACATAGAAATCATTTCAACTTGTTGTTCAATAGTTCTTAGGAAATCATGAAGACGATCATTTAGAGAACTTGTTCCGATGTTACGAGCGGTTGGGATGTAATATGTTTATCAAATTGCATCACCTCCATTCCCATTTAGACTTTTTCGATCGAATCTTGGAGCTTTCAGTGAAGAACACGGCGAAAGATTTCACCAAGATATAAAACGCATCGAGGAACAATGTAACGGTCAGTGGGAAGCATGACCCCATGATGTGTGATTCTATTTGGCCTTTTATTGGGGCAAATGAGGCGTATTCTAAGTAGACTACGTCTGCTTTTTCATTTCTGCCTTACTATTTTAATATATCTAAAATTTACTTTTATATTTATCAATAATTGCATGTGTACAGGATTCATTATCACAATCACGATTAAGACTCGAAAGCAAATCTCGAAAGTTTCTGAACACACTGTAATTATATAGCAAACGGTGGCATGAAGAATGCCACTTCAAATTTAGTGTTCTCTAAGTCGAATTGAATGCAATTCAAGAATACAATATGAAAGCAAATTTATCAAACGCATATGAAACTATTGGTCATTTTATCAATATCCGAGTATAAATGAACCTTTCTTTACATCCTATAATTGAATAACAATGGGTAGAAACAATAAGCTAGCAGGTTCGCATTTTCACGATCAATATTTATTGAAGTCTGTATAAAATAAATGTCCATGTAACTATTCGCGTAATATTCATTAAGATAAAATGCAATTAAAACTTACAAAACACCCTGTAATTTGATAACAAAAGGTGGAATCAAAAATCTAACTTCAGATTCGTAATTTTCAGGGTCAAATTGATTAGGATTGATGAAAATATTTAGAGAAACAAAAACCTTTTGAAGAATTGTTTACTAGTGTTATCAATAAGTAATGTCAAATCTAAGATGACAAATTATCTGAGCGCCATTGTATCACCGTAGGCATCAGGATTCACGAACTTAGTAAAGAGTTCATTCAAAATCTTCAGATCCCGCACTCCAAGTATCTCTCACAAACCTGGTGAAGTCTCTTATACAAACACGAATGCTTTGATCCTTCCACAAGCATGCGTCAGACGTTGCGAAGGATTATAATCATTCCACCTCCGAACATCCTTCACTTTGAAGTCTTTATGCATGGTGCGTCGTTATTTTCCTTTAATCATTTCCTGTTCATGTTCAAAGTCATTTTCAGAATTCATAAATTCTTTTACAGGTTTTAGGATTGAGGTATAATTCATGTTTTTATTGTTGCCTATCAAACACTAATTTACTAATTTTGATGAAATCTATTTTTCCACACATGCACAAATATTAGGACGATTGTTATGATATAAAGCAGGACGCAGGTAACAAAAAAACAGAAACGTTGGGCTTTATGTAGGATGCTGTACTGGGGTACCAATTACAACCTGCATGCTCTCAAAAATTAAACAAATAATTATTGTAGGGGGGGATATGTCACTGCTATCAATTCACATCGTCGTCAGTGCTTCAGGCGCTTCTTCTTCATTCAGTAGCGTCAAGAGCATCGTGTTGTGTTAAGCCTATTTTACATTGACAGTCGCTGCAGCTGCAGCAGAGGAGTAACACGCCCGTCACGTGATTGAAACGCAGCATGACATAGCTATGAAATAGAAGTGCATGTGCAGCACCTAATTCACATTGCGAGCAGCAAGACAACACGTCAATTACTGCACTGTCCAACCAAAGTGAGTCATGGAACAAAATATAGAGAAAATTTACCAATCAGATGACACTAGCATTGCAGCAGGCTGCAAAGAGATAGACTTCGTTCTAATCGCTGAACTGCACCTGAACTGCCAGTGCAGCACTGACGTCATGTTCTGTGTCAGAAGAAATTACGATTAACGTCATAACGAGGTCATCTTTGTTATCTGCTGCACAGCACATGAACTGTCAGTGTAGAGCAGGCCACAGAGTGGTGAGCGACTGGGACTGTCAACCGTAAATCGAATCAGTTGCGATCAATTAGCTTGCAGAATCTACTCTGTCTCTGAGGCTTCGAATTATCGATTTTTTGCAAGTTGTCATTTCTTCAACCTCGATTATGGTAAAGAACCCAAGTCAGTGTTACCTCAAAGTGAATCAATTGACATTTTTCGTTTCTGCTCCAGAAATCGAAAGACTTCTTCAATCTTTTCATGTCGATGTTCAGATAAAGGAATTACTGAGTTGATATATATATATATATATATATATATATATATATATATATATATATATATATATATATATATATATATATATATAGAGAGAGAGAGAGAGAGAGAGAGAGAGAGAATGACTTTATTGACTCACATTTAAATCCGTGAAAGCATTACATACAATTATAATTCACACAAATTAGCTACATGAAACTTCACATGTTATGTATGAGCAGCACAAAATTTGATGAAGGATTCACCAAATCGTTTGGTCTTTGCGCGAGGACATTATAATGAACATCTATTGCGAGTCATTACCTTGAGACAAGGGCGCTCTTCAAAAGTAATTCGAAGAGGATGATTAACATCTTTTTCAATTTTTCTAAATAGTTTTCTGCATGATGCATCGGCAACGGTAAACAAGCGAGACTGATTCATTTCACGCCCAATTATTTGTAAAATACGCTTCTCAATGAGGACAAGATATTTTTGTAGATATAATGTTAAATTACAAAAAGCGGGATATGCATATAGTATAAGAGAACGTATGAAAGCAACATATGCACGAAAAATAAGTTCGGGGGGACAGTCACAGAGCTTCAAATTTCTTATTAAGTAAATACGACGTGAGGCAGTACTGATAATGTTACTTATGTGGGCATTCCATCTCATGGTAGATGAAAAGGTCAACCCTAGAACTTCCAATTCTTCTACCTGAGGTAAAAGTACACCTTGCTGTACAATCACAGGGTCAATTGTCACAGATTTCCCCGTCACAATTTCCATTGTTTTACATTTTGATATATTCAACGGTAGATGGTTTGCCTCAGACCAACTGAGACAATGATCCCATTCCTGTTGAAGTCTATCGTCAGAAGCGTTTCTTATGAAATGGAGAATCGTAACGTCATCTGCGTACTTCAAAATAAGTGAATTGGGCGATAAAGCTTCAAGATCGTCAACCACCATAGCAAATAGCGTTGGTCCGATCACACTGCCCAGAGGAACTCCGCTTGTTACTGATTTCCAATTAGAGTATTCGCCATTCCATCTAACTCGCTGTACACGATCGTTCAGAAAACTTGAGATCCACTTTAAGACAATGTAAGGCAATCCGAAATTAGTTGCAGCCGATAGGATAACGTTATGCATACATTTGTCGAATGCTTTGGCAAAATCCAAGGCAAGGATTCGCACAGCTCCAGAGCTGGTATCCAAGAATTGAAGAATACGGTTACTCATCAGTGTTAAGGCTGAAACAGTCCCCGAAGAGATACCGGGTATGAAAGCAAATTGTGAACCGTTAATTTTGTTCTTGATCGATGGAAGTATCAGAAAATGTAAAACAACTTTTCCCAAAACCTTGGAAAGTATTGGTAGTAGTGAAATTTGTCGGTAATCAGATACAACACGAGGTCTGGTACATTTAGGAACTGGTACAACGTTTGCCCTTTTGAAGCACAAAGGAACACAACCAGACTCAATACTCATGTTGAACAGTTTTGCAATTGCAGGGGCTAGTACGTCAAAGTACTCATCATCTCTGACTGTGTGCGGTCGTGTCTCTCGTCCGTCTTTGTGGGGCAGTGCGATTTTCTGTTTTTCTGCCGTTGTTTGGTCACTGTTGCTATAATTTTTGGTACCATCAGCATCGTGGCATCAGGCTCTTTGTCTTGGTGTTGTCAGTTTTTCTGTCTGGGAAGCGGATTTTTGTCGATGGGCTATTTTCAGTAATTGCGTTCCTAAATGATCATTGCTTAGTGTGATTCGTTGATCCGCGTGAAAGTTGCAGCCGCTGCAGTGTATTCTTCTTATTGTCCTTATTGTTCGCGTCAAGCTACGGTCTGGATTGTCAGCCGTCTACACTAACCTTGTAACACTGGTATTGTCAGTGCATTCCCTTGTCAGCTGATTTCGTCAATTGTAGAAAGAATTTCTGTCCAAATTTTCTTTGATTATTGATTTTTTGTGACGTCATTCTTATTTACGTCAGGACGTCGTATGAAAGAAACAATGACTGACAAAACACCTAAGGGAGTTCGTACGCGATCTGGCTCTTCGTCAACAATAACGCTGAACGACATAAAATCTCTTATTGACGGTCACGTGAAAGATTTATCCAGCAAAATTGACGAAACACGTGATGGTATCGTCGCCTCTTTGAGGGACGAAATCTCTCAAATCCGTCAGACTGTTGTAGAGCTCAGTCTATCTTTACAAGAAATCAAAGATGAGAACAAGCAATTGAAGTTACGAAACAAAGAAATAGAAGACGAAATGTCAGACTTGAGGTCCAAACAATTTGAAGCTATAGAAGTAACAATGAACGAAATAATTGAAAGAGATAGACGGAAAATGAATGTGATGATTTCAGGTATTACAGAGTCTACTTCTAATGCTCTGGATGCTCGTAGAGAACATGACCTTTCAAAATGCGAGCAACTACTGACTACACTGGATATTGACGGCTCCGATGAGATAGAAAATGTTCACAGAGTTGGCAAGCAGAAAGATGGGAAAAGCAGGCCCATGAAGGTAGTTTTCAAGAGCATCAAAGCAAAAAATATGCTCCTTAGGAAAGCTAAGAACTTGCGAGCTTTTCCTAATTATACGGGTGTCTTCATCAACGCCGATAGAACTCAGTGCCAGCAAGTATTGTTCAAGAAATTAAGAGAAGAAATGAAGAGTCGTAGAAGTAAGGGTGAAGATGTCGTAATTTTCCATGATCGCGTCATTCAAAGGAATCAAATTCAAAATTTTTGAATCCATTTTTTAGTACTCGCTTATGTAAACCCATTAAAGCAACGAGTGTTGAACCTAATGTAGATGACGTGTGGCTACTTCTGTGTAATGCCACCTCTCTTTTTTACAAACTTGATGAGCTACGAATTCTTTGTTCTGTTTATAAACCTACCTTCATTTGTATAACCGAGACATGGCTGTCTTCTAACATCGAAAGTGACCTTGTAAACATTGATGGATATGTACTTTTCCGCAATGATAGGGGTGATGATACTTCAGACGAACGTCGTGGTGGTGGTACGTTAATTTACGCCTCTCATCAAGTCTCTCCAGCTGTTGTTTCTATTGAACATGAGAAGCCGAAAGGCATTGACTACACAATCATGAGTTTCAAAAGTTCGAATAAGCTGTGCTTTCTGATTTGTACATATGTTCCACCTGGTCTTCCTGTTGATCAGATAAATTGTTTCAAACATTTTATTGTGAGCATTTTTGATGATATTTTGTGTTCCTTACCTGATGCTGACATTTTTGTGTGTGGGGATTTCAATCGGTACGATTCTTCGTTTTTGACGACAAACTTCAATCTATCCAATATTGTTAATGAGCCTACGTTTGGTGACAACATCTTAGACAAGTTTTTCTGTAGTGAAACAAACTCAATCGGAGATTTTTTGTCTGCTACGGCTCCCCCACTTGGTAGTGCAACGAACCTTCACAAAATTGTATTAATTTCTGTTAAACGTCCTGTACGTAATGTCAATAACCATTTTCATGAAGTGCTCGACCTACGAAGATCAAATCTTGATAAATTTCAATCTGTTATGTCTGAAGTAGACTGGACAAGAGTTATGGAATCGAGTGATGTGAATTATGGCTTAGATGCCTTCTACAACATTCTGAAAGATGCAATCTCATGCATACCTGTATCAATAGTGAAATTTTCCGCAAGAACAAAACCTTGGGTCACTCCGGTGTTGCTTGAACTAATAAATAAACGCTGGAAAGCTTATCGCAACTGCAACTGGAAAGTAGATATATAAAGAGACATTATAAAGAGAAATTACGAGTCGAAAAAAATAAATCCAAAAGGATTTGGATCTCAAATATGTATAAATCGCTAAAGGATGTGTGAACAGTAGTTAGTGACAGTCGAGGAAAAATGAGGACAATTCAGTAAACAAGATCATTTCACTATTTACTTGTGCCAACGAAGCAGTCAATTACATAAATCACAGTTTTGCCGACTCTTTTGGAAAAAGTGAGCCGTTCCCAATTCTCTCAACAGATAACTGTGCGATGCATCCCATTTGTAATGAATCACAAGTTTTTGAACTGCTTAGCACGTTGAAGACAAATAAATCGCCAGGTAGTGATGGCATAATTCCCTTGTTATTGAAAGTTTCCGCAAATTCATTGTACCAACCACTGTGTCATATTTTCAATCTTTCTTTTAAGACCGGTGTTTTCCCCGATTTTTGGAAAATCGCAGACATTTGTCCTATTCCCAAAACGCACCCAATAAAGAGAGACAATTTGAGACCGATATCATTGTTGCCTATTGTAAGTAAGCTCTGTGAACATGTTGTTCTGAAACGATTCTATGAGGACTTGATTAAAAACTATGATGATTGTCAATTTGCCTACAGACCGTACTCGTCAACAGTGTGTGCTTTAGTTGTCACTCATGACATAATTTGTAAATTTTTGGAAGAGACCGAAGTCATTGGTGTGCGTATACTCACTTTTGATATGACTAAGGCATTCGATTGCATTCCCCACCATCTTCTTTTGGGTCGAATTTCAAAAATGTCTATTAATGATTGTAATGTTTTTGTCAATTGGTTGAACAGCTACCTTTGTAATCGCAAACAGCGAGTGAAATTGGGTCAAAACAGGAGTTCTATGTTGTATGTGACAAGCGGTGTTCCTCAGGGATCAAAACTTTCTCCCCATCTTTTTTCTCTATATATGTCAAGCTATAAGCCCCGTCATATTTCTGTAAGAGTTGTGAAGTACGCTGACGATGTCACATTAGTCATTCCTGTGTATCGCAATGTAAATGACCTAGACACTGTTTCTTCTGAAATTTGTAATTTTAAGGATTGGTGTTTTCTCAATCAAATGCATGTCAACAGCAGTAAATCCAAGGTTCTCAATGTCAATTTTTCGAAATTCCTTTTACATCCTGTCCAACATATTCAGAATGTAACGGAGATGAAAATTTTGGGTTTGTTTTTTAATGACAGGCTTACATGGTCAAGACATTTTGATCATATAATATCGAATGTTTCCAAGCGATTGTATGTCCTCCGTATTTTGAAAGAAGTTCTGAATCACGACCAACTGTTGATCGTTTATAATTCCATCGTCCGATCTATTATAGACTATGCTTCACCTGTTTTTGTCAATCCTGGTGTTACGCTGGATCACAAATTGTTGCTTTTCTGTAAAAGAGCTTTTCGCATTATACATGGATTTGATGTTCGCTCTTGTTACAGGTGCTCAATGTTGGATATTTCAGATCGAAGAAACATGCTGGCGCAAAGACTGTTCAGGCAATCCCTTTCGAACAATCGACACATTCTCCATGACCACCTACCTACTGCATCTGATCGTAGTCAAAGACTCATACTGCCACATATTAAGACAACACGTAGACTGAATTCCTTCTTAGTCTCAAGTGCCATGTTGTACAATGCTTCTCTGGCTTCGTCCGAACAATCATGACCTACTTACTTTTGTTACTTTTTGACTTTATCTTCTTAGATTACTTGATATTTGTGTTATATTAGTGCTGTATATGTGTGTGCACCTCCGCGATTCTCATTGGAGGTGCCAGAATTGTAATTTGTTTTCCAAATATACGCTAATTCATTCATTCATTCATTCAAGTACTCACGAAAGACGAACGACGGCAGTTCATCTGGACCGGCACTTTTTCTCTTGAGGCCTCGCAAGAGAGGCTCAATATCCAGTGCAGTTATGGTGGGAATAGTGGTGTCACGCAAATCACTCATTTGAATTTCAGATGGAGATAGTCGTTGCTCTTGGAATAGGGAGCAAAGATACGCACTGAAGTCATCCGGAGATATATTAGTAGATGATGACGACACGACAGACGAATGACGACCCATTTCCTTCACTACACTCCACAAATTCCCAGCATTACCAGAGTTGACAGCTTTGGCGATCTGTTGAGATTTCAAATAACGAATTTGCTGTATCACATCCTCTGTCAGACGATGATATTTAGACCACTTTTTCTGAGTATACGCTCTATCGCGATCGTTAATGGGCATCTTTAGGCTGTCTGTTACCCAAGGTGGGTCACTTGATCGAAGTTTGATCGTTCGGAGTGGAAAACACGAATCATATATGCACTTGATGGACTCTTGAAAGAACAAAGCAGCTTCGTCAACACAAGAATATAATCAACGGAAAGATGATTACGACAAACTTAAGACAGCATTTTGATAATTTCAGTCAAATCACAGTGATAAAATCCCTGAAAAGATTCAAGAAGGGCACAGGAGACGAAAATATCTGATATTTTCTGGTCTTCAAGAACACACTACTGGAACTGTTGAGGAGAGAAAATAGGCGGACTTGAAGGACACTGAATCAGTTTTGGATGATATGGATTGGTCAGAGATCGAACTTCATTCTGTTTGTAGAATGGGCAGAGCATCATCTGGAACGACTGTGTCAATCACAGAATTATACAGGTCGTCTCTTCTTCTGTTTGAATAGAAGGGAAGCAGTGGAACATGTGACGTTAATGAAATGGCACAATCTGCTGACATAATGCCATAGCTATCGAACAATGAGCAGCCGCTTCAGCATGAAGCACGCCAAATTGTGAGAAGTTTCATTGACTGTTATCAACCGGATCACACAGCAAAGAGACACAGACGATGTTAAGATCTACACAGAAGTTTGCGAACGTTTTTTCATGCGCCTGGTGACTTTTTTAAAATGATCGGAGGACCCAACATTATCGCGATAACTTTTGTGCAGTGATCTGAATTCTTCGAATCTGAAGGAATCGTGGCAATCGGAACATTTTGAAGGAATTCGCAGGAAACCGCAAGCGACGCACGACTATTTCCTATCTCAGCAAGGCATTAAAATTTTCTTTTTGTCCACTTAGTAAGTTCCTGTATGTACCATCGTTTTGAATCAGTTTGCACTTCTAGCAAATTGACACGATTAAACAATATAATTCTGTGATGCCAAGCTATCTCGGGTCAAATGTGATGATGAAGAACATCGCAGCAAGATCGAAGAAATGCTAAGCACTTACGAGAAAGTGAAATGCTTGCATATTAATGTGTTCATTATGATCACTCATTTTCAAATTCATTATACGCTCGAAATTCGTAGTTCTCATCAATCTTCAGATTACTATCGATAACAATTAAAATGTATTGAAATGCTATTCATCTCGCATTTCTATTTTCTGTTTGTCTCTCTTCGCCGCTTTGTTGTTTTTTTATTGCTGATTTATCTCTTCAGCACTGCCTCATCCATCCAGTGCTTATAATGAGGTCTGATAAAATGAATCTGTCATCTGAATCGGTCTTAATGATAAAATCATTGCTGTGGAAAGTATAGCACTCCAAAGTTTCATTAGAAAATGATGATTTATCCATTTGGCAGTATGCATGAACAATTGTCACGGTTGAACCAACGTTTCTAAGACAATTCTGTTAGAGTTGAGAGAATGTTTTCTTCGTAGAATAAAGTTAGGAAGACAGGATTATAATGATTCGTTGATCCGGTGAACATTTTTTCGTCTGTGTTCGAGAAATCGTGCTACTGATTGTCACGACAGAGGTGAACCTAGCCTTAGGACTGCACTGTAAACTGTCAGCTACCAAATGAAATAGATTTCGCTGCGAGACTAACTCATCAAAAAGAACTAGCATTTCTTCCCAAATGAAGAAGGTTTGGCTTATTTGGCTACCAGACCGCATAGAAATAAACTGTTTATCTGAAGTTCGCTAGAATGGAAATTGACTGAAGGTCGCGGTACATCCGGGGGAACTAAGTTGGGGCATGAAGAACCAATTAAAAGCTTCGATTTACTCATGTGACTGATTCTAACCCAATGATACAGACGTTGGCAGGTGCATCTAAGTGAAAATGCGTGCGATTTATGTGTCGTTATTGTACATTGCATGAAGCTTAATTTCCATCCTAGAGGTTTTATTGTTGTCAATTTCTATGCCAGACCGTGTTCATTTGGTAGCGACCGCCGACGGTTTGTCTGATGCCAAAGTACGTGAAGGTATGTCTGCGGGACCACAAGTGCGACTGATGGTCAACGGAACTCGAAAATTGAATCACAGCAATTGAAATAAAGACATAGAAATCATTTCAACTTGTTGTTCAATAGTTCTTAGGAAATCATGAAGACGATCATTTAGAGAACTTGTTCCGATGTTACGAGCGGTTGGGATGTAATATGTTTATCAAATTGCATCACCTCCATTCCCATTTAGACTTTTTCGATCGAATCTTGGAGCTTTCAGTGAAGAACACGGCGAAAGATTTCACCAAGATATAAAACGCATCGAGGAACAATGTAACGGTCAGTGGGAAGCATGACCCCATGATGTGTGATTCTATTTGGCCTTTTATTGGGGCAAATGAGGCGTATTCTAAGTAGACTACGTCTGCTTTTTCATTTCTGCCTTACTATTTTAATATATCTAAAATTTACTTTTATATTTATCAATAATTGCATGTGTACAGGATTCATTATCACAATCACGATTAAGACTCGAAAGCAAATCTCGAAAGTTTCTGAACACACTGTAATTATATAGCAAACGGTGGCATGAAGAATGCCACTTCAAGTTTAGTGTTCTCTAAGTCGAACTGAATGCAATTCAAGAATGCAATATGAAAGCAAATTTATCAAACGCATATGAAACTATTGGTCATTTTATCAATATCCGAGTATAAATGAACCTTTCTTTACATCCTATAATTGAATAACAATGGGTAGAAACAATAAGCTAGCAGGTTCGCATTTTCACGATCAATATTTATTGAAGTCTGTATAAAATAAATGTCCATGTAACTATTCGCGTAATATTCATTAAGATAAAATGCAATTAAAACTTACAAAACACCCTGTAATTTGATAACAAAAGGTGGAATCAAAAATCTAACTTCAGATTCGTAATTTTCAGGGTCAAATTGATTAGGATTGATGAAAATATTTAGAGAAACAAAAACCTTTTGAAGAATTGTTTACTAGTGTTATCAATAAGTAATGTCAAATCTAAGATGACAAATTATCTGAGCGCCATTGTATCACCGTAGGCATCAGGATTCACGAACTTAGTAAAGAGTTCATTCAAAATCTTCAGATCCCGCACTCCAAGTATCTCTCACAAACCTGGTGAAGTCTCTTATACAAACACGAATACTTTGATCCTTCCACAAGCATGCGTCAGACGTTGCGAAGGATTATAATCATTCCACCTCCGAACATCCTTCACTTTGAAGTCTTTATGCATGGTGCGTCGTTATTTTCCTTTAATCATTTCCTGTTCATGTTCAAAGTCATTTTCAGAATTCATAAATTCTTTTACAGGTTTTAGGATTGAGGTATAATTCATGTTTTTATTGTTGCCTATCAAACACTAATTTACTAATTTTGATGAAATCTATTTTTCCACACATGCACAAATATTAGGACGATTGTTATGATATAAAGCAGGACGCAGGTAACAAAAAAACAGAAACGTTGGGCTTTATGTAGGATGCTGTACTGGGGTACCAATTACAACCTGCATGCTCTCAAAAATTAAACAAATAATTATTGTAGGGGGGAATATGTCACTTCTATCAATTCACATCATCGTCAGTGCTTCAGGCGCTTCTTCTTCATTCAGTAGCGTCAAGAGCATCGTGTTGTGTTAAGCCTATTTTACATTGACAGTCGCTGCAGCTGCAGCAGAGGAGTAACACGCCCGTCACGTGATTGAAACGCAGCATGACATAGCTATGAAATAGAAGTGCATGTGCAGCACCTAATTCACATTGCAAGCAGCAAGACAACACGTCAATTACTGCACTGTCCAACCAAAGTGAGTCATGGAACAAAATATAGAGAAAATTTACCAATCAGATGACACTAGCATTGCAGCAGGCTCCAAAGAGATAGACTTCGTTCTAATCGCTGAACTGCACCTGAACTGCCAGTGCAGCACTGACGTCATGTTCTGTGTCAGAAGAAATTACGATTAACGTCATAACGAGGTCATCTTTGTTATCTGCTGCACAGCACATGAACTGTCAGTGTAGAGCAGGCCACAGAGTGGTGAGCGACTGGGACTGTCAACCGTAAATCGAATCAGTTGCGATCAATTAGCTTGCAGAATCTACTCTGTCTCTGAGGCTTCGAATTATCGATTTTTTGCAAGTTGTCATTTCTTCAACCTCGATTATGGTAAAGAACCCAAGTCAGTGTTACCTCAAAGTGAATCAATTGACATTTTTCGTTGCTGCTCCAGAAATCGAAAGACTTCTTCAATCTTTTCATGTCGATGTTCAGATAAAGGAATTACTGAGTTGATATAATCAACGGAAAGATGATTACGACAAACTTAAGACAGCATTTTGATAATTTCAGTCAAATCACAGTGATAAAATCCCTGAAAAGATTCAAGAAGGGCACAGGAGACGAAAATATCTGATATTTTCTGGTCTTCAAGAACACACTACTGGAACTGTTGAGGAGAGAAAATAGGCGGACTTGAAGGACACTGAATCAGTTTTGGATGATATGGATTGGTCAGAGATCGAACTTCATTCTGTTTGTAGAATGGGCAGAGCATCATCTGGAACGACTGTGTCAATCACAGAATTATACAGGTCGTCTCTTCTTCTGTTTGAATAGAAGGGAAGCAGTGGAACATGTGACGTTAATGAAATGGCACAATCTGCTGACATAATGCCATAGCTATCGAACAATGAGCAGCCGCTTCAGCATGAAGCACGCCAAATTGTGAGAAGTTTCATTGACTGTTATCAACCGGATCACACAGCAAAGAGACACAGACGATGTTAAGATCTACACAGAAGTTTGCGAACGTTTTTTCATGCGCCTGGTGACTTTTTTAAAATGATCGGAGGACCCAACATTATCGCGATAACTTTTGTGCAGTGATCTGAATTCTTCGAATCTGAAGGAATCGTGGCAATCGGAACATTTTGAAGGAATTCGCAGGAAACCGCAAGCGACGCACGACTATTTCCTATCTCAGCAAGGCATTAAATTTTCTTTTTGTCCACTTAGTAAGTTCCTGTATGTACCATCGTTTTGAATCAGTTTGCACTTCTAGCAAATTGACACGATTAAACAATATAATTCTGTGATGCCAAGCTATCTCGGGTCAAATGTGATGATGAAGAACATCGCAGCAAGATCGAAGAAATGCTAAGCACTTACGAGAAAGTGAAATGCTTGCATATTAATGTGTTCATTATGATCACTCATTTTCAAATTCATTATACGCTCGAAATTCGTAGTTCTCATCAATCTTCAGATTACTATCGATAACAATTAAAATGTATTGAAATGCTATTCATCTCGCATTTCTATTTTCTGTTTGTCTCTCTTCGCCGCTTTGTTGTTTTTTTATTGCTGATTTATCTCTTCAGCACTGCCTCATCCATCCAGTGCTTATAATGAGGTCTGATAAAATGAATCTGTCATCTGAATCGGTCTTAATGATAAAATCATTGCTGTGGAAAGTATAGCACTCCAAAGTTTCATTAGAAAATGATGATTTATCCATTTGGCAGTATGCATGAACAATTGTCACGGTTGAACCAACGTTTCTAAGACAATTCTGTTAGAGTTGAGAGAATGTTTTCTTCGTAGAATAAAGTTAGGAAGACAGGATTATAATGATTCGTTGATCCGGTGAACATTTTTTCGTCTGTGTTCGAGAAATCGTGCTACTGATTGTCACGACAGAGGTGAACCTAGCCTTAGGACTGCACTGTAAACCGTCAGCTACCAAATGAAATAGATTTCGCTGCGAGACTAACTCATCAAAAAGAACTAGCATTTCTTCCCAAATGAAGAAGGTTTGGCTTATTTGGCTACCAGACCGCATAGAAATAAACTGTTTATCTGAAGTTCGCTGGAACGGAAATTGACTGAAGGTCGCGGTACATCCGGGGGAACTAAGTTGGGGCATGAAGAACCAATTAAAAGCTTCGATTTACTCATGTGACTGATTCTAACCCAATGATACAGACGTTGGCAGGTGCATCTAAGTGAAAATGCGTGCGATTTATGTGTCGTTATTGTACATTGCATGAAGCTTAATTTCCATTCTAGAGGTTTTATTGTTGTCAATTTCTATGCCAGACCGTGTTCATTTGGTAGCGGCCGCCTGGGGGAAATCCGACGGTCTGACATGTAATTTGCGGCTGACAAATATCACCTTGAATTCTATTGGTTACTATTTAATTTCTTTTGTCATCATTTCGCTGCAATCATGATTCGCTGCCAAATGATCTGAAAGCTCTGGTCTTAAATTTTATTGAAACTTTTCATATTTAGCTTATATTTACTACTTTTACAACTTTCAAATTATGCGGTTGTAGATTTACTACATATTTTTAAGCGGCAGTTGTATTTTTCATGTTCTATTAAACATGGATGCGGAGTCGGAGTCCTATCATTTTTGCTGGAGTCGGAGTCGAACTCCGGCCTATAACTAGACCCGAAATATAATACAAACAAATTTTTATCCTCGTGCATAGCTGTCACTGTCTTGATGTCAACTTTCTCCGTCAAACAAAAGTACAGAGACACTACTACATGCAAAGCTTGCAATAGTTGAGGGAATGATCCGTGATAGTGTAGAAAGGATTGTCTTTTCACTCGGTGATTTAGTAGAGAAGACAAACCTTCCTAGCCTCGATCACACCTACGCACCAAAGGTCACATCAGAGACAAAAATGAAATGCTAGTTTGAAACAATTGTGCCTGTTTGTAATTTTATAAATAAAAAGCGCACAGAATGCTTTCGAAGTCATAATAAAGTTTATTGAAATTAGGAAGAAAAATGTAAACCTGACATGTTTCGACTGGTCTTGTCAAAGGTAACCCAGCATGTGAAATTACATTGAAAGATAGACATTTTTTAAGAAGGAGAAAGTTGAGATACAGGTCAACACGCGATAGCAGCGGCAGACTGTGAGTCACCCGATTACCATGGCAAGCGAAGATTAATCACATGGTCCTTTTGCTTGCACAGGTTGCGATTATCACGTCTAATAAACAATGCCTCGAGGATACGTAAAATGCGGTCATTGTAAGCGTGGCATACAATCTCAAACTTGCTGATAGGGTCATTCGGAACACTACAGCAACTGAGCACATGTTCAGTAATTGCAGAGCGAGAAATTCCTAAATGACCATTTAAGAACCACCTGGGTATGTGCTCCCGCGCTCGAACTGTCAGGGGTCGTGACGTCCGTCCAATATAGGTTGATCCACAACCACAACGAAAAGAATAAATAACAGAAGACGTGGCGGCCACTGGCAGACGATCTTTAGGAGAAGCAACAGGAATACAGTTGGTCTTAAAAATAATTATGGGTTTTGCGGCAGGAGCAAACTTGGCCAGCAGTTCATCGATCGATTTGCGAATGAAAAGACTAGATTTGTCACCATAGAAAGGCAAGTTGACATAAACAGCCTTTCTTTCAGCGGTGGCAACAGAAACATTATTGATCTCAGTAACTTCATATTGATCGATGAAGTGCTCAGGATAAGCATTAGACTTCAAAATAGCACGAATGGTATTGAATTCTTGGTCTAACATTTCATCAGAACAAATACGAAGCGCACGAATAAATAGAGAACGGACAAGGCCTCTTTTATAGGCAATGGGCACGAAACTGTGAAAACTCATGTAAACACCTGAAAAAGTTGGTTTACGGTGCACTGTGGTACACAGTTTCCCGTCAGGCATGCGTTGTATAGAAACATCAAGAAACGGTAGTCTGCCCTGCTCTTCACATTCATAAGTAAAATTTATATGAGGATGAAAGCTATTGAAAATGTCAAGTAAAGATTCTCCTGCCTCCCTGCTCCTCACAAGAGCGAACGTGTCGTCAACATAACGATAATACACATGACACAAGGAATCAATATGACTAGACAAACTACTCTCAAGGTTTCCCATGAAAATGTTGGCAAAGAGAGGGCCGAGAGCACTGCCCATGGCTACACCGTCTACCTGACGGTAAAACTGACCGTCAAATAAAAATTGCACATTGCTAGAACACTTGTAAAGAAGCTCACTCAGAATGTCGGCAGGGATTCCACAAAGGTTAGGACACTTTCTTACCGTGTCAACAATGAGCCGGATAGTCTCACTCACGGGAACATTAGTGAAAAGGGCACTAACGTCAAAAGACATCATAGACGTGGCAGATGAATCAATACCACGAATGCTATCTGCAAAAGTGAACGAATCCTTAACACAGAAGTTCGAGAAACACCTCTCAACAGGTTTGAGTAAAGATGCCAACCATTTTGAGACGTTCTCATAAACAGTCTTTGTCATCGATAAGATTGGACGAACAGGCACATTAGACTTGTGCGTCTTGGGAAGACCGTAGAGGCGTGGGATACCATTAGATGAAGTCGTCAGTTCCTTATAAGTGTGCTTAAAATGTCTTTCAATGTAATTTCACATGCTGGGTTACCTTTGACAAGACCAGTCGAAACATGTCAGGTTTACATTTTTCTTCCTAATTTCAATAAACTTTATTATGACTTCGAAAGCATTCTGTGCGCTTTTTATTTATAAAATGCTAGTTTGTTTGAGAACATTACATCTTCATCCTCACATTACCTCTTCACTCTCGTGTGTGATGGCTCCTCCAAAGCGCATATCAAAATCGAAAGTGTACTTATATTTCTTGGAGAAGGATGGGGATTTACCTGCCTGGTAGAGACTGGAGAAAAACCGTGTGAAGCACACATCAACAAGATGGAAGGAGACGAGTCGCATGCATCCAACTTTAAGCGACATTTGATAAACTTTCATCGAAAATGATTGATAATTGGTGCAGTAATGATCACTAAAGATAGGTTCAGGCAAGCCTATCATGATCTATGATGTAGGTTGCCAGTTTTTTTCAAAAAACTAGGTTATATTATACTTGCCACCCGAAGTCGGAGTCCTATCAAAAGCCGGAGTCATATCAAAATGATAGGACTCCGCATCCTTGCTATTAAGCATGAATGGTGAAAGTCATTTCTAAAGTCGAGTGGATTAAAACTCAGATCTAATCTCTAACGTTTACCCAGTTCAGATTATGCTAATTCCGTTTTTCCACGCACTGAAATGCCTAAATTTACTTGGTTGAGCGATAACTACACTTTAACCACATTCCACGATATATCTCAAACATAATTGTATTTGTTCTTTTATGAATTAAAATGTATCATCATTCCGCATTGATTCCCAGCTTAATTTCAAATTTACACATTGTTTTACACAATTGTTTACACATTTGCACATTGTTTGAAGTTGTAAACTTATTGATTATCTGATTATCTGATTATCTGTCAATATCCTACTACTCATTACGTAGTGATGAGTACCATGAAACGCAAGAGCGATGTATATTAACAAAATGCCTTGAATCACCACATTTTAAATTGCAAAATTCGTGTCTAAGTTGTAATTCAATTTTGTGCACATTATGCCATGAGAAACCTGATATCTCGTAGATTAAAATGGCATATAATATCACTTTCCTTAGTGCTATTGGCTTTGGCCAGTAGTCCTCACGAAAACAATTGAGCGTGATCAATATTGGCTGACAGTGTGATCTTCCTGGTATCTTTTTCATAATGCCATAATGCAAAACTTTTATGATTCTTTGAAGTAACACACATATACAGTCTGCTTCAAATTATAGCTGGCACATCTGAAAAGTTAGTTGTCTATCAATTTTTTTGTGAAAATCAGTTGATTTCAACTAAATAACAGTTTTAATTTTAATTTACTGTCCTAGTTCCATTATATTTGTGAATGAATAGCATCACATTTCAACAAGTAGCAATGCTGTTTCGATGAAATTACAAAAGAAATTTCAAATTTCCCCAAGAAAGCTTGCCATGCGTGGAAGTTAACCTGTCAAATAGGGTGACAGATTTGATTAGCCACAGGAAAACTTGCAATTCTGTAGGCCTACAAAACAAATTGGGTGATATTTTTAAGACAATGATGTTTTGCTCATTCACGGTATTGCCTAAAAGGCTGTTTTATTGAGTGACCACTGATCTATTGATAGAGTTATTGCACAATTCCCTTTGTAACCTTTTCATTTTGAAATGCTTATCTGTGTATGATATATAGCCTATCCGGCTAGGAAACATCATTTTTGAGGCTGTCACATTTATGGAATGACATATAGTTCGTGGAATGAAGGTGTATACATCCTGTAAATAGTTCCTCAAATAATTCCAATGTATGTTTCGTATTGTCATGCGCATCATTCAAGAAGTAACAGGGAACGGTGCTTCAAACATATGCACGACTTTGCAGAAACATCAAATATTGAAAAATCTAAAATTTAGTTTTAATTTTGAAAAACTTTAAACTTTAAAAGTAATTCGCTGCACCACTGTTGAATTGTCATGAAAATAACTTAAAAAATTACTAGAAAATAAAGTCTGAATTTGAAATATGCCATAAATCATTCCAATGCAAACTTTGAAAATCACTATGTAAATCATAACAACGCACTGAGAATTGCCAAAGTTAATGTATTTTAAGACAATTTCAAAAGTAAACAATGGTTTTTTCTCTTGTAGAGAGGAATCCACCACAGAGCCTGAACACATCCGCATTATCAACCACATAGTATCAACAAAGCAAAACTTGAAATGAGACTAAATGGAAATCGATCATGGAGAAATTCGATGACAATCAGATAAAAATCTTTCGATGGCATTGATTTCAGCTCTTCTATTGGTAGAAATTTCGTATCATTCATGATACAATATTATGAAAAGTATTTGATCTACAGTTGAGTGCGCCTTATCTGCATGCTTAGACCATTAGAAGAAAGAGAAGCATCTGGTAGGCTTCCTGCTGGTCTGGTAGCTTTCCTACCAAGCAATAAAAAACGCTAACAAAAAAGGAAAAGCATTAAGACATTTGGTAGCAAGCATTTCATCGGTTTGTTACCGTACGGTTTGCAGTGTAGCCTACAATAGAATTTAGCGTTGTGTGCTGAAGGAATTCCTTAGCAAATTAGTAGGTTTGTGCTTTCTAAATGCGAAATTTGCTTTTCTGCAATGGTTGTAAACGTCCAAAGAATACAGCTTCTTCGGCACATTTGTTTTGCTATTTGGCTTACGATTGAAATGTGCTTTTGGTGGTTGCTTGCTAATATCTGACCTCTGCCAGTCTCTTGATCACAGCCTTCTACTTTGAGTATAAGGCTGCTCTCACCCAGGATAAAGCGTCTAGATCTTTCATTTGGGATTTCCCTTTAACCTATCACACAAAAAGTCATCAGCCGTAAGTGATCTTCCATCGTCCATCACGCTGTCACGCAGGAAAAGCCATTAGGCGTCGTCCATTGGACAGGAGGCCTGACATTATCTGGCTGATGAAGTTCATTTCCATCATCCATCAGGCATCAGCCGCGAGACTGTTCTAAAAATAGAACAACGTGAAGTGACGTCTTAGGGAAGATATAGGAAGCTATGATTTTCAAAGAGAAGCAATGTATCGGAAAACAGCTCTTTGTTCACCGTTTCGGACGAGGACAAGGATGAGGAAGAGAAGAGCTTAGGCAGTAGTCATGGCAACGGTTAACAGGTAAAAATAACGCTGACTGAATCGGAAATGGATTTCCCTGGTGTGACCGCGGCCCGTGGAAGATAGACGATGGACGATGGACGGTGGAAGGCGGAAGACGGCAGATGAAAATCGTCTCAATACGCCTTATGGAAGACGCCTTATTCTGTATGACAGC
Source organism: Prostheceraeus crozeri (assembly GCA_907163375.1). Taxonomy (NCBI): domain Eukaryota; kingdom Metazoa; phylum Platyhelminthes; order Polycladida; family Euryleptidae; genus Prostheceraeus; species Prostheceraeus crozeri. Next base: position 34,702 of record CAJQUW010005093.1, on the reverse strand, counting down.
GGCCTAAATGGCAATTTTCAACAATGTTGAGATGTGTGCTCAACCAGAGACACCGATTTTCTGCTGCTCGAGAATATGAACTCTGCCTGCTCAAAACTAAAATTCTGCTCAGAAAAAGTTAAATATAAAGCTTAATATGGAATAAGTTCGACATATAGGACTACCGCAGCCCTTATTTGCGCTATACACTATGTGCCATGTATACGGATGCTTTTATGAAGTTACAACTTTGAGTGACATACAGTACTCTCACTAGCAATTGATTGCTGTTTCATATCTAATGCTATCTTGGCGCTTTGAGAATGCACCATACTTGCATAAGCGCTTATGAATTTTTATTCTTGAAAAAAATTAATAACTTGAATGCATTCATTCATTGATGACATGCAAGCCTGCTAGTGAACTCTTATAGAATAAATGATGAATTAATTTGGCTTGCCTAATATATTCTAATGTTTTCTAATATCTAATATATTCAGAAGGTTCAAAACACATTCCTATGCAACACATATTGTTCAATTTTGACCCTCAGAGACCTGGACTTTTTCACAACCTTTGAGACCTGAGGGGGGTCCAGTGGTCCCATTTTACAAATTCTTAGTTTACTTGCTTAAATCGATATCAAAACATTAGGAAAGTTGATTTTAAGGTGATGCTTGCGTGTAGAAAGTTGATACATATTGTTTCATAAAAAATGGATCACCCTTAAACATCGCCTTAACTTCAACTTTGTCTAACTCCGCCAAACTTGAACGAATTTCTCTAAAATTTGGAAGATATGTCAGTTGTGCTTACTAATATCATTGTTGGAAATTTCAAGCATGAATATTGAGTTGTTTTCCTGCTATAGATAAAAAAGTAGAAGATAATTTGATCTTCATTTAGCAATGTTATACAAAATCATACCTCACTCTTATAAAATTATATTTGTTTCCTTTGTTAAGTAATATGTTGTTCTACAAGCCAAAAGCTATCAAGCAAAACAAAAATAAAGAAAATCGGTCAATCAGAGCCAGTATAGCACCATTATTCATCAACAATAATGTAACTGCTACATGTGAGTAGTCAGCAAATACGCAAAAGCACAGGACGGCCTTCTGTGCATTCCCTATGGAAATACACAATTAGAATTGAGTGGGCGTCGGGGCGGTTCGCGTGAGTCACCGGGGCGGGGCATGCACAGTATAGGATGTCGGGGCGGTTCGCGTGAGTCACCGGGCCAATGGGGCGGAGTGCGTGAGTCACCGGGGCGGGGCGCGCCCCGATGTCTGGAGTATATAGGAACGGGAGCGGGTCCATTTGCGAGTACAAGCATGCGTTTTGATTTCTGTCAACATGACTTCGCGTCGGCTGAGGAGTGTATTGCGCATGGCGAGTTCGAATCCGGCCGTCGGTATTGTGCTGAGTGTACGGTATGGTATGCACGTGACCAAGCGCACGAATGTCCTTTTCTACGTCATTGGGGGAATTGGGTGGAGTGTTATATCTGTGATGAGTGTATGACAGTGGAGGCGTTTTTCGAGAATGAGCGTACCGGACGTCATGGCTGCTATCAGAGTTGTCGTTTATGTGGAGCAGACTTTTTTCTGGAAGAGGGTGAGCATATCTGTCCCGTTCAAATGGCTGCGTTACTGCACCGTGTTGCCCCAGCCCCAACGTCAGGAGAGCAGCGAGGAGGTGTACGTGATCAAGGTCATCCACGTCATGAAGAAGTGCGTCACTATTTCTTCAATGAGACAGCGATAGACGTGACGTTTACACCGGCTGAGGAGACACGCGACATTGTGGGGTTTTTGGACAGCATGTATCGTCAATTGTACGATGTGATTGTGACGGAGCATGAACACTATGAGGTGGTGGTGGTCGTTCAAATGGTCTTTTTGTTTGAACGTGTAGTGGCTAATGACGATGTGGAAGAGGTGGAATTACGTTCGAATCCTATTTATAGACAGGGAATCCAACATTTAAATTTCGATACGTGGTTTGAGGATGTGAAGCAGGAGTGGGTGAGTTGGTTGGAACTGGTGACATCACAGAGTTCAGGCTTGGTGTTACAATTGATTCGCCAATTGGAAGTGCGGATTGGACGTCATCAAGAGGAGCGTCGTCGTGCAGGGAAACGTATTCCCATTCCGAAGGACTTGGCCAATGTGAAATGTATCCGTCGTTTCGTCTATGAGTCAGACACTGATGACAATTTATGTTTCCATGACGCCGTCCTTTATGCCTTGGCCTACCAAGATGAGTTAACAACAACGACGAGTTTAAAAGAGTTTCGACTCATGAATGTGAATGAACGATATCAATTGGACTTTAGTGGAATGGGGGAAAATGGATTTTTCCCCTTAAAGTATTTGAAAAACTTTGATCAAGTGAACAATATCGCCCTACGCATCTACGTCCACAACGGCAAAGTATTTAAGGGAACACTCTACGATCACGATTGGCAATGCAATGCCCAGACGCGCATTGTTCATTTGATCCTATTAACGGACGTGGAAGACCGTCATGAGGAACATTTAGACTGTCATTTTCTCCCCATTCTGAAATTCCTAACGTTTCTGTATGGAGTGTATGACGTTAATCAATTGTCGAAAGGCTACCGTCGTTATCTTGCGTGTGAGTTATGTCTGGCAACATTCGCTTTCAGTGGCAAGAATAAGCCCACCCCGGAAATTACAGCAGAGTGTGAGGAACATCAACGGCAGTGTTGTGGTGTTAAGACCCAGTTTGAGTATAGCCCACCATCGATTGAACTGAAATTCAATGACTATGGTAAGATGACGCATCCTCTTTGCGTGGTCTACGCCGATATTGAAAGTCTTATTCATCCCATCACGAAAATCCATACTCCTGCAGCGATTGGATTCTATATCAAATGGGATACGGCCTTGGCCATGGACAATGAACCAGTCGTGCAGCACGTGGGTGAACAATGTGTGACTGAGTTTCTAGACAGTATGGAAGCGCTGATTCACCGTCTCCACAATCTCATTGATAGTCTTTCACGCAAAGACTTGGTGATGACTGTCCAAGATCGGGAGCACTATAAGGCAACGCATCACTGCAATGTGAGTAAACGTCACGTAGTAGAATTGAGCGAGGATCGTGTGAACCAGCACCAGAAGATGGATCATACAAAATGCCGCGATCATGACCATTTAACGGGTCGTTATTTACAAGTGCTGTGTCTCTCATGTAATATCCGCCGCCGACAAGTGCGACGCCAGATCCCCATTTTCTTTCACAATTGGAAAGGCTATGATAGCCACCAGATTATTTTGTATGGTCTCTCACAACGCGATCAAAACCTATGGTGGGTGAGTCCTTGCTATACGGGAGGAGATAAGACCATTGGTTTAACAGCAGGTTATAACATGTTTGGTAATTTCAAGCAGAATGTGAAACTCCAATTCCGTGACTCATTCCAATTCCTGTCGTCATCGCTTCATAAATTATCTCAAACAGTGAATAACTTTCCAGTCTCGGAACGTGTGCTTCAAGCGACCTATCCATCAGTGAACCATCAGGCAATACGTAAGGGTGTGTTCCCCTATACGTATTTCGATGACTGGGCACGCCTGGACGAGACATGTCTTCCCCCAATTGATAAATTCTATAATGATTTGGTGGAACAGCCCTGTACGGAAGAGGATTATGCCACGCCCCAACGAGCGTGGCGTGAAGTGGGATGTCAAACCTTCGGAGACTATGTTGCATACTACTTGTTGGTGGATGTAGTCCTCTTGGTTGATATTTTTGAAGACTTTCGTGCCAAAATGTTTGACGTGGCGAAATTGGATCCCGTGCACTATTACGGTCTCCCTGGTCTGACGTATTCATTCTTTCTCCTCTATACCAATGTCTGCCTCGATCACGTCATGGACGTGGACATGTACAAAATGTTTGAAGCAGGGATTCGCGGTGGAATGACCTTTGTGAATAAACACCACGCCGAGTATGTAGAGGCATCACGTGACAATGAAGAGGTGAACACGCATTTGTATTATGTCGACGCGAATAACTTGTATGGGACGGCCATGAGTGCTAAATTACCAAAAGGGAACTTTGTGTGGATGCCCCCACATATATTGGAGCAGGTGAATGACGCATGGATCTTAAACTATGATGTTGACGGTTACCAAGGTTGTCTCCTAACAGTTGACTTGGAATATCCACCCCATGTCCAAGACATGAGTATGGATCTCCCCTTTGCCCCAATGCAGGGTCATGTGACTGGGGATGAGATGAGTGCCTATATGCACCAATTATGGCAGAGTTTATATCAGAAGGAGCCACCAAAGAAAACCTCAACGAAACTCTTGATGACTCACCACCGTAAAGAGCAGTATACAGTCCACATTTATGCGCTTCAATTCTATCTACAACAAGGGATGCATGTGAGTAAAGTGCACCGAGGTATAACCTTCCACCAAGAAGCCTTCATCCAACCGTATATTGCCTGTCATACCTCAGAACGGGCAAAAAGCAGTGATGCCATGGTAAAGAACATGCATAAATTGTGTGTCAACGCCCTCTTTGGCAAGACAATGGAGGATGTCCGAAAATACGGGCGTACAAAGATGGTGCGTAGTAAACGGCTCTTTTTAAAGTATATCCACCACCCCATGTGTCAAAATTTCTTTGGGGTAGGAACATCAGCCATGATTGTCCACATTCGCCGTCGCAAAATATGTCTCGACCGTGCCATCTATATTGGACAAGCAGTGCTTGACATTAGTAAGATTCAAATGTACCGTCTATTGATGCAATGGCGTATGAATCGCCATTGTCTCTTTGTGGAAATCATTGGTGGTGATACGGATTCCTTCTTTCTGGAAGTGGAGAGTAAGAGTGATCGGGATACAATCCTAACGGAATTCCGTACCTTCCCCAATGCGATTGATCCAGCGGCGCGCGGTATATTGGACACGTCAAACTATCCTCGGACTCACCACCTCTATGACGCTTACAATGCCAATCGATTGGGTTGTTTCAAGGACGAGAGTGTAGGGCGTGTGATTACTGAATTTATATGCTTGAGCCCCAAGTTATACTCCTATGTCTTGAAGGATGGGACAAGAGATTGTCGAGTCAAGGCTGTCAAACAGTATAAGAAGCGAGAACTCTCCCACCAAGTGTACAAAGGCGTGTATGAAGATCAGAAGGCGCACGTGGTCTGCCAATTGAACTTGGAATCCCATTACCATGTCCTACGCACCACCATGCGTAAGAAGGTAGCCCTTACAGGATGGGAAGATAAACGCTACTGGCTTTCAGCCAATGAGAGTGTTCCCTATGGAAATCATACCATTATAAGCGGCGAGGTGGTAGATATGCTGTTAGATGGCGTCGATGAAACCCTCGACAATGTGCAATCGAATGGTGGAGATCCGGGCCTCAAATGAGTTACCCCTGGAGAGGATCTATCCAATACTATGTTCCTATGGTTATACACCCTTACGCTTCCGTCCGGCCAAACCGAAACGTATCTATACCAAATGGTGGGGTAAAATCCCGTTACAACTTTTTCCACGTGGCTGTATCCAAGTGATGGGCTATCATGAGATGGCAGTGTATGACCGTATCTACAATAGTTTGAAAGCGTTATTGGTGGATGAAATGCAATTACCCTTGACATTATCTACACCGAAAGTGAAATCCTGCACAGTATTATGTGATTGGCGACGTTACCGTTCTGGCATTATGTTTTCAAAAATCAATTCCTCCGCATCCATCATGAATGAACAAGAACTATTTCCCGGGACATTAGTACATTGGGGAGATCATTACCATTGTTCTTTATTTACCAATGGGAAAGCTATTGTGACAGGTGTGTGTTCTATTGATGAAGCGGAGCATGTATTGAAAGGCATGGTAACCAATTATAACACGTTGAAAACAAGACATGTGGTTTTACAATGATTTATTAGCGAGTAGGGAAGTGACAAGTCCTTTCATATAAGAAGCAATATAGCGATCATTGTAAGCAAGTTTTTGTCGAGTCATTGTCTGATGCCGTTGGTGTGGTGTGATGAGATAAAAGGGGCGTTAATGTAGCTTATAGGGAAGATGTCCGAGGGCGATGATTGAGATAATAGAGACAATAACCGCCACAGTAAGCCTTCTCGCCTTGAATACAAGCATGGGATTGTTGTAGGGGATAGGGGCGTTTTGTCAACCATGAGTAGAGATGGGGATAATTGCGTAGGGGTTCACCATAGGAATCAAAGAATTCACACACACGTTGATCCATATCCTGATAGTAGGCGAGCCAATGCTCCTCCTTTTTATGTCGGGGATCGGAATTGAGAATGCAGGAGAAGGAAGTGGTCCGTTGGGGTGCTTCATCCGCCGCAAAGACACCCAGAAAGGGAATGTGTGAGGGTTGTAGGAATAAGGGGGCCATGGACCGACAACTACAGTGTAGGAGACAAATTAACTCATTGTCACAACAACATTGTAATTGATGACGTAGTTGTATATGATCCACCGACTTCATCACACTTTCCAATTGGCCAGAGGAGAGCCATTCCACCATGATGACTCACAGAGGATTAAACAGCTGGAGTTACGTAGTCGCTGGAAATAACAGCAGTATTGGGTTTGATCACAAAGGATTCATCCACGAGGGAGAAGATGAGGAGATCCAGGGGGTCCCCTAACCCTGCTTCAAAGCCAATTTCCAAGGAGAAATTTAAATCACCTCGTGTCCTTTGTTGTTCCGATAGACGATGATCCAAGGTGATGTCAAAGGGGATGAGATAAAAGTACTTTTTAAAGGTCTCCAAATCCATATGAAAGGAAGAGTTCTTGCCGTACATGTTAATGGCGCGATTGAATTGTGTGTAGACTTCCCGTAGATGTTTACAGTTGATTGCACCTCCAGTGATGGTCATGCCATTGGATTTGAGCGTGAGGGAAGATAATTTATACCGTTTGAAAACTAATTTCCGATTCTCATAATTAAACCATTTGTTACTAGGGGTGAACCCAAAGAAGATGAGCTTGGGTTGAATATTGAGTGCAAAATTAGTCACCTCACGTTTCTTCCATCCTGCATTGAGATTAATGCGTTGAACAACAATACCATTATATTTGTAGGCAATCGTTTCCTTCATACGACGGGTAGCAATCGCCTTTTGAATAGTATCCGATGGGAGTAGCATGGGCATATGGAGTTTAAAGGAATGAAACCATAAACGGTAACTATCACCAGCATTCACGGCATCAAAGATGCGGAACATGTATTGGGGATGGTTGACATGAAATTCCAAATCCAATTTCGTACCAGGTGGAAGGGCTTTATTCTGCTGGAATAGGTTACAATGAATGGGGAAATCATATTGACGTTTATAACCACCTTTTTGCCATAGTTTGAGCTCCATTTGATTAATCAAATTATTTTCCTCATCAAATTTGGAGTAGGTATCCGTCAGATTACCCCCAGCGGGATACGCTGCCCCAGCGGGTAAGGTGCGAACAAGGGATGTGGCAGGGGTTTGAAACCCTTGTGTTACTAAATGAGTACCTTTGGCAGTAGCATCATATTGCAACATATTGATGAGATAGGCTTGTAAAAAGTACATCCCACTCCCACCTTCCACAACTTGTTCATTGACGGTAATCTTGACGTCACGAAACATACTGTGGGCGGAATTGTTAATGAACATTGCCTTTGCCGTGTTGGGGAGGGTGGTCCAAGCACCACCAGCCCCCAATTTCTGAATGGAGACCTCTACACTACAATAGGCATTGGATACATCCATCCAAAAACAATCTGATGGATTAATAGTGAAATGAACGACATCACACGCATCGAGGGCATTGATTGGATAAACAAGTTGCGTGTAAACGGAACGACTGGAGACATCCATCGCATCTTTGGCAAAGATACTGTAGCGACTATCCAATTCAGAGGGGTACGCATCAGTCATGATCATTGAGGTAAAGGTCGATGAATTACTTAAAATAAACGTTGTCCACCAGTAAGACGACGGTAGTAGGGGAGATGACGCACACCTCGATAGCCGGTGGATGTGAGGGCCCCCGTACTATCATCCACAGGCATGGATTTCTGACGTTTAGCAAGGGGGATTTCCCCTACTTCCTCTAGAGCACGTTTACGGGATCGTACAGCTTTTCCAATGGCTCTGATCCCATTCTCAGCAATGCGTGGAGTATTGACTAATTGACTCACAGCATTAGCACCGGAGGTGGCAATAGATTGAGCAGCACGTTTCACATTACGAGCAGTGAGTTGACCTTTCACACCCTTTACAATACGATCCTTTAATCGACCCAGGGTTTTTGTGATGGCATTGGAAGGTTGAGCACGACGTTGAATAGGTGTACGCTTTGTGGGAGTTCGCTTTGTAGGTGCTCGTTTTATAGGTGCTCGTTTTATAGGTGCTCGCTTAATAGAGGTTTTTATTCCACGTGGGATACGAGGCATGCGGATACGGGGCATGCGGATACGGGGCATACGAAATCCACCGGTTTGTCCATCCTCACCACCACCGGATTGACCCAAGATTTGGGCACTAGGCACCATGGTGGATCCCCCACCAATTAACTGGAGACCCCCGGACTTTGCGCGATCAAATTGGAATGGGGAATCCCCCAATGGACGTTGGAAGAGGAGTGCCATTTTGAATGAGAATGAAGAGTTTCAAGTTACTTAAACACGGCGTCGTAAATGTAGTTTGATATAGGTCCGTCCTCCTTGAAAAGGAACTAAACGCCCATCATCCGAATGGATATAGAAATGAAGACGATTCAAGTCATGCACTGCGAGGGGGAGATAGTCCACATGATTGAATTCATAATGAATAGCTGCTCCATAAGGAAGGTTTTCATAGGGGACAACACGTAGCAGATTGGTTTGCATTCCACCGACATAGGTAGTGGTAATCAGATTGGAGTAGAGAAGGAGATTATAAATGTAGGCATGCATGTTGACGGGCGTTGTACATTGTATAGAAGACTCGATACGCTTGGTGGGAAGCCCGAGAATATCTTGTAGCAAGGGTTCCATTTCGAGGGATATGCCGGGGGTAAGGTGTAGTTTGGTGAAGGTAGAGGATCCCACGGTGATATAGGAAAATTTAACCCATGAAGGTTCCGCTGAATTGAGGGTGTAGAAGAGTGAAGCAATGTCATAGATACCATTTTGAAGACGGAAATATTTAACAGGGGATGTTGTACGCATATCAATGACAGACGATACATCCATAGGAGTGACATCTTCAGATGAGTTATCCATCATTGAATCATCCATGAGTGAGTCATTAAAGGGTAGTGGTGAGTCATCGATTGAGGAGTCATTTTCATACGAGGAGATAATATCTTGTAGGACTGTGTCATTCACATCAGATCGAAGAGAGATGGGTTTGGGAAAAATGATATTTTTCGGTTTTCGCGTATTGCATTGATTTAAGAGGACATAGCAATCAAATTCTTTATTTCGCCATGTGAGACGCCGCTCTTCTATGGTATAATTGGAACTGTTTCGTGCTTGAGCTGTAGCTGGACTGAGATAAGTGGTGGAGGTTGTTATGGTGTTTGAAGTGATATATGACACACCACTATAACCAAAGAAATCAATGGCAGTGCTTGTGTCAGGAGCTATGAATAGATCAGATGAAAGATTTGTATTTACAAGGAGTTCATGGGTATTGGTATCAAATTTTTGGAAACGATTGAGGAGATGTGTTCCACATCGAGTACTACGTTGCTCCACTTCAAAATTGTCCATGTCAAAGGCATCCGATAACTTGGGAAAGTAAATACCCAATAGCTGACTATTGGAGCTAAACGATCGTAGAGTGATACGTCCCTGTCTTTTCATGAACTTGTTGTACGTTTCAAAGGTACCTTTTTCAACACGCAATTCTTTGTAACGAGGGTGTAGATTATGGTAGGGGATGTGGAAATAATAATCCGTTTTGGTGGTTGTACCATCTTTGGTAATGTCTTCATCAAAATATAATTCACCATTTTGTAAAGTGCCATTACGATCCATCATTTGAGGTAATCCATACAGGGTTAATTGCGTACATAAATCTTTGAATTGATCACGAATAGTGCCAGCACCAATACGAATCTTGGCGACACGAGTACGATACAGGGGAATGGGGGTAATGACAAAATCAGAAGCTTTAAATGCAGATTGTTCACAAGGGTGGTAGAATCCACGATAACGACGTAGTGGATGTAATTTTCGGGGGTACGTCTTTTTGGGGTCATATTCTTTAGCAATAGTTTGGTGTTTGGTGATGATGGGATGAATAGTGCGATTATTCGTATAATTGGTGTATTCATAATTTGCACCAACATGTACAATCATGTTAATTTCTTCCTGTGTGATGGTTTTCATTGTATAATCAATGTCAGTGGAATCCACATGTGGAGTACCCGTTGGTGAGTAAAGAGCACTGGGATAATAGTCATGTTTAACATCACCTCCCAGTTCCAAATCAATGGGGGTGGCTTGAAATATGAATCCACATGGAGCCCCCAATAACGATTGCATAGGTCCATTCAAGAGAAGGGCATGATTGAGGTATGTTTAATCTTTGGTAAGTGTATGCCAGGGGGTAGGATTGTTGCATATGGCGGTAAACATTTCTTGTATTGCATTCGTTGAGCTGTGGGAATGAAATCGCGCAGGCATCATTGTCTTTAGGATAGTGGGTTTTTCGAGGACCCATTTATCAAATGTATGTGGAGAGAAGACTTCTGACGTGTTTTTTGCCTCTTGAAAATTATGAAGGAGGGGTGAAATATAGGTAAAAGGTTTATTGTATACATCACGCCATGCATTGGGGACTTCACTCATGGATTGAAAAGCACCACTTACACGATGAAGATTGTAGAAACATAACCCTTCTCGATTCTGTCTAATGCGATGAGCCAAATGTTCTAGTAGGAGGGGTGTGACATTGATGAAGTTTCCATGTTTACCAACAGTCCAATTCTTAATTCGAAGATCACCCGTAGAGGTTGGGAAACTCCGAATGAGTGTGCTGGTGCGATTATTTGAATTGGTAAAGGTGTCTGCCAAAAAATTGTCATTCAACGTTTTTAAAGAATAGGCCCATGTCTTGGGTTGAATATCCAAGTGGATGAGTAGTTCGTTAGTGTTATTATAGTCCACCACTTTAGGATGATGTTTATTTTTGGCATTGGGATCAAAGAAAGTTACCAATTTATTCAGATAAATGAGATAAGGGGATGGATCAAAAAAGAGTCGTTTTATGTGAGGCACTTGTGGTGTCATAGGTGAATGGCGGCCATGTCCATTCTTTTTAAAAGTAATGGAGTGAATGGTGAGTTCAGGGGTTAATGGATATTCACAGTAAAAGATGGGTAATTGAGTTTTGTAACGTATCCCCATTGTGGTTTGTAGCTTTTTAGCTTTTGCGATGTTGTGATACATGGTATCTAAAATACCAATGGGAATTTCTGATTGATTGAGGGCAGCGGTTTTTAATTGCACTTTTTTAGCGCCACCACCTCCAATCCCAGGTGGACCTCGTTTTCCAATGGGACCACGTTTTCCTTCAGGGCCTACAGGTCCTATGGGGCCAATAGGGCCTGGGGGACCTGGGGGACCTCGTACACCCTGTTTTCCAGGGGGGCCTGTTGGACCTTCCACACCACGAATACCAGGTAGACCTATGTCACCTTGGGCACCACGTTTCCCAGGGGGTCCATGTGGACCTATGTCACCTTTAACACCTTGTGGACCTCGTTCTCCTTGTACACCACGAGCACCTTGTACACCTCGTTCACCATCTCTCCCTTGGGGACCTTGGGACCTTGGTCCCTGTGGGCCTTTATCACCTTTATCACCTTTATCACCTTTATCACCTTTAGGTCCACGTTCTCCATCCCTTCCATGACGACCATCTTTACCATCCCTTCCATGACGTATATTTGAAGTGGTTATACTTTTACCAGGATCACCTTTGTCACCTTTGTCACCTTTGTCACCTTTGTCACCTTTATCACCTTTCAATCCTTTGGAACCACGATCACCTTTATCACCTTTATCACCCTTGTCACCCTTGTCACCTTTATCACCTTTATCACCCTTATCACCCTTATCACCCTTGTCACCCTTGTCACCCTTGTCACCCTTGTCACCTTTATCACCTTTCTCACCACGAGGACCGGGATCCCCTTTCTCACCACGGGGACCGGGATCCCCTTTCTCACCACGGGGACCGGGATCCCCTTTCTCACCACGGGGACCACAATCACCCGGGGGTCCTTGAGATCCTATACGCAATTGAATACCACCCTGGGTAGAGGGGCGTTTGGCGGGTAATTTCCGTTTAAGAAGGGTACCTGCTGTGGTGTGGGGGTGAGATGTGGTAAGAGGACCCATTGAAAACGACAAATCAGTTGGAATAGTCTTCAATGTATTTTGAATACTGATCTCCTTTACACCAACTTCCCATTTATCACCATAGGGAATAGTGATATTGGGGAGTAATTCATTTTGAAAATCCGATGACGAGTTGTTTGGAAACCGTTCCGGTTGAGCATTGCTAAAGACATGAATCACCAAGTCGGTATTGTTGGTGTACATCCCCATAGGGTAAAGGAATGAGTCATTACCTAAAAACAATTACAAAGTGGAACGAGGGCGGAAATGAAGTTTCAAAAAGGAACGTCCATACTTCATTGGAATGTATTCACCATCATCACCACGGATTTCCACTTCAATTTGATTGATGACACGACTACTCAAGGGATAGTATTCCACAGCAGGGATCTCCACATTGATCATTTTACCATATTGAGCCGTGTGTTCAATAGGGACCATCTTTAACAAACGGGCGTGTGTATCACCGATAGCACTGGCAGCTACAATATCACAATAAATAATAATGTTGTAGGTATTGGGTACAATGCCAACGGGGTAGGTGGTTTGAAAATCAGAATGGGGTCCGAAATAAGTACGTGTCAGGTTGAGAATGTGACCCATGGACTCCCCAAAATCAATGTAGGTATTCATGCCCGTATGAATAGAAAGGAAATGTTCCGGAGATAGTGTTAAACGAATATCCTTCCAATGCGATAGGGCTGTTTGCATGTAATTGATAAGACCCATGATGGTATAGGCTCCTTTAGGAATGAGGATGGTTTGAAATGGAAAGGAAAATTGCATACCTTCCGATCGAATAAGACTATCATCCAAGGGTTTCAACACTGAACGGTACATATGAAAGATGGGGCGATTATTAAAGTCCATGGTGAGTGAGACAGTCTTGAGAGGTTTTTTGGCACGTGGACGAATGCGTAAGATCATCCCCTCTGTTAAATAAAACATATTGCGTTGATAGGTGTAGAGTCCATTGGTGAGACTACCTTTAATACCCTGGGCATTTAAACCATCGTGGGAATACCAACCAATCGGTTCAAAGGAGGGGGAAAGCTTTTCATGGGAGAGTTCCTGAGGGTTGGACGTGAATTTAGACACGAAACGTGTCACTTTATAATCTGAAGCGCGGTAGGCATGTGCACCAAAGAGATACTGTTGAAGATATTGATTCCCAGTCGTGGCTTTCATCCATGTCTTTGTGTCGGTGGGTTTAAAGTATCGTTGTTCCTCTTCCTTCTTCCATGGATAGAGTGTAATGGGTAAGTAGGTGTAATCCGTATAGGTGGATGGTAGGCTATAATCCCACAGGGCATTGATGTGAAGAATCATACCATCAATAAAGGTGGTGGGGTAAGGTGCATAATATTCCATACTGTGTTTGAATAGGAGTGATGTCAGTTCCGACAAATGTAATTTCGAGGAGAGAGGCATTTGAAAGTGTAACCGATAAACGATGGTTGAGGATGAGTATTGAATCCAAAACATACGGTTATTCGGCATCCCTTTATGAATGGCATGAATCAATGTTTGAAGTGTATACATGCCCTTGGGGATGGTGTAGATGATGGGGGAAGTGACGACTGGATCCGTATGAGAATACACCAGACGTAACGGATTCGGGAGATGAATCATGGTCATTGTCGTATAATTGGGAATGCGTTGACATAGTTGCCATTGATGACTCATTTCTTTAGGCGTTGGGGATTGATGAAGAATATCCGTGGCCATATAAAACGGTGTAATGGGAATAGGAATGAAAATGGACAGGTCCTGGGTGGCAAATTGAGGATCCAGGATGGGTGTTGTCATCAGGACGTGAGAGGACCATGCTTTGGTGGCGTGATGATGGACTGCACTCACATGATAGGTGCTACACGTCACGGGGTGGAGGGGTTGAAAGTCAGCCCCTTCCCTTTTCCAATAAATGGATTGACGGTGAGAGAGAGTAATTTGGGAATGTTGAAATTTCTTAATGTTACTCTTCACCCCCAATGTTTTATGATACACCTCCGTATTGTAACTGTCCACCAGGGGTGTGGGGGCCCCCTTCTCTTGCCATAATCTGTGATTTCCGTTCGATTCAACAGTTTAGCAATATGTGCCTCTTCCTCAAATTGAATGAAGAGGGGGTAAAAATTCAAATGACCTTCCCATCGCACATTCAATGAGAGTGTGATACCCCCTTGACAGGGTAGCCATTCATAAGGAAAGGAAGGGGTGGTTGATGAGGTATGTGGAAAGCGGTAGATGGGAGAGGTGAGTGAAAAGTGTAGGGTGGGGTGATGAAACACCCGTTTCAAATACTGGGGGAGAGTATAGAAACCACTGGGGATTGATAGACTGTGGGTTGTATAGAACCCCAACACGGCAAAGAAGCCTATGACGACACGTTCCGGTTCTTTCACGTGAATGAGGAGTGAGTCACACTTTGCCAATTGTTCCAAGTCGTGTGTCCATTGTGTAAAGCGTTCCTTGGACAGGGAGTCCAATTTGTAAGCGGTAAGAATAGATTCAAGGAATTCCAAGTAGATGGGTAAGGGTTGAATACGGCGAAAATTGAAATGGGTAAAGAGTCGATCCTGATAAGCCGTAGGGGTTGACGTGAGAATGGTATCCAACTCATACATAATATCCATCTCCGAGGGGAGGGTGGTGTAAGGTGTTGATTGTGTCGTGAATAATGCTCGCGTCGATTCCACCAGAGTATCATGTACTTGATTGGACCGGATGGTACTCACATTATAAGTACGTCGACTATCTTCACGGAGGAGAGGAGGGAGTTTTTTCATCAAGGTGTCTGTATACATTTTCAAATGGGCCACACTATTGGTCTCTGCACTTAATGTATTGGGGGTGGGGAAGTTGGGGAGAATACTTGTGTATTGATTGTGAACGTGTACACCCTCTTCTCGTGTAAAGTTCAGCGTACGTGGAAGATTCATCCATGCCGATAGGGCTAATTGATTCCCCAACTTGAGCTGATACTTGCGTAAAGAGGTCATGAGGTCACGCAAATAATGGAGCTTCATATCGTACGTGAAGCGTACTTGTTTGGCTTTGTCGGTGATAATGTGTCCAGCCAATAATCCCCTAAACATCAATGTATCATTTTGTTTAATCCAAGGCGATGGACTATATCATTGGGTAAGGTTAAATGGAGGGCATTGGCGAGATTGGCAGTAATACCAAATTCTTTGTCATAGAGGCGTATCAGAGTATTAATATCCTGATAGATGTTATCTTCACCATACTGGGAGCCGGGTACATGTAGGAATTTAGGGAGAAAGACCGTTTCCAAGGGATAGCACCCATACATATCCAATGGGGTAACCACTTCCACGTCACATTCACGACAGAGACTACTCAACAATTGGTAATCCATGGCCATTAGACTGGTATTCCGAGGGTAGGCCACTTTGAATAGAATCTCTTCATCCGTACGTTGAAGGAGGGTTCCCACATCGGACCACACCATCCATTTCAAAAAATCATCCAAAGGCATAGTCTCTTGTGCATATTCCCGATGGAATTGTTTAGAGAAGAACAGCGATGTAAGGGAATCACACTAAACCAAAAGTCTTCATACGAGCCAGTCGTGTGATTAATAAAATCCTTGCGATGAGTAGCTACACGTGTTTGTATACGGGTTGTTTGTACCGGAGATAGATGATAGACCGTATGAGGGAGAAACCAGGCCATGGCTAATGCGGGGGATAGGACCAACACGTAATGAAACACGGTATATTCCTTCACTTGATAGAGAGAGATGGGAGCCACTTCAATGGTGTACACATCCGCTTCGGTAAATCCATCCCCACCCATATACAGGAGTGAGGATTCCGTCTTGATGGTAAACATTTGGGTTTGTACGCGATTGACATAGGCTTCAAACGCATCAATGGGTGGTGTATGTAACCATTCTTCTTTGGATGCATACAGGGGATGACGTATGACTTTATCCGCTCCTTCCATATTATAGTAGGGGAGAAATGTATGCATGGTGGAATGTTGTCCCACATCGGATGTCTTCCCCACGGTGATGGAACACGTTTCCGTAATGGTATCAATCGTATTGACATAGCCTAACCCTTGTACACCTACTTCCCATTGAGACATGGTGGAAAGAGAAAAGGGCACATTGTAGTGAGTAAAATAATGGTTGGCTTTATTGTTAAATGAATCATTGTGTACATTGCTGAGTAATAGGATGGAAAAGTCCTGTTTCTTCTCCCCCATCGTCTATCCTTTAATATTGACGATGGTTACCTAAAGGTACAATATCCGATTCCTTCACCCATGAATTCATCGACTTGGGGTAGCCTTGCCAATGTACGAGTAATTCACGTTGTCCATGACGTTGTCGTTTATCAAGGACGTCATCCACTTGATAGATTTCCTCATCGCGTTGCACGACTTGTAATTCATTCGCATAAAAGGCCCCACGGATAGGTTCTCCCATCAAATCCACCAAAGTATACATGCGTGTCCCATGCGGATCTTCCCTAATGCTCTTGATACGAAACTCCTCCGTTGACCAATTAGCTTCATACCCACGTCCAAATGTTCCTTTATCCCGTGAAATGCGGACACGTGCCCCCACTTTCAAAAGGGGAATCCTTCGTGTCCTCTTCTTTAATTGAGGATAGTTTTGGAGATGACGTTTATGTTGATGGGTAAGGATAGTGCCAATATCTTCCTTGGTCACTTTTCATTTGGAATAAGCGTGGGTGGTTGAATGACGTGTATTGTTATAAGCCATCATAATGTCGAGGAGGAATTCAATCCAGTTCTGGGCATTGGTCGCGGTA
>CAJQUW010005093.1:0-12500 GCA_907163375.1 Prostheceraeus crozeri | reverse complement strand
ATATTTCAACTCAATGTCCAACTCTTTGAGACGTGTATGAAAGGGACTCTCAATCCCATAAAACCACCAGATTGTACGGATGGGGTGTTTAAATAACCCATCTTTATGTCGCAATAAGTTGAGGACAAAGGTGGATTTCCCTGATTTACTTGGCCCACACACAATCATAGATGAGTCATTTTCCAATCGAAAATCCATGATAGAAAAGTCACAAGTCCATTCAATAATGTTTATTACGTAAAGTACATGTCTTTACTGAGCATATTCGGGAATGAGTAGAGTGTCAATTCCATACAAACACCAGTCAACATACTGTCCTTCCTTCTTTAAATAGACGGGATAGTCACTAACCTTCACATGTTCGCGAATCGTGTCAAATTCATCAGGGTAGATACCGGCAGCGGGGATTTTGTACCAATTCTCACCATTTAATTCGTATAACCGTTTCTGTGCTGTAAGGACAAAGGCACGGTAGAGGCGTTGGAGGCGGGCGTCTTTCATACCTACCCCCTTCTCCTCTTCCGTGTAAATGTCCTGGAGACCATGGAGGCCGAGGCGTAGAATCTCCATAATGTCTTGTGTGCGTTTCTTCACGTGGCGTAGGCAATGAGCAAGTTGAACGGTGGGAGTGAGTTTCTTTAAGGTGTCACTAAAGTGTTCGTTGCGGTAGCAATCATATTCCAGTCGGTGGAGGAGTGGGCGTAACTTGGTTTCCAACCATGATTGGGCAATGTAGACATTGACGTCCTTCATGAGGGTGGATTCCGTAAAGGGGTTCGTATCAGGGGTCATTCCATTCGTAAGGAGGTACTCACATAGGGCAAAGGTATTTTTGGAGACTTTCCTCTGTGCCTCGAGGCGTTTGAGGACTTGTTGAAGGCCACGGAGGGTAAAGTACTCTTCAATCATGTCGGTACAGAACCCGACATTGGTGGCTCCATGTTGTATCCAATCCCCACGCACACTCTTTGTTAGTTCGAGGAAACGTTGGATATATTTATCACGTAAGTCAATGGATTCCACAACACGGGCTTGGTATTGGCGTAGGGTATATACTTCTCGAACGAGTAGTATGAGGACTTGGACGAGGAGGGCACGACGTCCTTCGAAATGTTCTCTCTCCCAGTCATCATCTTCCGTGGGTTGAGCACGTCCCATGAAGGTCTGGTCCACCTTGTAGTGTAAGTCCTCCAACTTGCCCAGTATATATTGTAAGCTGTGACGGGGGGATGGATCCAGGAGGGGAAGCAGTTCCTGTGTCGCAAATGTATTCAATTCTTTGGTATAGAAGGGTGTAAGTTTTGGGGTCACCTTTTCATCCATCCACGACAAGAGGCAAGCAAAATTGATCAAGGGTGGTTTTTATTACAGAAGAAAAAAAAAAAAAAAAAAAAAAAAAAAAAAAAAAAAAAAAAAAAAAAAAAACAAAAAAAAAAAAAAAAAAAAAAAAAAAAAAAAAAAAAAAAAAAAAAAAAAAAAAAAAAAAAAAAAAAAAAAAAAAAAACAAAAAAAAAAAAAAAAAAAAAAAAAAAAAAAAAAAAAAAAAAAAAAAAAAAAAAAAAAAAAAAAAAAAAAAAAAAAAAAAAAAAAAAAAAAAAAAAAAAAAAAAAAAAAAAAAAAAAAAAAAAAAAAAAAAAAAAAAAAAAACAAAAAAAAAAAAAAAAAAAAAAAAAAAAAAAAAAAAAAAAAAAAAAAAAACAAAAAAAAAAAAAAAAAAAAAAAAAAAAAAAAAAAAAAAAAAAAAAAAAACAAAAAAAAAAAAAAAAAAAAAAAAAAAAAAAAAAAAAAAAAAAAAAAAAAAAAAAAAAAAAAAAAAAAAAAAAAAAAAAAAAAAAAAAAAAAAAAAAAAAAAAAAAAAAAAAAAAAAAAAAAAAAAAAAAAAAAAAAAACAAAAAAAAAAAAAAAAAAAAAAAAAAACAAAAAAAAAAAAAAAAAAAAAAAAAAAAAAAAAAAAAAAAAAAAAAAAAAAAAAAAAAAAAAAAAAAAAAAAAAAAAAAAAAAAAAAAAAAAAAAAAAAAAAAAAAAAAAAAAAAAAAAAAAAAAAAAAAAAAAAAAAAAAAAAAAAAAAAAAAAAAAAAAAAAAAAAAAAAAAAAAAAAAAAAAAAAAAAAAAAAAAAAAAAAAAAAAAAAAAAAAAAAAAAAAAAAAAAAAAAAAAAAAAAAAAAAAAAAAAAAAAAAAAAAAAAAAAAAAAAAAAAAAAAAAAAAAAAAAAAAAAAAAAAAAAAAAAAAAAAAAAAAAACAAAAAAAAAAAAAAAAAAAAAAAAAAAAAAAAAAAAAAAAAAAAAAAAAAAAAAAAAAAAAAAAAAAAAAAAAAAAAAAAAAAAAAAAAAAAAAAAAAAAAAAAAAAAAAAAAAAAAAAAAAAAAAAAAAAAAAAAAAAAAAAAAAAAAAAAAAAAAAAAAAAAAAAAAAAAAAAAAAAAAAAAAAAAAAAAAAAAAAAAAAAAAAAAAAAAAAAAAAAAAAAAAAAAAAAAAAAAAAAAAAAAAAAAAAAAAAAAAAAAAAAAAAAAAAAAAAAAAAAAAAAAAAAAAAAAAAAAAAAAAAAAAAAAAAAAAAAAAAAAAAAAAAAAAAAAAAAAAAAAAAAAAAAAAAAAAAAAAAAAAAAAAAAAAAAAAAAAAAAAAAAAAAAAAAAAAAAAAAAAAAAAAAAAAAAAAAAAAAAAAAAAAAAAAAAAAAAAAAAAAAAAAAAAAAAAAAAAAAAAAAAAAAAAAAAAAAAAAAAAAAAAAAAAAAAAAAAAAAAAAAAAAAAAAAAAAAAAAAAAAAAAAAAAAAAAAAAAAAAAAAAAAAAAAAAAAAAAAAAAAAAAAAAAAAAAAAAAAAAAAAAAAAAAAAAAAAAAAAAAAAAAAACAAAAAAAAAAAAAAAAAAAAAAAAAAAAAAAAAAAAAAAAAAAAAAAAAAAAAAAAAAAAAAAAAAAAAAAAAAAAAAAAAAAAAAAAAAAAAAAAAAACAAAAAAAAAAAAAAAAAAAAAAAAAAAAAAAAAAAAAAAAAAAAAAAAAAAAAAAAAAAAAAAAAAAAAAAAAAAAAAAAAAAAAAAAAAAAAAAAAAAAAAAAAAAAAAAAAAAAAAAAAAAAAAAAAAAAAAAAAAAAAAAAAAAAAAAAAAAAAAAAAAAAAAAAAAAAAAAAAAAAAAAAAAAAAAAAAAAAAAAAAAAAAAAAAAAAAAAAAAAAAAAAAAAAAAAAAAAAAAAAAAAAAAAACAAAAAACAAAAAAAAAAAAAAAAAAAAAAAAAAAAAAAAAAAAACAAAAAAAAAAAAAAAAAAAAAAAAAAAAAAAAAAAAAAAAAAAAAAAAAAAAAAAAAAAAAAAAAAAAAAAAAAAAAAAAAAAAAAAAAAAAAAAAAAAAAAAAAAAAAAAAAAAAAAAAAAAAAAAAAAAAAAAAAAAAAAAAAAAAAAAAAAAAAAAAAAAAAAAAAAAAAAAAAAAAAAAAAAAAAAAAAAAAAAAAAAAAAAAAAAAAAAAAAAAAAAAAAAAAAAAAAAAAAAAAAAAAAAAAAAAAAAAAAAAAAAAAAAAAAAAAAAAAAAAAAAAAAAAAAAAAAAAAAAAAAAAAAAAAAAAAAAAAAAAAAAAAAAAAAAAAAAAAAAAAAAAAAAAAAAAAAAAAAAAAAAAAAAAAAAAAAAAAAAAAAAAAAAAAAAAAAAAAAAAAAAAAAAAAAAAAAAAAAAAAAAAAAAAAAAAAAAAAAAAAAAAAAAAAAAAAAAAAAAAAAAAAAAAAAAAAAAAAAAAAAAAAAAAAAAAAAAAAAAAAAAAAAAAAAAAAAAAAAAAAAAAAAAAAAAAAAAAAAAAAAAAAAAAAAAAAAAAAAAAAAAAAAAAAAAAAAAAAAAAAAAAAAAAAAAAAAAAAAAAAAAAAAAAAAAAAAAAAAAAAAAAAAAAAAAAAAAAAAAAAAAAAAAAAAAAAAAAAAAAAAAAAAAAAAAAAAAAAAAAAAAAAAAAAAAAAAAAAAAAAAAAAAAAAAAAAAAAAAAAAAAAAAAAAAAAAAAAAAAAAAAAAAAAAAAAAAAAAAAAAAAAAAAAAAAAAAAAAAAAAAAAAAAAAAAAAAAAAAAAAAAAAAAAAAAAAAAAAAAAAAAAAAAAAAAAAAAAAAAAAAAAAAAAAAAAAAAAAAAAAAAAAAAAAAAAAAAAAAAAAAAAAAAAAAAAAAAAAAAAAAAAAAAAAAAAAAAAAAAAAAAAAAAAAAAAAAAAAAAAAAAAAAAAAAAAAAAAAAAAAAAAACAAAAAAAAAAAAAAAACAAAAAAAAAAAAAAAAAAAAAAAAAAAAAAAAAAAAAAAAAAAAAAAAAAAAAAAAAAAAAAAAAAAAAAAAAAAAAAAAAAAAAAAAAAAAAAAAAAAAAAAAAAAAAAAAAAAAAAAAAAAAAAAAAAAAAAAAAAAAAAAAAAAAAAAAAAAAAAAAAAAAAAAAAAAAAAAAAAAAAAAAAAAAAAAAAAAAAAAAAAAAAAAAAAAAAAAAAAAAAAAAAAAAAAAAAAAAAAAAAAAAAAAAAAAAAAAAAAAAAAAAAAAAAAAAAAAAAAAAAAAAAAAAAAAAAAAAACAAAAAAAAAAAAAAAAAAAAAAAAAAAAAAAAAAAAAAAAAAAAAAAAAAAAAAAAAAAAAAAAAAAAAAAAAAAAAAAAAAAAAAAAAAAAAAAAAAAAAAAAAAAAAAAAAAAAAAAAAAAAAAAAAAAAAAAAAAAAAAAAAAAAAAAAAAAAAAAAAAAAAAAAAAAAAAAAAAAAAAAAAAAAAAAAAAAAAAAAAAAAAAAAAAAAAAAAAAAAAAAAAAAAAAAAAAAAAAAAAAAAAAAAAAAAAAAAAAAAAAAAAAAAAAAAAAAAAAAAAAAAAAAAAAAAAAAAAAAAAAAAAAAAAAAAAAAAAAAAAAAAAAAAAAAAAAAAAAAAAAAAAAAAAAAAAAAAAAAAAAAAAAAAAAAAAAAAAAAAAAAAAAAAAAAAAAAAAAAAAAAAAAAAAAAAAAAAAAAAAAAAAAAAAAAAAAAAAAAAAAAAAAAAAAAAAAAAAAAAAAAAAAAAAAAAAAAAAAAAAAAAAAAAAAAAAAAAAAAAAAAAAAAAAAAAAAAAAAAAAAAAAAAAAAAAAAAAAAAAAAAAAAAAAAAAAAAAAAAAAAAAAAAAAAAAAAAAAAAAAAAAAAAAAAAAAAAAAAAAAAAAAAAAAAAAAAAAAAAAAAAAAAAAAAAAAAAAAAAAAAAAAAAAAAAAAAAAAAAAAAAAAAAAAAAAAAAAAAAAAAAAAAAAAAAAAAAAAAAAAAAAAAAAAAAAAAAAAAAAAAAAAAAAAAAAAAAAAAAAAAAAAAAAAAAAAAAAAACAAAAAAAAAAAAAAAAAAAAAAAAAAAAAAAAAAAAAAAAAAAAAAAAAAAAAAAAAAAAAAAAAAAAAAAAAAAAAAAAAAAAAAAAAAAAAAAAAAAAAAAAAAAAAAAAAAAAAAAAAAAAAAAAAAAAAAAAAAAAAAAAAAAAAAAAAAAAAAAAAAAAAAAAAAAAAAAAAAAAAAAACAAAAAAAAAAAAAAAAAAAAAAAAAAAAAAAAAAAACAAAAAAAAAAAAAAAAAAAAAAAAAAAAAAAAAAAAAAAAAAAAAAAAAAAAAAAAAAAAAAAAAAAAAAAAAAAAAAAAAAAAAAAAAAAGTTTCTTGGCGGGAGGTTCCTTGATGGGATCACCTTCTTTCTCCGTGTCCTCCTTTACGGCCTCGGTCACCGTGTCCTCCTTTACGGCCTCGGTCACCGTCTCCTTGACGACCTCATTCGTTGTATCCATCGCCGTTGGTGTATCTGTCGCGGCGTCCTTCTCTGCTGCCATGGTGAGGCGACACAATTCTTCTTCTTCCTCAGCCGTCAAATCGTTCATTTGTAGGTGTACTTGGTGGAAGAGGACTTGGCGCACAGTACAACAGATACGGAACCTGTGTTTGTCGTCGTCTCTGTACACTCCAGTCACTTGAAACGTACAGCTGAGGCGGATCACGCGCTCCTTGTCCTTGTAGGACCCATCGGTATGGGTAAGGTCTTTCCACATCTCATTGAGTGCAAACAAGGATTTCGACTCAATGTGACGTTCGCCCATTGTAAAGATTGGGGTAATGGTTGTATGCGGGGGTTGGCATAATTTCACGTATATGCCCTTATTCGCCTCCTTTGTGCTACCATCCTTCAAGATTGATTCCACGTGGTAATGTGACCATGCGCTCTGACTCACCAAGTCTTGCACTGTCGTCTCCAATTTGGCAATGTCGTCGGATACACTGGGGGATAAGCGAATGCGTGTATCAAACGCGCCTTTCGCAAAGTCGCTTTCCTTGATGAGACCGTACCAGGTTGACGTTCCACTGTTGAATAGGATGCGGGCTTCCTTTACCTTGTCCTCCCAATGTACGAATTCACGCGGCCACCACTCATAGTTCTCGACACGCAATGCGTGGAATTTCGTAATGTCTTGACTGGGTTGAGCGAGTTTCAGCATGGTAATGGGGAGATGACGTAGATTTGTATAAGGACGTTCACGCCAATCCATGGTTCGTGTCGCATACAAGGAGGATTGGAATAGGCCCTTGACAGAGTCCGTTACCACCACTGGCAATTGTTTCCTCTTCTTCCCCTTCTTCGTCACTGGCGTTGTTACTTCCACTTCCGAGGGTTCCATTACGACCACTCGTGTTCGTTTCATGATTGACTTGACACTCTCATCTCATTCCTTATATACAGTTAGACTTTACTATCTTGTGCATAATAGATACCATGCATTGTTCCTTTCCTCTTGTGCTTTCGTACTTTCCATCCGCACAGTCCCATATTGAGTACAAAGATGAGAATGACTAAAATTTGAATCACCAAGCTCATCCATGAGTCAGGGGTTTGTAATCCATCAAACAATGCATGGTTGGGGATATTGAGTGTGCAGGGGGTGGCATTAAACAATCGATGATGATACAAGTGTTGTTCAATACGCTTAATCACGTGCATGGCAGGCGAGGTATTCATTATAATGAATGGCATAGGTGTGTCATGTCCTTTAATAGGGGTAGACTGTGTATTAGTCCGTATGATGCTTACTTTGAATATCTGTCAAATCAAAGACGGAAGGATTGTCATGAAAGGCGATGCCATACGCTTGTACAAATGGGATCTGTTTCTTTTGAAAGCGGCGTTTCTTTTTGAGAAAGCTATAATAATCCACTGGGGGTTTCACAAACTTGCGTAGAATGGGTCCATATACTTTAAAAAATTCCTGTTGGACCGGTGTCAATGCCTTTCCATCCCCTTTTTGCATTTTAGCCATGAGTTTGCGTAAGTCTTCTACATAGGTTTTAGGGAGTTGATTCACTCGATGGTTAATTGTACGTTTAAAACACCCCACACCTTTCTTGATCTTCCCCAACGTATCCGCAAACACTCCCCGTCGTGCTACACAGTCTTGACACATGGTTGTTTCACGTCATTTTTTCCCTTGCTTTTTACTTAGTGATTCCCGCGTAGGATATCCGCCAGATTTTCCCGTTCCGCTACCTGTGTGGCATTCTCATGTACCAAATGAGCAATAAAGCGCTCTTTTGTAAGCAACATTTGAACCAGACGTTCCATAGCCCCATCTGTATACACACCATTCCCATCCGCACGATCCGGGTGTTGAGCCACTGTTTGAAACTGTTCTTCCAATTGATGAAGGATGCGACGACGATGCATTAAGCGCTCCTCTTGTAAATTAATAGACTCTTGCAATAGATTAACAATCACCGTATTCTTTAACCCATTCATATCTGTCACATAGCCTTGATCATTTTCCAACGTGGGTGGAAAGACTTGATACTCGTGACGTGTAGGAGTCTCTGTCTGTACCCCCTGACTCACACCTTGCCCCTCTGTCTGTAATCCCTGATGCACACCACTCGGCTCCGTCTGCACATGTTGTTCCAACACTTCTGTAATAACGGGTGGAGGTGGTGTTATACCAATGACGTGATTATTGGCAATATCATTGTAGGAATCCACATAGGCGTTTTGAACAACTTCTGCCATGGGATTGGGAAGCATATTGTAGAGTAGAGACGCTTCAATCTTATCCACAGGAATATCGTCATTCCATAAATAGGGGGCATATTCTGGTGCAGGACTTTCATCGGGTGGGGGTGTCGCAAGGGAATCCTCGGGTAATTGATTTTCATAATGGGGAGTACTCAACGTCATCATTGTGGGAGGACCATCCCCATCCAAAGCAACTGCTAATTCCATCACATCGTGTGGGATTGTTTCTTGAGTCATTAACTGAGCACGGTCTGCCCCATCGTCTGGCATACCATCCAATAACTCTTGAATCATGGCATTCATTTCATCTTCACCAATACTTGATGTGACTGGGGGAGCTATTTCAGGAGCTATTTCGGGAGCCATTGGGGGAGCCATTGAATGAGTCATTTGAGGTACTGTCTCTTCGTCTAAATCCACATTATGTGTGGGTAAAGGAAGATTGTGTTTAAAGATTGCCTTGATTTTCAGACGTCGTGCATCAGACAATTTCTTCTTTTTACACGCATGGTCTACATGATGGTAGACAAATCGATTTAATTCCTCTATGGAGGCTCCTTTGGGTAAACTCACTAGACAGACGGGACACACGTGTTTATACCGCTCCAATACTCCATTGTCATGGGATAGTTGAATGGCGTTACGAATCTTTCGATGGGCACCGCG
Source organism: Prostheceraeus crozeri (assembly GCA_907163375.1). Lineage (NCBI taxonomy): Eukaryota > Metazoa > Platyhelminthes > Polycladida > Euryleptidae > Prostheceraeus > Prostheceraeus crozeri. The sequence goes on along the minus strand of CAJQUW010005093.1, from coordinate 3,849 downwards.
GATGTGTTCATTCATGCGATGTGTTCGAAAGGGTAATTTACAAAACATACACAAAGCCATGCGCATACATCGTCGGGCTTTCTTTTCTGGACTTTCACTTTCGCCACCTTCCATGCTTACTCCTCTGTTTTAGTGTTTCATTACGTAGAATCATGTACATTGTCTTTCGTGGGATTCGTCCTCGACATATTCTATACGTTCGTTGCTGACGTTTATTCCTATAGGACTGGCACTGTAACACAACCATACTGTTAACTCTTCTTCTCTTCCTCATTACTTAACCCGCTTTCCGTAAGCGGTGTATACCTCAACTTAAGACGTTGACGGTGTTGTACAATCATTTCCTTGATATTTCGACATAGTTGTATTAGAATCGTTAAGAAATTCACAATCCAAATGGACATGAGGATCAATATTTACGACACACAGAATTAAGATTGAAGCTACCATAAAGTAAATCATTTGATCCCTTTCCACCCTTTCACGTCTACTTAAAACAAACGCTTGAGTATCTACAGTGTATTATGACAATGGAAAGACACATTATAGAGAGACATGAGACCATACTTTGTCATGGAATTGATGCCAAGGTTGGCGATTCACTAACACATATTGGCCATTGAAGGAATGGCAATTCTCTTTAGAGACAGTAAAATAAGCCAATAGAATCTCCACACAGTCTGCCAGAGAACAATGGTAACCATGGGCCCATCGATACCGTTGGCAATCAGTCTTGTTGGGGGGTTTCTGCCGTGGTCGATACAATCGGTGGATGCGTTGAGGACAAATCACTTTATTGTCTCCAATGGCAATCTCCCCATTGCGTACACGGAGAGCCGCTAAATGACTAGGCTCCTGTGATCGTTGCGCCCACTCCTTTAACTTGACGTCCTTCACCTGCATGTGCTGACATATCACTGCACGCACAAAGCGTAGCTCCTGTTGCGAAGGTCCTGCCATTAACACTTCATGTACTAGGCCGAAGCGGCGTTGTTGTGTGTGAATAAAGTATTTCAATAGGCGTTGGGCATCCTCATAGGTGTAGCCATGTTGTCGTCGCACTTCCAGACCGATACCGTGGATGAAACGCACACCGAATTCTTCATCAAATGATCGAGGTGTTGGGGTAATAATTAGATGAAACGTCTCCAATACCAATAGACCCCATGTGCGTTCCTGCACCCATAGACAGGTCACTTCCGCCAAATCGATGTCACCTTCCGTATCCATAATCAATACATTACGAATTTTTTCCCCCAAAGTGTTTGTGAGAAGATATTGTTGCCGTTCCAACACAGTCGTCGTCATGATGAAGAGAATAATGTCCTTCCTTTTTTCCTTCACCCTTTATATACACTCTATCATGCAAAATACACACGACGTGATCCTTCTATTCCCTGCAGACATAATGGGCACGCCTTTTCAATCCAAATACACTCTTCACAAAAGACCGCATGTGCGCATGGGAGAAGCATCATACAGATTTCTCGCCTCACACATTGCATACATTGGCGTTGTAACCATAAATCGTACGTTTCCTTTTCTAATTGTTTTCGTTGCTGCTTTTGTTCCCTTTCCCGTTCCTCTGCTTGTCGTTTCAATTCATCTTCTTGTCGTTGTTGCAGTGCATGTCGCTTTTCCCATTGATCTCCCTCTCCTTCCTCTAAATCCATGAGAGACTCCACCAATTCACCTGCAGTCATGCCTGGTAGATACACACACTGTATATCCGCTTCGTCAAACTCTAATTCACGTGCTACACACCAACTTGTTGGAACGTTCTTACACATCTCTAACCCATACCCCATTCATTAACACCCTTATATAGTCAACATGAAAACAATGACATCTCTACTGACATAGTGTTTATTGAATGGTGTTATACACATACGCTATGGTTGCATACAGGGTTTCGTCTCATTGTTCAATGGATACATAGGGGTGAGTAAAGAAGGGTGAGTCATCACCCCCACGTTTGTTCTTTACCAGAAGGCTTGCCATTACTTATACGCGGATGGATGAGTCACTTCAAACACTGTGTATTGAAAATAGCCCTTGTCTCTTCCTGCATGTCTCACTTGAAGTTCTCGGCGCGCTTGTTGATACACTTTTGGGACAACATTCATGGTGCATCGACTCTCATTCTCCATGGCGTTCTCCATGACTTCATAAACTTCCCCCATAGTGGTCTTTACACCCTTTATGGGGAAAACACATTCATTGTACTCTTCAGTGATATCCATTATCATACACGTCACACATACTTCCATTTTACTTAATACCATTACAGGAAACGCATCCATTGTAATTTCCGTCTCATTGTTCATTCACCGCTTGCATCCGCTTCGCCAAGTCTGCTAGTGGTCCTCCACCTCTTTATCTACGTTGTCGTCGCCACCCACTAGCCATTTTATGCAAGGCTATAGCCACATCCGCTGCTCCTGTTAATTTCTTCATGATTGATCCGAGAGGGCCGAAAAAACCTAGCCACCTACTTCCGTTGTCGCCAATTAGGTCCCCAATTACGATCCCTTGCTTCCTTTATACGACGTGACATTTCCACCGCGTTATTCATAGCATCGAAAAATGGAAATCGTAATCCACCATACTGTCGTCGTCGTCGTCTTTGACGTCGCCGCCTTTGTCGCACCATCTTACACATCCACCTCAACCTTCTCATCTACTTAATACCACGTTTCCGAAACTTTTCCCGTTGCTTCATCATGTGGGACATTTTACTCACTTTTCCCATCATACTCAACATATTGATTATACCCACGGGTATGAAACCTCCTCTTTGTCTACGTCGTCGTCGTCTATAACGTCGTCTCGGCATTCTCCACTACTGCTACGTCATCACCCCTACTTAATACCGTCTCCTTCGACGTCTGCGTCGTCCTCCCAACAATTTACTCGCTGCTACTCCCCCAGCTGTCCCGGCTGCTCCTGCTAAAGCGGCCTTCCCTGCCAAGGCTAGTAAGGGTATGATGGCTGGGAGAATACCTCCACGTTGTCCTCTACGTGGAATCTGACGTCGTCTACCTCGATAAATAGCCATTGTATTCCAACTCATGTTAGTCATCTTCTTCTTTACTTAAAGAGTCTCAATCCTTTCATTACTTGGACTCTACGTCCTTTAGATGACATATACCGTTGGACTGTTAATGGTAATCTTCCACCTCCTCTTTGTAATACTAAATGACTATGACGTCTTCCTAACCCCTTATGATGATGACGTCGTCGTAAACACGGCATATTCATCCCCTCATTCTCCCCAATGCTACTTAAACACCCCTTGTTTAACACATGAAAAGATATAAGTACTCATGTACGTTTATTGATTGTACAAAATAAAGAAAGAAAGAAAAAGTTAAAGGTCAATGCTCACACTCAATGTCTCATCCACTTCCTCCTTCTTTCCACAAAGATATGCTGCCATGTCCTCAGCGGCCTTTTGTCGCTCCTTCCTCTGTTGTTCTCGCCTCACGCGCTTCGATAGGTGTTCTTTCTCACGTTCTTCCATACCCATTGTTTCTTTCAGTAGTTCCCATTGACGGCATGACACCGCTTCAACATAATCGAGTGACTCCGTCTTGTTCGTTACGTCCTTTGGGATACCGACACCGTGTCGTGGGTATAGAAAGTTTACGTCCCCTTCCCAACGCCAATTCGTATAGGGTTGGTACGCGTCAACGTCACCTTCTCCGTCTTCCACTCCAATATTCTCGGCAAATGGTCCATCGCTCCCCGTTGACATCCCCAGTGTTGTTGTCGAGCCGTCGTCGTCCGCCTCGTTGGCAGGGGCCTGACTTGCACCCACCAACACCGCGTGTGTGGCATCGATTAGTT
>CAJQUW010005092.1:0-70069 GCA_907163375.1 Prostheceraeus crozeri | reverse complement strand
TCTTATTAAGTCTCTATTTCATCTTTCCATCTTTGCATGTATAATTGTCGGTGGCTTTATCCTTCTTCCTCTCTCAGGGGTATGTGCCGCCGAGATTGCACCGATTGGCCAAATTCTAACACGAGCCACACATGATCAGCAATGGCTCGTTGATGTAATTGACAAATTAACCAATCTGTCAATATGCCGTTCGCGCGCGCCAGAACAGCTCGGCGACGCCTTCCGGCTCGTCGCGGCCACTGCAGTACAAGTTACACATACACTATACACACTGACTGGCTAATCACGACGAGTCTGACAAATGCTCAGCTAGTAGATGATGATGAAATACTGAACATACTGAACATGATGAAAGCTCTTCCGTAAAATCATCTGAAGCTAAATAACTGCATCATGCATCATGCATGCTCACTATCTTACAATAGCAAGTATTCATTTCTACTTGTGTAGAAAGAGAGCAAAAGAGATTCGCTGAATACATAGTGTATAACTAGAGCTTTCAGTTTACTTTGAACATAGCTAAGCTTGTGGTATTTGGTAGTATTTTACAATATCATTGAGTTAGGCTATTATAATATAAGCTTTTCATACAAGCTTATCATATAAAAAAATTATAAATGGTGCAGCAAATGTAAATGCCAATTTAGTATTTATATTGATTGATCGAAATTTCGGTCAGATGACTGTCGAATTTAATTCATTGATAAAACTGGGTGCTAAATTTCATCCATAATTTCATACAGCTATTATTGAAATGCTCTGAGAGCAAAAGTAATCAAACTGTCATAAATTTCCGTCATTTTGCTACAAGGCTTGTGATTCCTCTCTTAAAACTTGCCAGTTTCTATTCATATTTCTGGGAAAGGAAAAGAAATATGTTGTCATTTCATTGCATGTCGCCGGCGACTGATAAAAAGATATTCCAAAGCAAAACTCAGCAGATTTCGAGCTATTGTATGAAAGTGTCTACAGCGTCTGTGAAGTTGCTTTTGCAGGACGAGTATTCTTTATGTCCTAAATTCTATATGAAAATGATGGAATTATCAATATTATGCTCATGAACAATACAAAAGTAAACACATTCAGAAACATTCTTTGCGATGCAGTTGATGAAATAATAAGGTACTAAGAAGTTGTGCAAATATGCAATTGCAAAATGTAATAATTCATATCAAAAATGATACTTTGGTCGAAATCTTGGCCCAGACCCAATGTGCATCCAAAACCCACGGACCTTGAGTCAATTCAGACCTAAGTTGAAATTAATTTGAAATGAATGAAGGAATGCGCATAGCATCATATGAATTGACCAAAAAGTTCAACTTTTCGCTTTATCTTAGTTAGTGAGATAGAATGGACAACAGCTGTCTTGTTGCTGGCACTTTGAACCGCTCGACTAGGCACCGATTGCTAGATCTTTAGAAGCAAATTACTGAAACATGCAATTACTAAATCTCACATTGTAGATTCTTACCGCAAGACGATCTATTGTAAGCAATTTAATCAAAAAACTTTTTTGTTTTTATTGAGAAATGATTTTTTTCATGAATGTTTACATAGTTACACTGATACGCTGCCGTTAACTTCCGTTTTGTCAACCACACTGTAAATCGCTAGATACGAAAATTACATACAAACATATATAAAAAAACATACAATTTGAAACTGACATCTGATACGAGATTCTCGTATGTTTACAGAGATCTGGTATGTTTTTCATACCACATCTCACTTACTTTCGTATGTGATTGGTATGTAGCGATGCGAACTATTCTGTTTCTGGCTGTTTTACACTGAAATACGAGTTGTTGGTATGTTTTATATACGAGACCCGATGCGAATTCATCCTCATTCGTATGCCTCTGGTATGCATTTCGTATGTAGAGCTTTACGTCACATAGCAAAAAAATATATGTATTACACACTACTGTCAAATAACTTTTTTCAGTAATACCGGTCGTGAATATTTCTTTTTGATCGTGTGATATTTTACCAGATTAGATTTATTGTGAATTATATGCTCCTCGATATGTCATCGTTGCTACTTGTCTAGCAATATTAACACTAGAAGACCGGGGCGCGTCAATTGTCGTAGAATCAAACATTTTTTGATCTTTTTCCGTTTAATCGTGATATGAACCGATAACACTTCGCGACTTTTAATATTTCTATGAGTTCTTATTTCTATAAGGGAGTCGAGTCTTCAGGTCATCTTATTATCACAGAAATCACATGACTACCTGGAAAGCCGAACTGCGTCAATTGACGCAGTCTACAATTGGGCATGTATTGGCGTTGTTTGATTTCTTTTCAACGTACCTGACATCTACTTCTATGGTGCCTTGCATGTTTCAAATTCTAGGAATGTTATTGAACCATGATATCGAGTGTCTGTCGATTTTCCATACTAAATCGAACTCATTTGCAGACAGAAATCAAAGATATTGAGGTCAATGCCGTCAGTGTGAGTAATTGACGAAGCTGCTGTAACCATTAGACATCGAAACAGTTATTATTCGGCTGTTGACTGATATCCTTACGATACTTGTTTCTATTCTGACGACTATAATGTCTCGACGCGCGAAATATTCAGCTCTACAAGCTCTACAACCTTTACAAGAACTGGATACGGACGACAGCGATACCGGAGAAGAATTCGTAGGAACACAAGAAGAAAATGAAAACTCAGTATTAGTGGAATAAATTATGATGTCGATAATTCAAGCAGTAGTGACAGTGACGAAGGAGATTCGATCGATAATATTCCGCTGTTACATCAACGACTTTCTATACATCCAGAAGGCGATTGTGATTCAAGTGACAGGCATTTTGGAAAAGATGGAACAGTTTGGACTTTACTTTCTCGCAATACATTGAGCCATAATGTCCAACTGCGTATGCAAGTGCCCGAATAAGTGATCCATTATCCGCTTTTATAGTGACAAAACTTAGTACAATGCATAGCTCTGTAACTAGTCCAAATATAGACAATGAAAAATGCAAGCCAGAGACTGTTTTATTGTACAACCATACAAAAGCTGGCGTTGACGTTTTGGATCAAATGCTGAGACTGTGAGACTGTATTCCGTAAAGCCGGCGTGTCGCAGATGGCCAGTACACGTTTTTTCTAATATGATCGATATTGCTTTAGTGAACGCGTGGATCCTGTACAAAGAGGTCACCAAAAATCAATTAGCAGGCGAGCCTACATTCAGCAAATTGTAGAGCAACTTTTGGCTTCAGGAAAAGAAAATATAAGTCGAAAACGTGTGATTGAGAATCATAATTCTAGAAATGTGAGACAACGAAAACAATGTTCCGGTGAATGCAACAGAAACCGTACTGTTGATTGTTGTCAGTGTTGCAGTATCCCAATTTGCGGCCGCTGCAGCATAAAAATGTGCAAAAAGTGCTTATAATGTATTTGTAATTTACAATTCGTTACATGTTGATTACAAATTTTCATTAAATGAACTGCATTTTTCTTAAAAAGATAAGCTTAGTAGTTGGTGTTTTCCGTTTTTACATTTGCAGTGCATGCATAGTTTATAGCAAACATATAAGAATAATAAATGAGAAATTAATCATGTACGCTATCGATTTCTATGGATAGCAATCATATTATTCATTTTGGTTTGACTATTGAATGTCATTATGTCACTACATGTACTTACAAAACAGTGGTAATATTAGTGTGATCTTTATTGACAAAAGGCCTTAAATCAAGATACTTTGGACATGATTTATGCTTTCTTTTAACATTGTGGTGGTATGGCTTTAGTATGTAAAGCATACCACATTTGAAATAACATACGAAAGGCATACAAATATATACCGAGAGAATACAGAAATATACCAAAAAATATTTTGGTATGCGCCCTTCGTATGTGATTGGTATTGAGCGATTTACAATGCACTGGAATTGATTTTCTTGCCCGTCGAGGTGACAAACAGTATTCAGGAACGTCATCTCTAGACCCAAACACGCAGATAAAGCAATCTCTGTGAGCGACCTACATATTGATTGGTGGATAACGACTGTTTCACACATGCGCCTTCTTGGCATGTGAATGTCGTTAAAATGTGGAATTGGCTTTTCACATCGGACTTCGATTTCTGCGGCTGTCAATCATCGGACAAACCATTTCGATCTCTCGATTTCATGAAACATAGAAAGTGGATGAGGAAAATTTGAATTCATGCGTTATAAGCTTAGCTTTACTCCAATGTCAATTGATTTATTTTAGCTCTAGATTTTTCTCATTGCATGAAAACATAGCCTATCGTGAATCAGGAGTCACGTCATCCCATTAGCGGCATCTATATGATAAATAACAACACTATGCACCACTTTGGTTACGCCACTGGCAGCAAAAGAATGCTCCAAAATCCGCAGTCGAGATTGACATCGTTGCGATCGTTTTAATCTAAATAATGATGAAATCAAGAATTTTAGACCAATTGGTATGTAGCTGCCTCGGCTGTGGTAGTCAAATTACATCACATTCAAAATTTTCCACTCAAAATGGAAAATATTCTGCAGCAAATTTTGGTTCAAAATATTCCGGAAACTTTTCATCGCTTCCATTTAATTACCGACTGATGCACGCTGTGCCAGTGTAAAGCATATATAAGCATCATTTCATCATTGAGCTGCCTATCTGAGATGTGCGGTTTGCCATCCATGTACGGCAGTGGTGGGCAACGCGTGGCCCGCGAGCTACTTAGTGCCACCACTTAGGGCCCGCCACCGCTTCTCATATCCAAAATGGCCCGCTGACACTATTTGAATTGGTGATGTGAAAAAGCCTCACTCCGACTTTGACCTTTAAAAGGCACTTCTAGGCTTGAGGTTGATCGTCTTTAGAATTTGCAGAAATATTAATATATATTGCAGATTTGCTAATAACTTATTGAGCAATATGATGGCACAAAAATTTTCATTCGAATGCTCAAACCACGTGCCTTTGCAATTAATTTCTTCTCAATATGAAGGCAAGTGACATAGCCATAAACTGCGTGAGTGCTAAGTCACATATGGTGTTCGATACCTTGTTGAGAATGTACCACGTACATATAAAAAGCTGCAGGGTTGCTTGCAATAAGCCTATAAATACATAAAGTAGGCTACGCTTGAAGGAGTCCAACCGCATGAAGATATGTCACAGATTTTAGAATGAAAAGTACAGTTCCTGAATAGTCAACAGCTTAGTTGGACGCAATGTTGCAGCATAATTATGTCATGCACTAGCACTATGTATAGTACAACAGTCCCTGAAACTACGCTACAAAGTGCTCAATAAAGGAGTTTTCAACAAACCTATTTCCATCTTTTTAAATTGGTGGCCCGCGAGCCCTCTCGCGGGCCACTAGTTGTGGCCCTCTATCCCAGCTTGGTTGTCCACCACTGATGTACGGCTTACCGCCTGCTTACGACCGGCATGTCGGAGCAGCAGAGCAAAAACATAGGCGCAAAGATCTGCTTGCTTCAATGGTGAAACATTGGTGAAACTGAGTATGACAAGAGACAGATTTCCATGATGCAATATGCTTGCTTGTGCACTGTAAACTGTAGACTGTTAAAGAACCGCTAAAATAACAGCTAAACTTATCCGTTAAGCTTCACATAAAAAACTGGCATTAACTGTTAAAAAGTGATTTTTTTTCTGTCAAAATGATGACGTGACAGTTGAATCTAGGAGACGGTAATTGATTCACTAATACAATTGCGCTATTTATCCGTACTACTTATTTACATGTATTAAGTTCATGGCATTTCAGAGAATAAACAGAGTGGGAATACGGAATGTATTTTAGTATTATTAGAATTATTTTTCGTTGTATCCTATCAAAAATCATGTCTAGAGATTTTTATGGATATTCACTGTTGCAGACCGTTAAAAACATTTAACAGTTATTTTTTCTGTTTTTACCGGATTATAATTTACAGTGTATCGTGTATTGTAAATTTCATTTATTGTAAATGTCTGTATGTTGGATGACAATTTTATTATCTGCATCTGATTTACTGATTCTTTACAACAGGGTATACTGTATGCGCTGATGACGGCAAATAAGCCAGAAACGTTTGTAGTTAGCACAGTGACTTAAGTCAGATTTTGTTCTCACCTACTGAATTTATTCTGAAGTACAAGTACTTTGAGCTAAAAGGAGTTTAGCTTTTGTAAAGTGATCGTTGCACTGGCTTGTGTTTTCAAGGTAAGTGCAGAGATTTTGGCCCTGTCCGTTCGTGCTAAGCGATCACACAATGACAATAAATGCCCGGACGAACGCCAGACGCTTTTGGTGGCAGACATTTGTTTTGAAATTGTTAACAGGACTGAAAACGTGGGTCTGAATGGAAGAGGTCTCACGCCCAGATCCAACAGTGAGAGGTAAAATTTAGACCAAGATGCATCTCTGATTAAGGGGGGATTCGTCCGTTGGGTAGTGCGAGTAATTAACACACCGGTATACAACATAAAATTTGAAGAAACATTGCTTATTATTCAAAATATTAGTATAACCAACAATTCGCGTTTGTAGATCTACTCAATAATTTTGAAGCCCAAAACAGTTTCCTAATTTTTAGAATTTAGTTTCTGTTCCTGTACATTTTATAATTGTCTGATGATGCTCATGCATGCTGTCAATGAATTATTTATGTTGTTAATCAATTATATTCACCTATGTTCTTAATCTATGTCGGGCGTTCTAAACATGAAACGGTGTGTCTCGTTCTGGTGGATTTTACTTCAGACTTTGGTTTCATATCCTCGTACAAGCAGACATGTAGAGACGAACTGCTGGCATTAGATCATATGAAATTGCCGTTTCATGAATTTACCGTTGGCCGGTTTTCGTCTCTGATTTAAGCATATGTTGGACAGAAGGATCAATTTCGGTCGAAGCTCGTTAATTTGGACTCGGTTAATTAAGATCACATGGCTGTGGCACTTGTTGCATCCTTGGTATATATAAGCTGCTGCTTAATCAAAACTTTCAATAATTAAGACTTTGAAGCCCTGGCATTTATGGGTTTCATTAGCGAGCTCTGACTGTAGTCCCTGAAACAGCAATTTTCCCTTTTATAAGCACCAACCAGCAAAGAAAGAAATACAAGAGCGCAGTGCTCCATGACAGGATCTCATCAACAAAAAATAGAGCAATGACACTGAACTCTTGCTGTAGAGGTGATATTCGAATGACGCGACAGGAGTCGTACGACTGGAGACGTCATCGACCTCGAATGCCACGACTGTAATGAGTCATAACTGCAGCCGTTAAGTTTATCTGTGTCATGGAAATGGCGTGACGACAAACTTCATCAGCTGCTCTCCTGGAGGAGGAAGTTTAAGAAGAAACAATGGTTCCTGCTGCTGAACTTTACATGAAAAGAGAAGTCGAATGATTTCAACGTATTGCAATAGAAAGGCATTTGATGAAATATTAAACAATATTTAGAAAGCTATTTCGCCTGAATACTGTTTAATACAATCTCATACCTCATACTATCTCTGATTAAATTGTCCCGGGAAAAGTGGCTCTCAATTTCTAATCTCAAAGATTATTTATTGGTCTTGTTGGCATTTACAGATTCAAATTGCACGTTTTTAATGGTCAACATTGCCTCATATGGAAAAGAAGGTGGTAATGGTATAATCGAGAAATCTAACATTTAAAAGTTGCTAAAGAACGACGGTTTTACCCACCTCCCAGAAAGCCTCCTAACGATCCTGAATTACCATATGTATGTGTGGATGATGAAGCGCTTAAATTGTCAACCCATATGATGAAACCGTATCTAAGAAGGTCAGACTTGACATTTCAAAAGCCATTTCAGTTATGAGCTTACACGTGCAATGAGAGTTTCTGAGAACTCATTCGCCTTTTGAGTGTTTCGAAAATTTTATGCACCCACAGTTGCGAATGCCGGAGTCACAGATGCAATGATGTTGTATTAAAAACTTGTTCAGAGATACGTTCCTCGAGAAAAAAATGAAGAATGCTACTTAGAAGTCACTTAGGAAAAATCTGCAACGGAGAACTTGATTTCTTTAAGAGCAAATGGTGGTTTTGGACAGTTTGAGTACTTTGATGTCAGGGAGCGCTTTACTTCTTATTTAACAACTTCTTAGAAATTTCCATGACAATTGAAGCATGTGATGAGATGAGAACTGAATTGGATTCTGATTCATGAAATCTAATTGAAAGATTTTATTATTTTCAGTTTTCATTCTAATTCCTGCACCTAAAAGATGAATTTGATGACTGACTTCTCATATTCTTTAAATTAATGCACGTGAACATTGACGCTATTAACGATGGGCTCATAGTTTTAACTTCAAAGATAGACATATTAGCAGGCGTACAACTTAGATCAGAATGTTAGCTAGAATTTGGCATTAAGGAACAAAAACAACAGATTTCGACCTGATGCTTTCATTACATCAGAATTTCGTTACAGAATTTCTCAGAATTCTCAAAATTTCCCTCCATACATTGAATATCTAAGCAGAATAACAACTATTATGACACCAACACCCTTGATTCCCCGACCGCACTCGCCTGACTCAGGAATCGAACCGAAGCCCGCGGCGGAGACGAGCTCGCACCTTCACTAGGCCACGCTGACGGTTCAAAAGGAATGCGAGTGAAGGCGGAAGTCATCTGTCAGTGATATCGACAGCAATATTATTATGATTGATAGAACGCTACCACAATCCACAATGCACTACGACAGACATTTTTTGTCAATCTACTGTGTAACGTCGTCGTATGATATGCTGTCTCGCTACAACATGAAGTCTGGCAACGTTCTGTCAATAATAATAGGACAATATGCTGTCGACATCACTTGGAGATGACCTTTGCCTTCACTCGCATTCCTTTTGAATCGTCAGCGTGGCCTAGTGAAAGTGCGATTCCTAGGTCAGGCGAGTGCGGTCGGGGAATGAAGGGTGTTGGTGTATTGTATTGACTCAATAACTGTCATTCTCATTAGATATTCAAAGACCTATGACAGACCTTTGTTGTAACTCTCCATATCCTTGTGCTGCGATTTTTTTGCATCATGAATGCAAGATTTGATGTACCAACTAATTCCATCAACTTCATATCATCCATTGCAGTTACGAGTCGTGACGACTACTACCAGCTGACTGCTTCCGAAGCGGCTGGAGTCGTGATTAGAGCCGCGTGACTGTAGATGCGTCGAATGCACGACTACAGACGCATGATTCGAAGCGGGGTCATTCGATACAATGGAAAGCAGTGCAAGTTGAGAGCCGCGCGTCATTTGAAACCGACCTCAATATCTTTCACAGACCATGCGCAGGTCATGTAAGCACTGTAGAGGCATATGCTAGCAATGCCCATAGATACCTCTGTTCATCTTACATCCATAATACACATTCTAGATAACGAAAGACATTTAGATTTAAGTATATTACCTCCGAGCATTTTAATAGTGTGAACAGAACATGTAGGCATACTAGCCCTTCTGCTTCGTATTCATTTTCAAACTATGATCCTACAGATCATTTTTAAAAATGAAAACATAAATAAAACATGTAATTCGGCTTTTTAATTTGACTAATGTAAATCTATATTGAGTATGCCCAATGGAATTGATGTTTTCTCAGTGCAAAAATGCACAAAAATATTCAACGATCGGTGCCCTTCCATCTCAATGGAAAAGCACAATCTACTAATAAACACAACCCCAATGTTAGTAAAGCACACACAAGCCTTGAAAAATATAACTATGAGAAATTTTCATGTCAAGTAATTAAGAAGATAAAGTTAATTTTTGTATCAACGAGCTACCTCGCTCTGGCAATGGGGACAAACGCCTATGACAAGCTAACTTGTTATTGGCTGCGAACGTGCTGATGCATTCTATTTTAATTTTTAGGATTTGCTTTGCAGCAACACTACTGCACCATCATGACTTTAAAACGTCAATAAAGCAGAGGGGGTGGCGAAAGTGCAGTTCTATTTACGCTACTCGTAGGGCCGGAACGCAGTAAGAGAGATGAGGAGGTGTTCAGATATCAATTCTCATAATATCATGCCGACTCCTATATTGAAACGCAGCACAGTTGACCTTGACGTTCAGCTCTTGGTTCACTTCAACAGTCGAGAGTTGATAGGAAAGTAAAGAAGAGGAGGGAAGAGAAAGGAGGAAGAGGAGCCTCCATAGCGATATCAAACTTATGAAGTGTTTTGTCTATAATACAGAAAATGTATGGAAACATAGAAATTGACAACAATAAAACCTCTAGAATGAAAATTAAGCTTCATGCAATGCACAATAACGGCACATAAATCGCACGCATTTTCACTTAGATGCACCTGCCAACGTCTGTATCATTGGGTTAGAATCAGTCACATGAGTAAATCGAAGCTTTTAATTGGTTCTTCATGCCCCAACTTAGTTCCCCCGGATGTGCCGCGACCTTGAGTCAATTTCCATTCTAGCGAACTTCAGATAAACAGTTTATTTCTATGTATGGAAGTATACTATCGACAATTTTGAACAGCAGTATGTAAAACAAAATTTTACTACCATCGGGTGAACGTTGTGTGTGCGTATGGGTACTTATCGGGTGAGTGTTGGCCACTTTGTCATCGGGGCCAACATCAGATGCATGATATTGTGCTGGCATTTTTTTCGACTGGATAGAATTGATATACATGTGAATGCAGACTGTTTCATTAAACGTTGGACAACGGAAAACTTAGAATTATCTTTCGTTCTTCAAATCAAATGTAATTGCAAAATCCACAAGCAGTTGCAACTTGCAACCTGTACGTTATGTTGTTGGTCTACCCTAGTTGGTTGGTTAATATGAATCCGATCGCACATTAATCAATGTTATTTCCAATAGTAATAATTTTGCTATTGTTATAAATGATATGGATATTTGTACAAAATAAAGTGCCACCTGAGAAATGGTTATCGGTCCTTCTGTCATTCATGTAGCGTTTGTCGGGTATTCGATGACGTCGCAGATTGAGTCACACAATAGACTTTTGTCACTAAGCCGGCTGGAGACATAGTGCAGTGTGACACGTCACGTGTGTGCTATATGCACATTTGAATATCTCAATGAGCTCATTAAACCGGCAGAAGAAGGATTGGTACAATGATCAATGATAATTCTTAAGCTTGAAAGTGAACCGATGGGCCGATTTCAGTTAAGCCCATGTACGAAAATTCTAGCATTAGTAGAAGAACAAATAAAAAGTAGCTGAGTTTAAACGGTCACATTGTTTAATCTCACTTGGAAGAACGCATAATCACGCAAGTTATAACTTCAATGAAAATGCTCTAAACTTGTGAAACATTCAAAAAACATTATATCGTCTATAAGCTTATTATAAGCCTGATTTAATGGTAAAAATCAAAACTTTTCATCTTATGTAGACATCAGCAATTAAAATGACCAAAATACATAATTTTTAAATCTTTACTGAATACGACTAAGCAGACATGACATAAATAGTTTGCCAAATGAACAAATGATACATACCCTTTCACGTGGGATGAAGTTTGTTGATATTGAGATTCTCTTTTAATGAATAAGATGCGTTTAGCATTAGAAGGACGGGGAAATTCTACTACGTGGAAAGACGGCTGCCGTCATTTTGACGGCAGAAATATTTCCTATTTGAAAAATGGACTTAGTTTTTAACATTCAAATTTCTTTGTTTTGAATACAAATGGAACGTCAGTCAAACAGAATACCTAAAAAATCATGAAAGACTGTCACTACAAACACAGGTTTTCACGATGCGAGCAGCATCATAGTCATTGAGCAGCATTTTCCACAAAGTGACCAAAAACACTCAATCAGAATGTCTGTGCCAATCATTCTGTAGGCAATCAATACAAATAAAAGTCTCCACAATCGAGCAGCATTTTCCACATACCGGCCTGGAACACTTTGACTACTCGTTGGTGGTACGATTTTTGTTGCACATTCCAAAACATTGGCGTCTCTTCTTTGTTTGGTGGAGGCGGCACACTTTCGTCAATTTTCTGCAATTGTTAGCTGTTGTATAAATCTTCGGTGTTTGATTCGCTTTTTTTGCGTAGAATCCATGAATTTATCATGGTAAATCAATCAATGATGTTGAAGAAAACATGAAGAGGCCATCGTTTACTGGGTACTGGCACATTTCACGGAACATTGACGTGCCATTTGGTTAGAGACATCGACTCCGTATTTTCCTTCGGTTTTCGTGTTCATCGATTCGAAGAGAATTATGAAGTGTGCTCAAGACGAACACTTTCTTATCCCGCTTGCATTGGCAAGATGCGAGTAGAGCACTACTATCCTCTTTAACCATTCCTTGAGAGGAGAACAGATTTTCACGTGATCTATAACTTTGTAGTATTTCTCTCCGGTTAGATCGAACAGTTCCAACCATGGACGTGTCTTTTGTCAACAGCGGTTTTGCCAAGCTGGTGAAAAAATTGTCACATGTGACACAGTTGCAAGAACTTCAATACGACATACGAACCGCTGGGTTGATCGTCTTCACGTTCAAGGTACGGAAAGACATTATAAATATATTTGTCTTTCAAATGCGCCAGTAACCAATATTTTAACCCAAACTTATCGGGTTTGTTTGGCATAGATTGGATGTATGCATCTCGTCATGCATGGTAACAACTGTTCATCAACGGTAAGATTGACATCAGGTTTGAATGCTCTGATGCAGTCCTCAATAAATGAATTCCACACTGAATAAACTAATGCAAATTTGTCAGTGGCCAACCGCGCACTTCACTCCTGCTTCTTATGAAAGCATAAAAATGAAGGAAAAATCGATCTCGAGGTACTGCATTATGAAATAACGGAACTCCTCAGTCTTTTGACCACAGGCTCTTCACCGGGAAATTACGAGCTGCCCAAGAAACCCCGCGCGATGATAATACCAAGTAAAGTGTCCAAGCCTCACTTCCAAGTTTTCTATTTGCTTCAGCTTCCGCATTTGTTCGAATGGAGAGAGCATTGGTTCATAAAGTGGTCTTATGCATCGGGCATTGGTCTTATGCATGGACTTATAAAGATCTTATGAATGCCTACTTGGCACATTTGAATGATTGCGTTATTGCATGTCAATGAACTTTGGAGTAAATTGACCCAACCCTTATTTTTTTAAGATGAACGAGTTCTTAGCAAACACTTTTTGGAAAATGGTATTCATTTCAGCAGTCACTAAGAATCTCTTTTGATTTGGTTTGTACTTTTTGTGCAAAATACTAAAGCACGCGGGTCTGTCTGCATTGGATACTTTAATGTTCAAAACTCCCTATGACTTCGCACAAAAGGAAATCATTTTTTATCAATGAATGACATTATTAAATTTGGCGAATATATTTTGTTCATGTCTTGTTTTGATTTCAAGTTATGTGCATACCAAGAGAGTTTCTAGCAAGAAAATATTTTGACGGCAGTGGTGCTATTTTCCAAGCGAGTTGACACAAGCCTTAAGTAAAGCTCTAAGTCGTAATACAAATGCAGAATGAAAAGTTTCACCCCTGAATGTAGAATATCGAAAGACAAAAATAAATATCTCTCTGTCTCGATGTTTTGCTATTGCTGTCACAGTCAACATAAAGGAATGGACTCAAATTCGATTGAGAATTGAGATTGTAAGGCATGTTGAATTTCTGACTCTTTTCAAACCAAAATTCACGAAAAGTCAAGTCATGATATTTTCTTTGGAGCTATTTAAGTATGGGATCTATTAAAGATATTTTCACACAGCAAACGCCAATGCTACTTCGAAAGCAACAGAATTTAAATCTGCATCTGTCAAAGCAATGTGTGAACAGCATATGTGACAGATTCATTAACATGTGCTAATTTATACTGTTCCAGTTCTGAATCTGCATCAAAATGCTGTTAATGAGTAGTACGATATTTTCAAATTTCAAAACGATGTTGGGTCAGTTAAGTTAAAGCATATCATTGCACTGCTTATTTGAAACATCATAGCCTTCCATTGCAATCATTTTCGTTATTGACTAGGAATTTCCAAAGCATATCATTTGCATGTATTCATGCTTAAATTTTTCAATTTTTTTCCGTGGCAAAACTTGATGTAATAACATATGAATGAAAACATAAACAGTTAGGATTTTGAGATACAAGTATTATGAGCGTCATTATCCAGACAGAATTTCGTTACATACTACTAATCACCGGTAATTAGCAGTAGTACGTGCCGTTAAAGATTATGAGCTTTTTTTTCTGTCGAATGATAGGATAGGAATTACAAGCCCAGTGGATTTGTCAAAAGCTTTGTCAGACTGGCGTGGGTAGGTTTTTCAGATTTCAATGGCAATAACTTTTTAGTAGATACTTCGGCAGATTCATGCACCGCATGTGGTCAGGGAGTGAAAAAGGAATTGGGAGTTGGAAAAAGGGAGTGAAAGCCACGAAATAGGGGTTTTGTAGCTCATAGCCGCCAAACCTCGAATAATTCATCTTTCAGTCCCGTGTGTGCAATGTGAGATATCGTGAACTTAGAGCACCTGTCTTGCAATATCCGATCATTTGTAGATACCGAGAACACTCACTTGCCTTTACTTCATTACTTCATTACATTTTCTCTTAAACATAAATGTAATTATATGTTTTCTCCATGAACATTATTTATTGCCAAAAAATGTTATTTCAAAATTTTCAATTTGATTAGTCAATTTTGACGAACGAAGCCAACTTCAAAAATAGGGCAACTTTAAAAAATTGTTCTCCGAAATATCAAATCCGCAAAACTATTGCTAAAATTATTAAAGTGCATTGAAGACACATGATCAATGTTCAGGAAAGTTCATTTATGCGCTCTCCATTGCCCTCGTGAATTGAACCACTGCTGTTTGTGCAGGTAACGTATATAGGTGCCATCAATGTATTCATTTATCAAATATCAACAGATCTAGCCACCACGAGACATCTTTCGCATAGTTCTCACAGCTGCACCCTTTTCTGCATGCCACACACTACATCCACCCAATCTGAAACAGTATCCAATGAAGATCACTACGCAGTCAGAAATCCACTAGTAATCGTTTTTCGCACATTTTATTTAGAGGCATCATAGGTGAAATGTCTGTGAAACTTCATTTTGCATCGTCATCAATGCGACTGTATGTATTGAACAAAACCTTTAATTTAACCATATGGGCCTATAGCTTCGGTGGATTGCCTCCTTCTCCTTCTACCTTCCTCGATTTAAATTGCTTCTCGTGAATTCTAATCGGAGGGTATTTCTTCTTATAATCATTGACAGCGCCTGAATGGTGTTTTCAAAAGATAAGGTACCGGTCAGACAAAAGTTATAGACGTCTCAAAAAATTGCAATGTTACTTTTGGCGACCCCATCGTACATCATGAATACTTCGTACTATATCAAAGACTTTTCATAGCTAATGGCAGGTGGAGCTACTAAGCGGATTTGGTAAACCAATATCTGATTATGTTCATGCTTTTCAAAGGATTTTTTGCATTGAGAATGCCTGCACGATGCGATACAGTATTTGGCGCTTGATTGTTTGATAGGCTGATATTCGCACGACAAAAGATGACAAGAACTTAAGCATATTTCTTTTATGGAACATTGAATTTTGATATATCAGCAAAATAGATGTCACTGACACACTGATGCGAAAATTTGAAATATCTGTAGGTAGGCCTATAAATAAATTCTTGAAGTACAAAGATGCATAGACGGAAAGGCGAGTACCAAAAGTAGGAAGAAAAAACTGCATAAAGGAACTCTATACTCGTACTTTATGGTGATTCTGCTTATAAAATTGCTTGTTGCAAATAATGTATATATATTCTTTCATGGCTCTAGTATGATTGAATAACTGTATTGCGGGAGCAGATTTCAGATCTCTGCAAAAATGTGATAGGCTGTCGGAAATCATTTTCAAAATGAATTTTTCAATTCCCTATGAGCAGTACCTTTAAGACTTGTCTGAGACAGTAAATTGCATTGATCGTTGAGGTCAGTCCAATCGATCATGATGACGCTAATCGCATATGTTAGGATCATCTGGTCAATTGTAACCCTGCAGATTTCTCTTACACAGGGATACAAACCCCGGCTTTTTGTTATCTGTTTTACATAGATCACTGTCGCAATGATATACATGATGGCATCAAAATCATGCAATTTTTTTTGGAAAAAATAGTAAGCTCACATATTTCATGAAGGCGAAAACTGATGAACTGATTTATGTTGAGTGCTCACAAGTTGACTGAATGCAGTGTGTTAATGATTCTTGCGAAAAGTAATTGATTGTGCTGTGATTCAAAGATTCTGTTAATTAATCAAAGTTTGAAAACGAGGAAACTTTTCTGTGTATGACATCTTCCTGAGCGACACCATTCCAGTGACTACTTGCGTTGCTATTCTTCTGACCTTACGACCAAATCTAATGCCAGACTACAGACGGAACTGAATATATTTGTTAGATGAGGTAGAGAATAAGATATTGGTTCAATCGATCCCGTTCTGGCCAGACCAAGCTTCAGCGTTAACCAGTAATCTTCTATCAAATCTCATAAACACATTAGTGTACATTAGATCTGAATAAGTGCCCAGAAATGATCACACAGCACTAAATGTTCGTTTCATACGAGCAATTATTTCTGTATTTAACCGTCGAATTACTTGCATTGATCATTCATTGAGGGACATGGCCACGGAACTCCTCAGATCCGATGTCCATTAAAAATTGTTGCAGCATTCTGAAGGACAAGTTGCTGAGAAGTCCACGACGTCAGCATCGTCATTGAAAAATGCTATTGTGGAAAGAGATCGACACGAGGAAAGCATGCAAAGTACTGACGATTTTACTGAGCTCACCATTTGTGTATTTTCTCATTCTTTATGCATCACTCAATTGTTTTCAGTCAAACTAAATTTATGTGGCATGCATAAATCAGATTTTCTGACTAATGAAGAAAATATCTGTGGGACTGAATCATTGCGCGATCAATTCTGGTCATGAGTGCATAAGTTGATGTAGTCTATGAACCTTCGCTGTGACAAATGTGATCAATACATCTGATCGATGTATCTCATTATCTCTGTCTACAATAAGATAATATTACGCTGATGAATTGTAATTCATTGAGTAGAAACAAAACACCGATATTTGGGACACCGTTAGTAACGTTGCATTTTTCTCCGCAGTTAAATTGTCATTAAATCCCTACGTTGCATTGATTTTCATGAAATTTAAAATAGGAAAGGCATCTCATCAATTATTTCGTGGAAAATAGTGTTACATATGAAGTAGCAGATTAGCAAAAAGATACATCCCTGACATTAATTCTACGTCAAAGCCATTATTTGCTTCATTACGGATGTTGATCATTACAAGTGACGTTTGAATGGAAATATCATCTTCAAACAACGATTTGTACTATTATTTGCAGTTAAACGCTGACAGCATCTTTTCACTAAGATGCTGATCAATCTTTCATGCTTCCAAATAGCTGACATTAAAACAGCGCAAATATTTGACGAAAACTTCAAGCATCGCTTTAAACGAACAATTTGAAGGGAAGACATTCTGAAGTTATTTTCTTGAAGCATCTTGCGTAGAGATTTCGGCATTTCTGTTTCTCTTTGCTATGAACAGCAGTAAGGGAAATAAACAAGTAGAGGGCGGCATCGTATTTATTACAAATCTCATTTCAAGTCGAGCGAATATTCGATTATTTAGATGATGTGAAGATGCAAGAGCGGTGAGATGAAATGCTTTAGATGAGTGTACTCTGACCACTTTGCATAGTTTCGGAAAACAATGGTTGTTCCGTATACATCCTGATAATTAATGTCCTTCACCGGAGGGTATTTATTTGAAAGCCAAACTCAAGCATGAAATTGAAAGCATTCTGAAATGTATGATGACAATTTTATTGTTTCAACAAATGGTAAGCTTTACCTTGAAGTTGTTAATTTTAATGAATGCTTCAACTGCGAAAATTCTTCATTTTGCTTCGTCTAGTATCAGGTCGGTTTCCTCAGGATACCTGTGATTTCATCTCCCTCTATTGTAGTCACATGTCTGTCAATACAGATTCTGTGATATAAATATATACTCATTGACATAATTAATGAAACAAACTATCATTGGCTTGAATTGAAGTTTGTTTCATTTTTTCTCAGGTATGATGCAATATCTCGCTTTCTATGTATACCATTTAACACATTAGAGAATGGAGAAAGAGCTATGGTTGGCCAATTTTTTTGTTATATTCGATACACTGTCACAATTGCTTTTACAAAGTGAGATGAAATGCTTTAGATGAGTGTACTCTGACCACTTTGCATAGTTTCGGAAAACAATGGTTGTTCCGTATACATCCTGATAATTAATGTCCTTCACCGGAGGGTATTTATTTGAAAGCCAAACTCAAGCATGAAATTGAAAGCATTCTGAAATGTATGATGACAATTTTATTGTTTCAACAAATGGTAAGCTTTACCTTGAAGTTGTTAATTTTAATGAATGCTTCAACTGCGAAAATTCTTCATTTTGCTTCGTCTAGTAGCAGGTCGGTTTCCTCAGGATACCTGTGATTTCATCTCCCTCTATTGTAGTCACATGTCTGTCAATACAGATTCTGTGATATAAATATATACTCATTGACATAATTAATGAAACAAACTATCATTGGCTTGAATTGAAGTTTGTTTCATTTTTTCTCAGGTATGATGCAATATCTCGCTTTCTATGTATACCATTTAACACATTAGAGAATGGAGAAAGAGCTATGGTGGCCAAAATTCAAATTTTGATATCGATACAACTGTCACAATTGCTTTTACAAAGTGAACATAAACGTGAACTGAAATCCAGCTTTTGTAAAATAAAATGGCACACGATCAGTTTACCAGATGTATGGCTATTGGAATGATTCGTTGTGGTAGAAGTTGTGCGAGTGTTGCCGAAGAGCTGCAACTATCGAGAGTCGTTGTTTGGAGGTGGTGGTGTCGATGGAAAGCAGAAGGAGATGTTAAAAAGAAGAAGGGATCTGGTCGACCAAGAAAGTCTGCAGGAAGGACAGACGCACGTCTAGTTTTAGCTACGAAGAGGAACAGATTTGTGTCAGTCCCAAAGCTAGTCGTACACTGGAAGAGTGCCTCAAATATAGACTGTAGCGTTCGAACGGCTTACCGAAGATTTGCGAGAAGCTGGAATTCAATCGCGACGACCAGCTGTCCTAATTCCATTGAGTTTTGAGCACCGCAGAAGACGAGTTGCCTGGTGTTATGCCCATCGCTCATGGAATGACCATCACTGGCAGAAAGTCTTGTGGACCGATGAATCGAGATTCACTCTGGATTTCAATGACGGTCGTGTCAGAGTGCATCGTCTTCCAGGTGAACGCTTTGCCCCATGCTGTATTAAAGAACACCACAGATATGGTGGTGGAAGTGTTATGCTGTGGGGTGGCATTTGGCATGGCGGACGAACGACAGCAGTCATCATCAAAGGCACGTTGACTGGAGAGAGGTATCTCAATGAAATTGTGCTTCCTGTTGTTGCCCCAGTGGTCAGGGTGGAGGATCTCGTCTTCCAAGACAACGCAAGACCACATCGCTCCTCGGCTGTCATTGCCACTGTTAGGAGATTGAACATTCAAACCCTCGACTGGCCTGCACGCTCACCTGACTTGTCACCTATTGAACAAGTCTGGGACGAGCTTGGGCGGCGAGTGAGAGACCGCTATTCACTTCCACCAGTGTCTCTGAAGATTCTCTCTCAAAGACTGACAGAGCAGTGGCTTCTCCTTGAAACATCCTTCATTCAGAAACATTGTGAATCCATGTCATCTCGGATTACTGAATGTATTGGAGCTAGAGAGGGGCACACGCGCTATTAAAGTTGAATCTGCTACATGAGTTGTTTTTCTGTGCTAGCGACTTGGTGGAGATTGTGATTAATTATCAAGGTATCATACATACATGTATATATACCAGTCAAAAATGAAAGAAGTTAAAGAAGTAAATGTTTCAAAAATTTTGTCAATGAGTATAAATGAATTTTATAAATAAGCCACTGAATACCGATGCCACAGAGATAGCGTCCTTTGCGTATGGGCTAGTCTAGAGCGGACATAATCCTATCCCAGGCTGTTTGACAAGATGAGGAACTCACTAGAACTCGGCAGACGTGCAGATTCGTGGTAGGCATAGGGTGTGCATCATTCAGACATAGATATTTGTCTCTCTTTGGCCAAGCACGCGCATTACAGAAGTAGCTCTTTTCAGAGAACTGACGAGCTTCAACGGTGAGAATTCAGTCACACCGATCAAGTGAAAGGTACCTGTCTTTGACTCAAGTTTTCTCAGTGATAAATTCGTCAAATTGAAATATTTTTCTCACCGCTGGACTCATCACGATCCAAATTTACTGACTGTGCACGTTTAGTGTAGTGTCAGTCTTCTTGCTCGTCAGAATTCTTGCCCTTAGTGTCTATTTCTGGCCGTGACCCACAATATTGAAGAAAGTCATCTCTAGACGCAAGCACGCAGACAATTGAAGGTTGCAACACGAGCTAATTCACGAGAGTGAAGCGTGAGTATATTCGAGAGTGAACCACAGAATTAGACCGCTGACTCAGCCCACTTATCAAGTTCCTGCATGTGCCATCGCTTTGAATCAGTTTGCACTTCTAGCAAAGTGATACGCTTAAACAATCTAGTTCTGTGGGTGCAACCGAATTGTTGCCACAGTTTTCTGCCAAACTGACATCACTACCTCGATGTATGAGTTGTATGAATCATAGATATCGGACCGCGTGATCAATGATCTCTGAAACCGTTTCTAAACTGTCGACAGGCAGAATTTCATTGTCTTATTGGTTGGCGATTTGTCACAAACTCAAAACGCTAAATTTGTACCCAAGATTGCTGCATTTGCACAGAAATCTATGACTTTGGTAGGAAGCATTCTTTGTCAACTTATCCGGATGTTCTCTATCTCTGTTGTGTTTTTTATTCTATTTGTAACCACATAATCAACTTTCTGTTGCTATTGCTATGATGGAGAGAAAGGACTTCTTCTATGACATAAAATGATCAACTGGAGCACGCCTTTAAATGTTTTCCCTTTAGACATCGCAATCTAAGAACTTTTCTGCTTGGATATCAGTAGTTCAGACGGATCTTCTAATCTTTGAAACTCAGAATTAGATTGCTTGACCGCATCACTTTACTAGAAGTGCAAACTGATTCAAAACGATGGCACATGCAGTAACTTATTGAGTGGGCAAAAACAAATTTT
This sequence comes from Prostheceraeus crozeri, assembly GCA_907163375.1. Taxonomy (NCBI): domain Eukaryota; kingdom Metazoa; phylum Platyhelminthes; order Polycladida; family Euryleptidae; genus Prostheceraeus; species Prostheceraeus crozeri. The sequence goes on along the minus strand of CAJQUW010005092.1, from coordinate 48,738 downwards.
TAGTACCTTACAGAGATAGGAAAAATCGTCGTGCGTCGCTTGCGGATTGCTCTGAATTCCTTCAAAATGCTGCGATCACCACGATTCCTTCAGATAAGAAGAATTCAAATCATTGCGTAAAAGCTTTGTCGATGATGTTGGGTCCTCCGATCATTTTGGAAAAAGTTAGCAGGCGCATGAAAAAAACGTTCACAAACTTCTCTGTAGAACTTGACATCAACTGTGTCTCTTTGCTGTGTGACCCGGTTGATAACAGTCACTGAAACTTTGCACAGTTTGGCGTGTTTAATGTTGAACTGGCTGCTCATTGTTCGATTGCTTTGGTATTTAGTCAGGAGATTGTGCCATTTCAATAACGTACATGTTCCAATGTTTCCTTTCAGTCAAACAGAAGAAGAGACGACCTGTCTAATTCTGTGCTTTGAAATGTTCATCTTACCGTTATGTATCAAGGAGCAAAGTTGAAAGGCCTCTATGTTTGAAGCTCATTCATTTTGAGATCTAATTATAATTGTTGAATTACTAAGGTTGAGTTTCCGCAGTTACATAGAAATCGGTTCAATGTGCTGCATCACACTTCCAAAGAAGCCGCACATGTCATACTGTCAATTTCACAACTGCGGGTGCAAGTGAATTACAACACGCTGGGCTGTGACTTCTTGCACCGCTACTGTACGACAAGTTGACGCTAATGTGAGACAATTTATCTCTTTGACCGATGCGAGGGTGATTTTTCCAATGGCTGACAATTGGTAGATATCAGTATCTTATCGTTGGACTTCGTAAATATTCAGCGTTACTATCATTTCGCGGCAGGATAACTTTCCAAAAATAAGGAATCCACCACTAACTGTTGTAGCGATGATGCAGTTTATTTCATTAACTTGATTCTTCTTCAAATATATCAAAGTAAATCGAGATCGGCTGAAAACATAGAAATATACTGTTTATCTGAAGTTCGCTAAAATGGAAATTGACTCAAGGTCGCGGCACATCCGGGGGAACTAAGTTGGGGCATGAAGAACCAATTAAAAGCTTCGATTTACTCATGTGACTAAGTCTAACCCCATGATACAGACGTTGGCAGGTGCATCTAAGTGAAAATGCGTGCGATTTATGTGCCGTTATTGTGCATTGTATGAAGCTTAATTTCCATTCTAGAGGTTTTATTGTTGTCAATTTCTATGGCTGACAATGACCATCAACGAACCACTGTTATTGCTCGACGGACGATAAATGACCCTCATCATGCAATCATAGAAATAGATAACAATGAAATATCTAGAACGGAAATGAAGATTCATGCAATACACAATAGTGGCACAAAAATCGCACGCATTTTCAGTTAGATACACTTGTCAACGGCTGAATCATTGGTTTGGAATCAGTCACATGTGCAATTATAAGCTTTTCATTGGTGGTCCCCCGGATGTGCCGCGACTTTGAGTCAATTTCCATTCTAGTCAACTACAGATAAACAATCTATTTCTATGCATGCAATATATGTTATCGAAGAATTTATCGCTACATGGCTGTTGAAATTTCGTATCGCACCGTTATTGTGTGCAATGTATTTGTTGCATGCAAACGCACATTTCAGGACATAGAAATAAAACAATTGATATTTACAATGGTTAAGTATGGAGTTATTCTGGATCATTTGCCAAATATTCTGATAAACGACTCTATGGCGCTAAGGTAGCTTTCACTTCAAGAACTGTATCATGGAGCGATTAGTAAGCCAGTGCATTGCTATTTGGAGCCATAGAAATCGAATAATCATTATCAATGGTTTACGCGTTCTATCGTTAGCCATAGAAATAAACCATAGAAATTGACAACAATAAAACCTCTAGAATGGAAATTGAGCTTCATGCAATGCACAATAACGGCACATATTTCGCACGCATTTTCACTTAGATGCACCTGCCAACGTCTGTATCATTGGGTTAGAATCAGTCACATGAGTAAATCGAAGCTTTTAATTGGTTCTTCATGCCCCAACTTAGTTCCCCCGGATGTGCCGCGACCTTGAGTCAATTTCCATTCTAGCGAACTTCAGATAAACAGTTTATTTCTGTGAAATAAACAGATAAACAGTTTATTTCTATATCGTTAGCTATGTTTCAGAATGAATGACAGCGTTGACAGGATGAATAGATTGAACCATAGTGTAAGGATAGGTAGAGTGTCGACTCAAAAAAGTATCTGTGTACATGTACATTGAAAATCTTTATATCAAAAGATTCAGTTTCTTGCGGAGATTACGTTCCCCTGATCCAAAAAATTATTTGAGCACTTTTGAAAAAGGCAAAATTTGCCAATTTATATACTACCGACATGACTCTCCTATATAAGTAGCATGCAATGAATTGGATATCAAAAGGAATGAATATTTGATAGCAAGCATCCTAACTAAGCGGAAATCAAACTGATTATCAAGGGAGTTTCATGAATTGTATTAAAATGAAAGTCTTCATAAAAAATTCGCGATATTATTCGTGCTTCCTTGGCTGAAATTTCAAGTTTCTAATTCAATTTTCACCGGCATCATCTTATGATTCACTAAATTCATGTTTCATTTCTTGAATCTGAATAGTGATGTGGACCCATTTACATCTTTCAAAGTTAATTGAAATCATTGTCTTTCATTATGTGATTTTGCTTTACCAGTGGCAGGTTGCCTGTGATATGATCACGCTTAAGAAAATACTCTTGAGGTTGAGCATGAAAGCAATAGGAACCCATCGAATTTCTCATTCAACAAACATTAAATCTCCAAGGCTGTCATGAGAATCTGTGAAATAATATCATTCCTTCTGCATTACTATCATGATCACTCGACAATTCCGTGGCAATTTCTTCAAAACTGCAATAATTTGCATATCTCACATTTGGTGACAATACCACCTGTATCTCCCTTGAGTTCATTTAATAAAATCGAAAGTGTATACACATTGGGGATTTAATACATGCGGAGTTACCACTCTACCTATTATACCTACTCTATGGATTGAACCGTTTAATGTAGTTAATTTTCTAAATGGTTAATTAAAGCATCAAAGCATGACAGCCTGCTGAAATCGTGCAATTTGTCTCCGACGCCAACGATCACTTGTTCATTCTACTAATTTACACAGAAAGAAAAGTCGGCTTTCGATGTTCACAGCAATTCGTCAAACTTTTGTGGAAGACAAGACCTTGGTGGGAACGAAATTCGAGCAGGAAAAATTTCAAAATTTTCTTACATATCTTCAATAATACGGAAAGGAAATTAGACTGATTCGACGGGAAGCACCTGCTGCATGAACAACGACAGAAAAAAGTAGCTCATCCTTCGATTCTATCACAGTGCACGAAAGATTCATTCTGCAACTTTTCTCGTATAATTTTGAAGCAGAAAATTGATATTCGTCTTCTTCCTTCAAAACAATTATCAAGTGACGAATTTCAGCAACTTTTTGCTGCTATGCCAACTGAAACCGCGAAACTCATTTCGAAGCAGATTTTGTGATGTATGAATGAATATGTAAGCAACGTTTTTGAGATATTACCGCGAATATTCAAACGAACGTGAGAAGGAGATGGACTTCTCTTCATCAATCAATTATCAATTAATCCATATTTTGTGCTTGTCACAGACGATCAATAAGACTTGAATGATGACGTTGAATATTTAAAGAGAATGACAACTTTAAAGCAAACACAAGACACCAATTCTTTAAACCGTGATGATGAAAACGACATATACTGCTCGGCGCTTCTTTTGGTTGACTAGAAAGGAAACATTGGAGCATGTAACGCTAATAAAATGGCATAATCTGCTGACTATTATAGCCATAGCAATATATATATATATATATATATATATATATCAAATCTCAACAGATGTAACCACCACGAGACATGTTTCGGCCTGTTGGGCCTCATCAGTCGTGGGTAGGTTTGAACAAGCGACGTTGGAGCTAGAGGACGTGCAAGCATACCCTCTAACCACAAGGCCACCGGACCATCTGTTGGGAGCGCGAATTACTACTTGTCTAAACATGTAATGAGTAGCGCCTGCGTGAAGCGCCTCAATCTCGGATGCGGTATTAAGTGATTGCAGAAAGCAGTCCGCCCTCTACGTGCCTGCGTTAAAGCAGTGCCTTCCTGGCTAATTCGCGCTCTCAACAGATGGTCCGGTGGCCTTGTGGTTAGAGGGTATGCTTGCACGTCCTCTAGCTCCAACGTCGCTTGTTCAAACCTACCCACGACTGATGAGGCCCAACAGGCCGAAACATGTCTCGTGGTGGTTACATCTGTTGAGATTTGATATATTTATAAATTGCCAGGTTACTTGTCTAAATATATATATATATGTATATACTATTATAGCCATAGCAATACCATAGCAATCGAATAATGAGCAGCCAGTTCAACATTAAAAATGCCAAACTGTGCAAAGTTTCAGTGACTGTTATCAACCGGATCACACAGAAAAGAGACACAGTCGATGTCAAGTTCTACAGAGAAGTTTGTGAACGTTTTTTCGTGCGCCTGCTAACTTTTTAAATAATAACTGGAGGGCACAACATTATCGAGAAAACTTTTGCGCAATGATCTGAATTCTTCGAATCTGAATCGTGGCGATCGGAGCATTTTGAAGGAATTCACATCAATCCGCAAGCGACGCACGACGATTTTCCCTATCTCTGGAAGGTATTAAAGATTTCTTTTTGCCCACTTGATAAGTTTCTGCATGTGCCATTGTTTTGAATCAGTGTGTACTTCTAGCAGAGTGATGTGGTTAAACAATCTAATTCCTCGGCGTGGACAGTTGCTAATACCGTCGTGACAAATACTCAGGCTGGCTGGCATTACACACAAGATACAGAGGACAATTGTAGCTACGTCACAACATCACAGATCAAATAGTAAAGTTTAAGTCAAACACAGACTTTTTTCCTTGCATATTTCAGAATTATAATTATACTGAGTTGTTGCATTTTATTCGATTTTTGTATTGTCTTCAGTTAGCAGTATTATTTCATTGTATTAACCGTATTGCTATCATTTTTTGTCACAGTGCTTTTTTGTCAACGGACTTCCCAGCCGGCAAGCCATTTTTCATGGTGGTTCCAAGATCAAGGCGCATTGAAATATCATTTAGACCTCGTAAAAGTCGGAGGCATGGTATTGTTAGATGGCTACACCTAAAATTGTTAGATGGCGGAAAGTACAGTGCACTCCGCTTAAGCGGGAGAAAATTCAGAAGACATTTCCAACACATGCAAAGCCCTCCGGTTAAGAGGGAGAGTTTACGGAAATCACTCCGCTTAAACGGGAGAATTTCTGTGCATTTTTAGTAATTAAGTTACTTTTTGTAGATAATTGGATTTGAACTTCTGCGTTAAGTGATTTTCGTTTCTGTTTTAACCAAGACCATGTTAGTGGTCTTTCTACTTGTTGTTCTTATGCGCTGCGGTAGTGTTGCGTTGCAAAAGAATCATTTTCTACTCAATGACAAGGTCGTATTGGATGAGAAGGAAAGGTACGTTTTTATTTGAGCATTCGCTTTTCTATTGTCTACTAAGAAGCAGTCCAATGCATCTAATTTTTGCAAGCAATTGCTGATCTATTTATATAGAATTTCTAAGAATTCATTCATGTACCAGTTCGCAATGCAGTACATCAACGAGCCATCACGCACTCTCTTGAGAAAATGTTATCGAGGCTTCTGTAATGACACAAGATTCCTTTTTTCTTTAGCCTAGATAAATTCTTGATTTCCTTTCACTATTGAACAAGAAGCTTCAAATATTGTTTATTGTTTTTCCGACTATTTTTAGCAAGTTCATGAAATAGATAGTTTTCAGATTGAGAATAGGTACGGTATGGCTGCGCAGATGATTTTCTATCTGAAGCCATCAAACGGGATGGTAGTGGGATACTGTAGACCTATGTAGAAACGTTACTGTCAATACAGGAACAAAAATTCCAATTAGCCTGAAATAAGCACGAAACATGTAATTCTGCTTAAGCGGGAGCTTCGGATAAGTGGTAGAGAAATCATGTTCCCAAACCGTCCGCTTATCCGGAGGGCAATGCATTTGTTGTGGCTATTTGAATGAATTAGTGTATATTCGGAAAACAAATTACAAATCTGGCATCTTCAATGGAAATCGTGAAGGTGCACACATACATTGAAGTAGTAGCATGAATATCAAGCATTTCAAAAAGATAAAGTCAAAAAGTAACAGGGTAAATAGGTCATGATAGCTCGGACGAAACCGGAGAAGCATTCTAAGGTATGGGACTTGAGATTATGAAAGAATTCAGTCTCCGTGTTGCTTTAGGCCGCTGTCACAAAGGAAAAGGCGTCTTCCATGGCCCGTCTTACATGTTACTCGCCTCATTGCACATTCTTCATAAGGCGTCTTCCATAAGGCGTGATGATCAGATTTTGATCTGAACGTCCATCGCCCGTTTTCACCTTCCACAGTCATTCTAGGGAAATCCATTTCCGATACGTCATCGCTTTTTTTGCTGTTAACCGTTGCTATGACTATGTCTCCTGTTTCATGACTGCCTAACAGTTTATCCGCTTGAATTGCAAGGACAATGTACATGTACATGCATCAATTTTGCAATTCCCAATTCATTGGTAGTAGCAATGCTGCTCATCATATTGGTCTCCAGATAAAAATGATGACGCACTAATTTAAAGTGCCAACACCTATCCCCAACAGCGCTCCTGGAGTACAGTACTACTAATATTTAAGCCTCACATTTGATAAACTGACAAGCGACCATTATGGTCAGTCTTTTAACAAATTTCAATTTTCAGCACAGTCATGTCTTAGTGCTTGTTTATTGTAACGCAAGTTATGTAATTGTCATTCATTGATATATACTCCACTTTCTGCTACGTTTCTAGTTGAGCTCTTTTCCAAATTACAATTTTTCAGCTGTTCATTTGAGTTTAGAACTGCACAAATTGTGTTCAGTTGCACGTAGAAAAACCCCTGCATTCTTCTGTGCATACTGAATTGAGTGGAGAATAATGAAGAAAAAAACATGCATAAAATATGTACGTGTACAGTCATAGCATGACCCGTTTGGAGGATATACTTCCTGTTGTTATAGGCTATCCATCGTAATGTGCGTGTACAATTCATGTATTCCTATAGATTTTTGCAAGCTATAATTATATTTTAAAAAACAAATGTACGTGTATCTGCTTATGCATGAAACATCGACATGTCTGAATAATGGCACTTACTTTGAGAAGTCGTACCAACTGTGGTGGCGATCTTTTGCCAGGTGCGCTCCGCCAAATTTCTGTCCTTATGCTCAAGATGGTCCTTCGCATACAAAAAATTGTGGCCTTTCACAGACTTAATCAAAAGTCTGTCCTTTGACTCATTTCCATTTTCAAAATCGTGTTCCAGAAGGCTCTGCTCTTCCTCAATATCAAAGTCCGACATGGTGAACAATGAGCTGTTTTCTGATACATTCCTTCTCTTTGCAAATCACAGCTTTCTATATCTTCCCTCAGACGTCAGATCACGTTGTTCTAATTTTAGAACAGTCTAGCGGGTGGCGGCTGATGCATGTTAGGAAAGATCATCATCATCCGCATATTCTCACGCCTTTTGTCCGACGGACGATGGGCGATGACTTTTTCTGGGTGACAGCGTAATGGATGATGGGCGATGACTTATGGAGGACGGGTCATGGAAGATGACTTTTTCTGTGTGATAGGTTGTATTCTTTTCTACATGCAATTAAAGGGAAATCCAAAACGGAAGATGGACCATGGAAGACGCCTTTCTGTGTGACAGCGGCCTTAGCATGCGGCAGTATGAGTCTTTGACTACGATTTGAAGCAGAATGTGTGTGGTCAAGGAGAATATGTCGGTTGTTCAAAAGAGATTGCCTAAACAGTCTTTGTGCCAACATATTTCTTCGATCTGAAATATCCAACATCGAGCATCTATGACAAGAGCGAACATCAAACCAATGTATTATGCGAAAAGCTCTCTTACAGAAAAGTAACACTTTGCGATCAAGAGTATCACCAGGATTGACAAAAACAGGTGATGCATAGTCTTTCCAGATTTTTAGATTATTTCTTCTTAACCCTACCTGAGCTATTTGAGCAGTCTTATTGCCTGTTGTGAGGAAGATTCTGCTCGCTCCTAGTTCGGGCTAGATAAAGGGAAATCAAAGTTTTCTGTAAACAATAAATTTCATAACATTTTGAGGAAAACAAATTCTTATTAACATTCCTGTTCTACTTGTACAGACATATGTCTCTTGTGAATTGTGAATGCCCTTTGATAGTTCAACATCGCAGCTGTCCGACACATGCAAAAGGAATAAACATTGATGAATTATCTTGATTAATTCGCATCATTCTTTAGATATCCTTGTCCCACATCATGACTGTGAGATTGAAATTCTATCTTCAACTATCACATCTGTAATTTGACTTAGATGAGGAGAGAATGTGAAAGAAGGTGATACAGTGCATTCATCGGTGAAAACTGATCAGGTGAAATGCATATAGATGATGATATTTTGCAAGGAAAGAGCAGCTGTAGAGATGAATTCGGGAGCACGCGCGACAATAAAGCCTTCCAAAAATATGCCGTAAAATCTCTAAAAGACGCATGGCTACTCCACTCTCACGGTTAGAAAAATGCATCGATACCCTCTAGTAGACGGCTACCTTATGTGTATTACTTTGGCAGCACAAATTGTAGGTAGCCTATCAAGAATATCGTTCGTATATCTTTTAACAGACTAAGAATAAATAACGGGAACGCAGAATTAGATTGTTTAAATCTTTCAGTCTTCTAGAAGTTAAGACTATTTCAAAATGATGGCACAAGCTGGAACTTATTGTGCAAAAGGAAAATCCTAATGCCTTACAGAGATAGGAAAAAAGGCATGTATCGCTGGCGGATTGCTGTAAATTCCATCAAGGTGCTTCGATTGCCACCATTCTTTCAGATTCGAAGAATTCAGATCATTGCGGAAAAGTTTTCTCCATAGTTTTCTCCCTTCCGATCATCAAAGAAAATTGCAGACGCACGGAAGTTGGTTCACCTGATGATTTCACCATCCCCTACTCAGCATTCCTCACTGCATGCAGTGAATGTAGCCAGACAGCGATGTGTGTTTTGTGTGTTCGAAGTGATATTACAACACGCACGCCACTCACCGACTGCTGTCCGAAATCTGGATGACATCTTATTGTTTGTCATTTCCAACGGCATATCCCTTACAGGAACATTGAAGGAGCGAAGCAAGTTGTCTACAGTACGCGCCATATTACTTGGGACACCTGCTTTTTCACAGTTATTATCGCCTATATTTACAATGTTTTACAACAATGATTTACAACTAAATGCTGCTTGATTGTGACTTGGGTCATAAGTCATAACCTGTAGTTTTCGGCTCTGTTATTCATTATGAAAGGCAATAAATATTGTCGTATGTATAAATATTGCGCACCAAATTACTTGGGACAGTTAGAAAAGACGGCTTTATCGCACGATAAAAGCAAATTTTTATTTTTGAGCAAAACCAAAGTTATGCAAATGGATAATTTCATTTATCCACACTCAAAAAGCAACTATTCAATCGTCAGAATTTTGTATGGCCTCCTTTTGCATCGATCACGACATGAATTCTATGTCGCATACTGTCTATGAGCTTTGCGGGAGTCTCGGGGAGGGTTGCATCACGAAACATGTGATGAATAACAGAGGAGATCAGTTCTTGCTTGCAGGTTGTGGTTTTACCAGCAATCCGACGTTTGATGATGCCCCACACATCTTTGATGGGATATAAATCTGGGGAATTCCCCGGCCAATCCAGGGTGGCGATGTTTACACAGTCTAGGAATTGCTTGATGACTTTTGCTTTGTGGCAAGGTGCGCCGTCATGCATAAAAATACAATCACCGTTTGGAAACCATTGATACAGCTGTGGAAGGTCTCTTCTAGTCAGCACGGTCTTGTATTGAGCAGCATTAATATTGCCTTCGACAATGTATAATCTTCTAGACCCTTTGGTGCTTATGATTCTCCACAACATTACCTTTGTAGGGTGCTTCACAGTTTGTTTGATTGAGACGGGAGTTCCTTTGATGTACCAAACACGTCTCTTTTCAGCGCCCTTGCATTCAAAGAGATTTTCACCGATGAAACACACCCGTCGCCATTGATCCAACGACCAATCAGCATGCTTTTTGGCAAAAGTCAAGCGTTTGCGCATTATGGCAGAAGTGAGCTTCGGCACGCGTCCAGGAATCACCGAGCGGCAATATTTTTGCAAGCGTCTTTGAACAGTTTTCAGCGAAGCCCTTGCAACATCGTGTTCTAATTTTGAGTGCAGTTGGTGAGCATTGCTAAATGGAGCACGGCGCAAATTTCGGAGCAACAGTCGCTCTTGCTTCGGAGTCGTTCACTACTTCCTTCCACACTTGCCTTGTCGTCACGATGAGAGAGACGTAGAATTCTTCAATCTGGCCATGGTTGACTTGCTGATACCAGTAATCTTTGATATTTGACGAGTCGATAATGGCTTCAGACGAAGCAATGTCACAATTTCAGTCTTTTTCCGATACTCATATCTGGTCCAGGCATTCCGCACAAAAAGGATGTCTTATCAACGTTCATCGAAAAAGATTGCTAAACTTCAAGCTATGCAAGCGTTTATGAAATAGATGATTTAAATTTTTCAAATAAAATTAACATTAATGCAAAAATCTGTTCGTACCGCCTATTTATTCGACGGTATGTCTCAACAGAACAACCATAGAAAGCTGTCCCAAGTAATTTGACTCGCAATAATCTAACAAATGACCATATTTTGTGCCGTTGAAAATGAAAAACAGAGCTCATGCAATGCAAGTCAAGTAAATGCTGTAAATGCAGGTCAAGCAACTGAAAACCCAAGCCAGAAGTATGCAATATTTCACTCCAGTTGAAGAAGACGTTTAACTTCTAGACCAGAAAGATTATAAAAAAGCAAGTGTCCCAACTAATTTAGCCATACAAAATTCTGACGATTGAATAGTTGTTTTTTGAGTGTGGATAAATGAAACATTTGCATAACTTTGGTTTTGCTCAAAAATAAAAATTTGTTTTTATCGTGCGATAAAGCCGTCTTTTCTAACTGTCCCAAGTAATTTGGTGCGCAATATTTATACATACGACAATATTTATTGCCTTTCATAATGAATAACAGAGCCGAAAACTACAGGTTATGACTTATGACCCAAGTCACAATCAAGCAGCATTTAGTTGTAAATCATTGTTGTAAAACATTGTAAATATAGGCGATAATAACTGTGAAAAAGCAGGTGTCCCAAGTAATATGGCGCGTACTGTAATTCTGTGAACGGGAATATAGCGACAGAAATCCAAAATATAACGGAAAATTTTCATAACGGGAATATAAGGGAAAGTATAGCGGGATTACAACATAAAATATAACGGGAAATGTTTTTAGTGTGAGGAGAATGTTTTCTCTTTGAGGCCTTTTTATTCTTAGGCTTAGAGTTGTGTTGCTCTTAGGATTTTTATATAGGACATCGCCGAAAAAAACACTGTGAAAGATTGTTCTAAAACACTTTGAGTAAACAATATTTTCCGAATGTGATTCCTGTCTTTGTTAACAATTTTCTGGAACTTGAAAGTTTGGACTCGATATCTGGAGTTGCTCAGTCAGCTGCTGCTGATATGGATAAGTTCCGTCATAAGCCAAAGGAATATCTATATGTGGCACCATATGCTGGAACATTTTCGACCCTAACGATGCCAAAGATAGCACCTCACTGTAGGAGAACTGCAAGGGTTGTGAACTTTTAGGTTGAAAGCAATGTTCACTTTTTGCCGAAAAATTGAAGCCTTCAAAATAATTTGATTTATAGAATGCGAATCATGCGTGGTATGAAATGGAAGATGAATAACACAAGCCTATTCAGCAACCTTTATCACTCCGCTTATACATGCATATTGGCATAGTATTTTACTCGTCTTTTTGAGAGTAGAGAGGTCCATGAATCTCCTTTCAACAGGAGTTGGTGGGTGACAGATGATGATGAAGCCTGCTGTACATGTCAATCATTATTCTACAGTCTGCTGCAAATTATTAACATCACCTGGATTTTTCTGACAAATGTCTGGTTTCTCTTTAAATGTGTTAAATTTCATTTTATAGACTTTTATACCTACAATTAAGTATCATATGTAATTTCAATAATATTTCACTGCTTACCGGTGGCATCGGTATGATTCAGCATAGAAAGCAAAGATAGAAATGAATTGATGACTAGCTAAAATCCCCATGGCATGTAGCAGTAAAGGCATCATTTATTAGGCGTGAGCGTGAATGTGGCTGGACGGTGTGTCCGCTACATTGACCAATCAAATAACATAATCCGATGGCCAAGAAGATTTTAGTGATCATTCCTTGTCTTTCACAGTCACGAGAATTCATGCTGTCATCAAAACTAACTTTCTTTTTCGGTTACTTTGACTGTTTGAATAGAGAAATATAGCTCAATGAGCAGCCTATTGTGGATAAATTGTTTTCCCTTTACCTTAGAAAAGTTATACCTGCTAGAGGAAACAAAGAATGTGCATAATTACAGAAGCAGCATAAAAACTGTAGAAAATGATGTTATTAACAGGTGGTGCTAATAATTTGCGTATAGTCCATTCTATATGTACGTGGGCCTTGTACGCACAATAAGTTTGTACGGAGGGAATCATTCTCACCAAAGTCAAAAATCAAAACTTTTATTTCCAACTTGGAAAACATAACACAACATTAATGATGAAAAACTGAAGTATGAGTGACAAAATGGTTAGAATGAAGGAAGTGACAGATGAGATATACGAGCGCGTGACGTGATAGGACGGATAAGAAGAAGAGGCTATAAATCATTACATATTCTCCTACGGTATAGGCGCTAAAGAAGAAGAGGAAGATGATGTAATCATGATGCATGATGAAGATATTCATGTTATATAAATCGGTTACTGAAGGCATGTTTTTGATTTAATAAGTTTTAGTTACAATACTGAGTTTTTCTCTGGATTTATTTTTGTTCGTAGAACAATAACAATATCCCTGCAAGTTTGATAAATAAGTCAATATATAATGCAAGAACACATAGCATGCATTGAATCAGATAGAAAGATGTAGCTATCAACTAACTAACCTGTATTCGAATTGAATATTCTGAAATACAAATCTCGGCTCTTATCCACTTTCCATTACATTTACTCACATGTATCCATCGTGGACGGCTACATCTCAGGAGGCACCGATGATTGCAGGCAGCCGGCCATCTTTGACTGACTATCCAGATAAATAATCAATCCAGCGGAATCTCTGTGTAGCAAATGCCCAAGTAACACAATTTCATCAATTGACTCTTCTGTGTTTCCTTTTCTCTATTCTTTTGACGTTATTTATGTTATTTCATTATGAGTGTTGAAACCGTAGTCGCATGCGTGATATGCTGTGAATAAAGGTTACACCACGAGCGATTACACGAGAGCGAGCTTCATTGAAAGTGGTGTACCGAATTGTCACCACAGTTTTCTGCCAAACTGACATTGCGTCCTCGATGTGTGAGTTGTATGAATCATGGATATCGGACCGCGTGACCGCGTGATCTCTGAAACCGTTTCTAAACTATCAACTCAACAGGCAGAATTTTATTGTCTGATTGGTTTGTCATAGACTCATAACGATCAATTTCTACCCTAGAAATAAACTGTTTATCTGAAGTTCGCTAGAATGGAAATTGACTCAAGGTCGCGGCACATCCGAGGGAACTAAGTTGGGGCATGAAGAACCAATTAAAAGCTTCGATTTACTCATGTGACTGATTCTAACCTAATGATACGGACGTTGGCAGGTGCATCTAAGTGAAAATGCGTGCGATTTATGTGCCACTATTGTGCATTGCATGAAGCTTAATTTCCATTCTAGAGGTTTTATTGTTGTCAATTTCTATGATTTCTACCCAGAATTGCTGCATTTGGACAGAAATCTATGACTTAGATAGAAAGCATTCTCTGTCAACTTACCCGAATGTTCTCTATCTCTCTGTTGTGTTTTCTGTTCTTTCTGTAGCTAACATGATGAAATTTCATTTGCTATGGCTGTGATGGAGAGAATTGACTTCCACGACATAATAATTATTTTCACGAAGATTAAATTCATTAATTAATTCAATTTTTCAGTACCAGGAGCGACATCGTTGTGGAGAGAGCGCAGCGATCGGTTCAATGTGCTGCACTACACTTGCAAAGAAGTCGCACTTTTCATACATGTCTGTCTCACAGCTGTGGGTGCAAGTGAATTAGACCACGCTGGGCTGTGACTTCCTACACCATTGAATATGCCTTCTGATGCAACCTCAAGTGAGTTCCTACTTTAATTCTTGCTCACTTCTCCAGTCATTTTCGATGTCCTCACAGGATCATCACCAATCGTCAATAATCTACTACGAAATCGATAACCATGGTAGCTGAGAATTGGAAGATATCTGACGATCATCACGTCTGTGTCTACTCAGGAGGATGGATTTGATGAAATCGAGACAGACGAGTTGCGCAGAAACATGAAATACGACGCATCGGTCAGAAAGAATCGCCTCTCCCATCTCGTCACGCAGAGATTCCTTGTGTATGCACTCTGTCTCCCGATGAGGATAATCCAACAACCGTAAGTCGACTCCGTAAGTCACCTCCCTGCTTCTTCATCGCCAAATTGCTTTTCACAGACTATTAACTTTCAAGATTCAGATATTCTGTCTTCATTATTAACGGGATAAAACCTTGAAATTGGATATTCATTTCAACACGCCTGAGATCGATCGATTGATCAGACACAAAAGGAAATAAAATCTGATTTTTCGCTGTGAAGATCAACGTTTCAATTGAATTGTAGCAAATTTGCAAACATGTTCGTTTATTTTGAGTAAATTTATTTTGAGTTTATGTGAGAGGGCCCTAGCGGATTCACAGAAACATCAACATAGAACTTGGGCGTAGACAAGTCGGAGACTATCAAGAAGTTACAATTAACTGATTGGTGTCATCGAATAATTGCAATTAACTGATTGGTGTCATCGAATAATTGCAATTAACTGATTGGTGTCATCGAATAATAGCACTTAACTGATTGGCATCATCGAATAATTACAATAAACTGATTGGTGTCATCGAATAATAGCAATTAACTGATTGGTGTCATCGAATAATTGCAATTAACTGATTTGGCATCATCGAATAACATCACTTAACTGATTGGCATCATCGAATAATTACAATTAACTGATTGGTGTCATCGAATAATAGCAATTAACTGATTGGTGTCATCGAATAATTGCAATTAACTGATTTGGTGTCATCGAATAATTGCAATTAACTGATTGGCATCATCGAATAATTGCAATTAACTGATTGGTGTCATCGAATAATAGCAATTAACTGATTGGTGTCATCGAATA
The DNA here is from genome assembly GCA_907163375.1 of Prostheceraeus crozeri. Lineage (NCBI taxonomy): Eukaryota > Metazoa > Platyhelminthes > Polycladida > Euryleptidae > Prostheceraeus > Prostheceraeus crozeri. The sequence continues at coordinate 33,209 of CAJQUW010005092.1, read as the reverse complement.
ATAGCAATTAACTGATTGGCATCATCGAATAATTGCAATTAACTGATTGGCATCATCGAATAATTGCAATTAACTGATTGGTGTCATCGAATAATTGCAATTAACTGATTGGCATCATCGAATAATTGCAATTAACTGATTGGCATCATCGAATAATTGCAATTAACTGATTGGCATCATCGAATAATTGCAATTAATTGGTTTATTCCATCAAAATAATTGTCACCAAATAAATATCAGACAGTCTTGGCTGATATTGCTGCCATAAAAATCCATGATATAACTCTATTGCATGTAACTCTTGAGAAGTCTGTGAATATTGTGCGTAATTGAGCTATGGCACAATGAATAACTATGACATGCAGAGTAGTCCATCAATGGCATTGCTATGTGCTAGTCCGCGTCAGCGGACGAGTATACATTGCAATAAGACATTGATGGACATATTCAGGTACCGTAGTGTCATTGTTGTAGACTTCTCTCAGAAGCTGTGAGTGTTTCATTGCTGGACGGTAAGCCAATTCAAATTTTAATTTCCATAGATTCATTTACTGTAGCTTTAATTCTTCATTCCTTATAGAATGCGTGCATCGTGCAAATGAAAATTGACCTAAAATTGTTCTATAAAACAAACAACAAGTTGAAGAAATTCAATGTGAATGCTGATGTGTCGAGCATACTTAGGATAAAATTGAGGGATCTTGTTACATAACGGATAAATTTGTCAAATCCACAATTTTCTATTCAACAGTGTACAATGAATTTTTGTGAAAGGGTTTTGATATTGCTGGACAGTAAACATCAAATATCACTGATTCTAATGCTAAAAGTAATGGGAAAGCAATTTCTAGGTTAGATAAAATCTCATTGCTGGACGCTAACGTCTAGTCAGCAATGCATTTCGCAATAATGATCTCTGTATCTATGCATGTGAAAGGTGTTTTTGAAATCTCAATTAGCGTATATCTACATGTGTATTCATAGCATTGTTGCCCAGTCCAGTTGCCACAGCTGTTCTCTCAACCAGCATAGTTGTTGGCAGTTTTTAAATATCTTCTTTAAATCAGCATGTTGGGTATTGGCAAAACAGTCATAGTTATTGACACATCTATTCACAAGACTTTAAAATCGGCATTGCTGTTGTCAAAAGCAGCATAGTTGTTGACAGTAGTTCAGATATCTTCACTTGAAGTGATGGATATCATGATAATCAATAAAAGATTGGGAATCATAATGCAGGGCATTCTATTCAGATGATTTTGTGTAATGCATGTAAGAGTTGATCGTCATTGTAACTTAGAAAACAACTTGATTGTAAAGTTAATTGCTAACTTGCAATTCATACTCAGTTTCAAACAGGACGGTTATCTATCTACTTTGGTGTAAATGAATTATCAAGATAGCATTTTAATTTTTGCTCACATTGATTGAGCATTTCCATCCATATTGTCATACCGAAAGCGAAAATATGATGGAGCTTTTTTGCTTCATGTTGTAAATTCCATTTTCAGGGATGACGAAAAAGTATCTAGATGCACGTGCTGCATGAGGTGTTTTCAAAAAGAGTACATGCATTTCAATGCTAATAGCTTTCATTTATGTAATTTTCGAAATAAGTTTCCATCCCACAAAACTATTTGAAAAAACTATATAAACAACACTATATGAGACAAGATTGATTATGACTCCGATTACCTTTTTTTTAATTTGACTTTGTTTCAAATACACGAAGGCTACATTGTTGAAATTGAATATTGAGGAACACAGAATTAGAAGAGATCGGACCATCTTCAACTCAATATAATATTGTCAAAACAGAAACCAAAACACTAGTAAAAAAAACAAATTAAAACAAAGAAGAAAAATTAAAAAGCTCAATAATCTGCCACCTCATGAACTCTGCCATGCTGTCTTGAAGAAGCTGAAAGCGAAACCTAAATCCATTAGCTGGGGCTTAAATTGACCATGGTAATATCCTAACCAGTGGCGTCTTCTCCGTACCTGCGAAGTCGTGTGTTCAGACGGAGCGAAAGAGTTGTGTGCGTGTGAGGCAGCAAGCGCACGTGCCCTCGTCAATATTGGCTTTCCCGATAGACATAATGCCTTGCCTTCTCCAATTTTTGCAATGAAATTCTCAGTTATTCTTGATCAAGGTGCGGTACCTAAATATAGTAAGGGAAGCGCAACCCAATTGTTCCTGTCCTTCGTTTCTCTTCGGAGAGGCCAGTACGTCAACAATAGCAGCTGACTGACATTCAGATAAGACTGTGATCAGATGATGAGCGTTCGCCAATGATTGCAGAGTAATGTATCTGACTCGAACACCCAGATTCCGTAGAATTCCATGATTTGTTTTTGCGTGATTGATGGGACGCTATGTTTAGTACTGTAGATGAGCTCATAATCATGCCTTTCGTCCGATGGGAATATACTGAAAAGATGACAGTCGTCAAGCAAGGTAGGCCAACACCTGATTGAAAAAGTTGAAAGTACTCACAGAGACAGAAATAAGAAATACACAAGACATTTTAATGCATCAAAGTTCAAACACATGAGTGGCTGACCAGCCGTGAGAAACGCAAAGAACTGTTTCCCTTCCTCCTTTTTTCTCGAGAAAATGTGGTCTGGACAGAGAGGGGATATAGTAATCTCAGCTCCTTGAGTAAGGCGGTTAAGCGACATGAGCAATCAACTTCTCATGTGCACATTCACTTGTCATTAAAAAATGCTCGGGAAATTGTTATTAAAAATTCATTTTTTATGAAAATTAATGCTACAAAATTAATGTTATTAATGTTAAAAGTCTGGCATAGAAATAGTATTCCAATGCCGAGCGAAGGCCTGTGGTCTGGGAGCACGCGACGCCACTGATCCTAACCAATAAAGAGGATATTCTCGAACGTTGGGGATAATCCTACGAAGACCTTTATAAAAGACAGTCACTCCATGTTCAAGATTCGCCGTGCGATGACATGAAACCCATCCTAAGATACGAAATCACCTCAGAGATTAGCAAAATGAAAAACGGGAAAGTCTTGGCATTGACAATATCTATTCAGAATTCCTAAAATCTTGCGGCGAACCAAAAGTCAATGCCCTGTTGCAGTTATTCAATGATATCCGCTCAACAGGCAAAGTGCCTCAAACCTTCAGAGGCTAGCAAAACGACTAGACTGCCGCAATTATCGCCCTATGAGCCTTTTAAGTCATGTACACAAGCGTCATAAACATAAAATCGCATTTTTAGCAATGGAGAATTTCTGTGCAAACGTCATAAAGTTCACCCAAGAAAAGATGATCACGATAAGTAAATTCGTGATCCTTAATGTAATAATTTACTCAACGTTTCAGCACTATAAAAAATCATTGTCATGCATGCTACAGCAAAAATATGATGACCAACTCAATAGGAGAGCGCATTTAGAACCGTCAGTCTAAGTAACTAAGCAGGAATGACACTGAAAAGAAGCGAAGATTTCAACCTCGTCACCAGTTTACCTGGCTCAATCCCAGCCGTGTTTCTCACACGCATTGTTCTAATTTTTTTAAATATCCAGGTTCACTGTCAGACATTCTCGATCATAGAGACGAATTTTCTATAGTGAATTATTCATTGACAACAAGTATAGTGGTTTTGCCAACAACTATGCCAGTTTTGAAGGCTTAGAATTCTCTCTTTGTCAAATGAATACTATGACCATGCTATGACGTGTAAATGTTTCCACTAGAGATGAGAATGACGCAGTGATCATAGAGCTTGTAGAAATCTTGAATTGCCAACAACTATGCCAGTTTTGAAGGCTTAGAATTCTCTCTTTGTCAAATGAATGCTATGACCATGCTATGACGTGTAAATGTTTCCATTAGATATGAGAATGACGCAGTGATCATACAGCTTGTAGAAATCTTGAATTGCCAACAACTATGCCGGTTGAGACAACAACTATGGCAAAAAGGTATATTAATTTAACATAGATGTTTCCGGACGACAATGTAGGAGATTTTCGTCATTGTTATTCACAGATAATGGATAGATGAAGAAATCTTTGATTGACTTTTATTGAAGTCTATGACAGTTTGCTCTCCCAACAGATTTAAATTCATGAAAAGTTTGAAAGTCTATGAATGTTTGTAATGTGAATAGATTTAAAATTCAGATTTCTATCTAAAAATTATTTGAAATATAAGTTTGCCAGTTCATTCATTAATTAATTTTCAAGCTGGAGTGACAGACGACGATTCATGGCTATCTGGTGAGGTGAGATTTCTATTTGTAATTGGCTGTCATATAATAATGATAATAATAATTGCATTATAAACCCTCCAATGGCGGGCAATAATGCATTTCAAACTCATTTCAATCATTTCTATGACCTCCAAAGCCATCAGGAGTGAAATACAATGCAGCTCTTAACTAAATGCAATTACAAAGTAATTCAGTGGACAATAATGCCAATTATGTCATTCCCCTGATTGGTGTAGAAATCGACATGATTTTTATCTTTATTTGGTTAGAATAAACGATTTTCTGTTAAAAAGATTATCATTACGTACAAAAGGAGACAAACTCCAGCGAAGGACACATGTCATGCATGTACTGCCTCCTATAGGTCCAAAAATTGACAACTGTCCAATTAAGTTAGAGTATCACGATGATAAACAAAATATACATCATAAACGGGACTAATCTTCTTCCACTATTTTTGGTAGCGTTCATGAAAAACGTCAATCATCAAATCAATCAATTATGCGGATGAATTTTCATCATCTGTTTACAGGTAAACAAATGGAGAAATATGGAATTATTGGATTTGATATCGCTGTGTCTGAGATGCTGATAGTGCACACATTGTACATGGACACTTCTAGAAATCTGTGGTAATGTGATACTTTGCTGCAGAACACAATATTCAGTGCACTATATTGCCTGCAGAAACCTGTCTTTGGTTAGAATTTCAACTGATGCTGTTCACGAAGGTCAGATTTAAAGAGATGCGTCCACTTCTGCAAATGACATGCAAATGCATTGACTCAAAATTTGCAAACCTTAATGGCCTTATGTCAGATGTCTTTATAGTTTGCATTTGTAGGCATGTAGATTGAACAGCAGTGCACCTATTTTTGTGTCCTCTCTCTCTGACATTTAATTATGTCCCGTCGTGTAATATAACATGTATCAGAATATTCTACATCTATCATTATTTTCCCTTTCACTTTGTTATCTTTAGTAACTGCTGTAAAACCTGTCTGCTCCACGTACGCCCTCTCATCTTAATTTTAATGTCCTCAATAATACCGGCTATTTTAAGCATTGGTTCAAAGAAGTCCACAGAATCTCCGATGTTTTAAGAACAGATCTGCAACGAAAATTCTTTGTCATCACTATTTTTCTTTCAGTAATGCATGGCTATTACTTGTAGATGAAAGAGTATAACTTCCATTGATTCTGTACACTGATATGAATGAAAATGCTTTGATGCATCGAATCGTCTGAAGAATCATGTGTCCTGCTCTTTCATTGTAATCCCAATGAGCATGAAATGAAGTGATATGATGAAATGTTTAGGGTGCTTTTGTGCACTTCTAATGCCTCGTCACAAAAGAAGGCACAAAATGTTGGCAATAAAAGTGAATGAGGCAAGTTAGGAAAGTAGTATGTTGTTTTGCATGTTCTTGTCTAAGTGATCTCCATGCTTCAATTTGATTACTTGGCGTTGTGGTGGCCATTCAGTGGTGACAGTCTTTCTGGCATGAATAGGCATCAATTATTCAGTTTCGTAGACAATTCGTAGCGACTTCAAGGCGATGATGCAGCGCATGATGATCTTAAGCCAATATCTAAGTCAATGTTTTTCTTCCCTTTAATTAAGTCGGAGTGTCTTGAAACATATTTTAAAAAATGGCTGCAAATGTATTCGCAAATGGCTTGTAAAAGTAGTGCTAAACCATTTTTCAAGAAATTCAAGAAATGTTCCAAAAAATTTGGGAAGTAATATGGGCCGGGATCGGGCCTCGATATGTGGAAGCCGGGCATGGATATTTGGACAGCCGGGCCGGAGCAGGCCGCTGATTTTGACGATCAACTTCCTAAACGTCCTCTTAATCTTGAAATTTGTCTCAATAAATTCTTTAATTACAATCAAGTGTGATTTGCTTAGCTTGTAGTAACATCTACAGCACCAAGGCGAACGCTGGCATAAATAGACATTGATAGTTAGGCTATGAGCTTTTCCTACACGTATGATTTTCTGCCCAAGAATAATTCTGTCAATGGACTTAAATTCAGATATCAAAATAAAATTCCATCAGATATTTATTTTATCAGTCTATTTTTTGTAAAAAGCACACAAAGCGACGTTTTGCCTATCTCGTTTTAATCACGCCCAAAATTGAGAAGAAGACATTGCGAATCAGAAGTGATTAAAACTCAAAAATCAATAATGAAGTGAAAGAAAAGTGATACGAGAAAGTTTACGTATCATGCTACTAATAATCGAAAACAAGGTAAATAGAGAGATTAAAGGGAAATTATAGAAGAGGGAATGCAAAACATCAAGTTCTGTAGGTAACTGTCCGCCCCGAGCAACCATTCATTAACATACATGTAAATGTAGATTCGCGCGAAATGTTTAGTCTTCCATTACTTTTCTTCTCGTGTAATTGCGTAAGCGCCCCTGCACGATTTTCCACTCTATATTTCCATTGTGTTCCATCCCTCCATGCTTATCTCTGAAATGATCTAGAACCACAGAAAAATTATTTTTTGAATAAGTGCTCTTTGATGCGACTGGCTGTTTCTCCAATGTACAACTTTTGACATAAATTGTAAGTTATTTCTACACCGCAACTTTTTGCAGACAACACCTAGATCTTTTAGCCATCACGCACACACTGCAGTTATTGCAAACAAACCTTTCTTTAGGAGGATAGAATACTTTTTAAGGATTTGCCACCAGAAAATCTCAACTTGCTCCTGTTAGAGAAGTAATAATCCAAATACGACAAAAAACTATCCCTCACCAACGGACTTAAACTCCAGCGCGTCCTGCACTGAGCAAGTCATGAAAATCGATTTCTGCGACATGTGGGTAATTTCAAGCTGTTTTGTTATTAGAAGAAGTTGCTGAGCGTGATGGTTGTTTCCTTGCTTGTTTTTGCAGTCACTTGAAATGTATGACTATGAATTCGACCATGAAATGTATCAATTCGAGGTATAGCCTACACTGTAACTGCAGGGCAATAACTTAGGCACGAAGCCGAAATTTCGTGCCAGTTAGTGCCTAGTTTGTGCCTTTCTAGTTCCTCGAGGCACCAGTAGGCGCCACTAGGCACTAATAGGCAACAAACCAAATATTTGTTTATCCAATGAAATCGAAGGAAAAATCGATGGGTTCGAACTCGGCACTATGAGCTTCGTGCCTACTCGTGCCTTGTGTTGGTTAGAATTAATGCCTAAATTTCGTGCCCTAGAGTTTACAGTGTATGGGTCATTCCATACGGTAAAAGTTGGCTCATTCTGAGTAATCAGTTTATTTTCGGCGGAAGCTTTCATACATTTCGATAACAAATTCAAGTGAAGAAATAGTATCTTCCATGTGTAGTCTTAGGTATAGTGTGTATAGTTTCATTGCTGTCGGACCTTTTACAAACCAGTATCCACCTTGAGGAATATGCTGGTTAATAAGAGACCTACACAGCCCAAACAGTTCGGAGTGGTTTATCGCCTCAACTGTACTGATGACTGCTGCGGATGGTCATATGTGGGAGAGAGCTCGAGAACGGTGGAGGAACGTGTGAAAGAACATCGACGTAACGTGAGAAATGTTGCTACACATTCAGAAGTCGCCGCCCATGTTCTTGACACCGGCCATGGAATCGACTGGGAACATTGCGAGACGCTGGATCGGGAGCCGTTTCATCGTAGACGTCTCATCAAGGAATCACTATGGTCTAGGAAGTACAACAGCGTTAACAAATGTGACTTCAATATCGGTACGGCTTGGAATGGAGTGCTTTAGACTTTCATTTTTGTCTTTCATTTCATTTTAACTTTTCCTTATTTTACTTTTGACTAAAATGAGTAGTAACTTTGTACAGATCGATTTCATAGAGTCTTCGGACACTTATCTTTTTGACCTTTGTTGATTATTGATCATGCATGGAATTTCTAGCGTTTATTTTGTCTGTACATGATTTGTCAATTCAGAACGTGACCATGCTTGCCGGTGGCAAGCGAAATGCATCGTACGCATGAGATGACGTTTTTACTCAACCGAAGACCTTTGGTTACCCTGGCTCCGCAAACTTGAATTAATGATGACACAGGGTTTATTCAGAGTGATACTGTAGTTCTATTGTTTGCCTCCATTTATCACTTATCCACTTTTACCATTATCCACCATGTCAGATGTGGTGTAGCATTAGCTCACTTGTAATCGGTGTAGCAATAATTATATTTCCACTTTTCCAATTTTTATCCATCGATCTCCTGTTGTTTTATAATATCCATTTTTAATTTCATTAACCTATGGTGACCATTGTCCTATTGTATTTCCACTACCAGCATCTGTAGTCGGTAAGGTATATTAGACGTCTGTTTTGAACATGTATGCGGCAGTGTTTGGAATCTATGGTATTAGTATATTAACAGTAAGAATGAGTAGTGTTACAAATCTTAAGATTTTCATTTTTACCAGATATTGGGCCAAAGCTGATCAATTTTAATTCGTTGCCACGAGAAAGCTCCATTGAGTTCTTTTAAGAACTGATTAATCCAATGGCTTCAGCAGCATTGCATTTGTACACTTGTGGATTGGAAAACGCCATCAGTCCTCATTAAGACTACTTCAATTAATAATTTGAATTAGTAAGCATTATATTCTATTATAAATGGCTGCTGGGATGATTTTCATCATCGTATGAGAAATACTTACGGAATCATGCTTTTCGAAATCGAACTACTACCAAGATGATCTCACGGCCATTTAAAAAAGATACACTCTTCAGTCATTTGTGCACAAAGTGATTTTTCTGAGGAGTTACTGCACATCAACATGTCTCTACAGTGCACTTTTTATCCACGCTTGTAACAATATCATAAGTAGTTGCATTATTTCATTTCCTCAAATTGTCTGCAGATCTCAATATGCCTGGTAATCCTTAAATGCCTGCTAATTCCTTAGAAAGGCAATGCATAATGATTGCAGGTGATAATCTGATAAACATGAATGATGGCTACATCTTCATGTAGAACAAAACGTTTCATGTATTTTAGTCTGTTCCTACCTACTTATAATTCAATTATAGTAGTATAGTTTTTACTGGCATAGATTTTGGATGCTATTGTATTTGTGACATTTATTTACTTCGTAAAGCTGCGTTGTGCATGATTGCTCGGCGAAAAGAAACATTATCTAAAGAACAGTGCAATCATGATCCAATTCGGTCGAACCTTTGTTTATTTTCAGAAAGTATAATTCAATGTGAATTTCAGGTCAGCAATTAATGTCCTTCACCAGACAAGTTAGGCTGATCATTTGAAAGGTAATCTGTTCATTGTTGCTGAACCTAAAATCTAGCATCAAAAATATAAGATTTTAATCCGTAAAAGCGGAGGGTGTCCAGTTTACGACGCCCGGATTTAATTTGATGGTAGAACTCGCTATAATGAATGGATTCTTTCAATTCGACAACAGACATGCCTGTCAAGATTTGCGATTTCTTTTGTTATGACTTTTCAGCCAAGAATTTGATGCAAAGCATGCCATTTCATGAGTTTTACTCACACTGGTTTCATATAGCAAGAGACACGTTGGGTAGATTGAACCAAGTTTGACGAGATGAACTCCTACACGAAAGATCAGCAAATTTTGATAGTGAAAACGCTTTACAAATGCGAGGAAAACTGTATTCGAACAATTCGAAGCCTCCAGGGAATTTTAGGCAGAAATGTTCCGAATCAGACAACTATTCGGCGACTGATCAAGAAGTTTGAGGAATCCGGATCAGTCTTGGATATGAAATGTCCCGTGCGCCAATGCTACACACCAGGATCATGCGATCAATCCCCATGTGACCTCTTCTCGTGCCTACGCTAATGACCCAAGAACAGTTCCTCAATTGAAACATGAGACTAGACGAGTCATTGGTGAAATAAACTCCGACTTGTGCCAAAAAAGTCGGATGGAAGGAAAACGTCCAAGAGGAAGGTCGATACTTGCGATGATCAGCGACATGAAGAATGGTGAGGGATGCGCGGAGATGAAGAGAAGATCAGAAGATAGAAAGAAGTGGAGGAAACTTATGAGAGACCTGCGTAAGGGCAAATTACCTTTGATTGATTGATTGTGCTAAAAAGTGATTTTCTTCAGAAGAGTTGGATTTTGTCAGGAATGTCACGGGGGAATTTAATAGGATATTATTTTTCACAACTAATCAAACGAAGTTTTATATCAAACTGAGAATTTTTGCGATTCATTGCAAACGCTACTGTTCAAAACTTTGATTTATCACTCTTAAATCTTCAGCTGTTTTAACGAAGAATGATTACAGAGGATCTTCGTGCAGATGTTTTTGCAAATTAGGCATAAGAAATGAAATTGCAGATCTTTGTAGTCGCTCAAAAGAAAAAAATTAAGACGATGCATACAAAACATTAGATACCACAGCAGAATTAAATCCGGGCGTCGTAAGCTGGACAACTTATATTATTGTTTTCTACATAGATCAGACTGCTCAGAATTTTAAAATGTGTAAAGCTTGAGATATGTAGGAAATCCCCTCAATGCCATTTTCACTGGGAATGCGAAAATGGACGGTTAAATGCTCTTTCCTCAATGGTGTTACATATAGCAAACTAGGCGGTCTTAATTCAGCAAGATTAAGACCGTCTAATTTGATTTTGTGTGCAAAATTGGATGGACTTGGAAAATGACTGCCCAAAAAATCTCTGTTAGTAACATGGATTGGACAGCAATGTAAGAAAAAAGCGGACAGGAATGATAATCTGTAGAAATGTTTGATCGAAATAGATTTTGAAATGTCTTTGATGTCACGTGAAAATACTGTTCATTTGATGCTGGTGAAGACTCAGTGTTATCTCAGTTGACATTTCTTTCATAAGGTTTTGAATTTCGACTCTAACCAGCGGGAAGACATTCTAGTGTCGAACAAAAACGTTTACCGTAGATCTCAAGTCAAATTCTACCGGAAGCATGAGGGAAATGAAAAAGTCCGCGCGGATTGTGGCGACAATAACTGAAATACGAGAGGTTTGTCGAACTAACTTATGAAATATAAAAGAGGATATTCGAACTGATGGCTTCGAGAGATGAAATTAACTTAATTTAAATTTTGATTAAGTGTTCTCCACAATAACGAAGAAGAAGAGGATAACGATGGCCTTGCAAACAGCCCCGTGTATGCGATAGACGAGAGAGAGGGAGCCTACGCTCCGACGATTTAGGCTACCATTTGGAAGGTTAATGTAACTTCAGCGCGCTGTACAGAGTTAGCAGTTTTAGAGAGTAGAATATATATTTTAGAAATATAGACAGCAGCTTACATGCAATTTACCAAGTGTCGCAGCCCACTCACATTTTGCGGAAAGTTTAAATTACTGGAAGTGTGCAAATAATGTATTAACTTGTTTGGAAGAAACAGAATACAAATTTCTTTTTTTCTACTTATACTAATACATTTCATATATATTACTTTTTACCACACCACCAGTAGCAAATAAATCCAGTATTCATGTCAAATAGGGCATCAGCACCAGAATAATATATTTCATTTAGATATCCTTGCATCTCTTTTACCATAACAGTGCCCAATCGCATGGATGATTAAGGCTTTAGAGAAGCATTATACTCGTATGCCCTCAAAAAGTTATGAAGAATATTTTAAGAACTGAATCACTGTGTGAATTCAAGATGTCAAATTATGCATTTGCCATTCCTCCACGTCTACAAATAGAATTCTATTTGTTCCATGTATTGCATTTACACGGAAAGCTATCAAGAATTTTATGGAAGTTTGGTACTAATAAGTATTATGATATGCAGTAGGCTGCGCATAATAATGGAAATGAATCTATGCGGTCGGACAGAAATAGTCTGATAAGCAGGAACCTTGTCTGTTATACTGGTCACCAAAATATTGATTTGGCTGTTGAATTGAGTGTACAGCATTTTACAGTGAAGATACATGTACTGTATGCACATCACCCCTATAGCTCGAAGATGATGCCATGCACTGCACAAAATACGATTCACAGAGCTAAAGAGCCGGATTACTTTGATTCACAATGATCGTGTTATTGCTTTATAATTAATTGAATGTGACAACATTACAGAGAATAATGTACAGAATATTCGATATTCAGGAATAATCAACATTGAAGGCATGAATCCGCAATATTAATCACAAAAGATACATAGCCTGATACAGAATGCTCCCCATGAAGCGGGACCGAGTTTGAAAATTCAGGATAATTTATTTGCCTGACTTTGTACACCGTAAACTCTAGAGCACAAAATTTCGCTTGAATTAGGCACGAAATTTAGGCATCAATTCTAACCAACACAAGGCACGAGTAGGCACGAAGCTCATACTGCCGAGTTCGTGCTCATTGATTTTTCCTTCGATTTCATTGGATAAACGAATATTTGGTTTGGTGCCTATTAGTGCCTAGTGGCGCCTACTGGTGCCTCGAGGAACTAGAAAGGCACTAACTGACACGAAATTTCGGCTTCGTGTCTAAGTTAGTGCCCTACAGTTTACAGTGTACGGTACTAATTCCATTAATTACAACATTTCAAAAATGTGAATTTTATTTGAAATGTGCACCTTTTGATCGACTTTTGAGAAGTAAATGCACCAATTAAGCGAGTCAACTCCTCATAAAATTCAACGAGGTATTTATGATCGATAGCTTTTCCGTTGAAAATGAGATATTTTTGTCAATAAGGTTTTTTTAAAGTCTTTTGCTGCAGAGGTGGAAGGTGTTGTCAGGTGCTCCATTTGCCTATTTTTGCTTATAGTAACTGCCTTTATTATGACTTTTACTGCAATATTAACAGTGATATCATATTCGCATGATAGGGACCTACATAAGATTGTGATGTGGCCTATTCATCCATTCTACATCGACTCATGACATAGCTAAATAGTTTGTCTAATAGCTTTGTAGACCAACTTTTGCTGTTTGGCATTATCATCCTAAAGTGCGAGCATGCTTTACTTCTTTAAATGGACCACCTACATAATTCATATTTAAAATAATAATAATAATAACGTTTATTTTCCAGTACCTCAAAATGAGAATCGAGAGGCATATTATCAGTTACAGTTCAGAAAAATCACTTACAATACAAATCAAGAACTAAGGAAAAAGAAATGACAAAAGTTAAACACGAACAACATGATAAAAAAAATAACGCATCATCAGGCGCAAGAAATGATATACATTGTCATTCTGCATGGTTATTGTCAAGTCAAAGAAAACACTTGCATGCGTCACATAGGCTGTCCAGTTATAGAGGTTTCACTGTTGATTATGCTGGTGTTAGCTAAGTTTTATTAAGTGAATACTTGGAAAGCTTTGATCGAGCATTGCATATTATCTTGATTTTGAATTCCGACTCGATAAAGCATGATTGACCAAACTTGAGCTTTTCAATTGATTTCCTGCTGCTTTAGATAATGTAAGGATGCTATGAATGTTCAGCCATGTTTTGCGATTTAAGAATACTCGCAGCGTAATTTAAATTTTCCTTTACGACTTCCTTTTCCTTTGTGCGCTATACAGTATAATTTTTCTATGAATTTGGTACCTATTCAATCACTCCCGTCATTAATAGGGAGAGATACTGCTCTCAATTAAGATCGCCTTCGACAGGAGCTGGGCCATTTATATGATGTGCTGCTCAGCTATGTATTCTCAGAGAAGGGAGCCAGACGTGTGTGTCCTTCAGGTTGTACAAGAGAAATGAGAAAAGAGCGGAAAACCACCGCATTGTGATCCTCCATGCTCCTGACCTCAACAAAATAGTCGAGTTACATGCCTGCACAAACTTTAAGACGTGTGGTGGTGAATAGAAGATCAGTTCCACTGTGGACTAGTGTGGCATGACTAAGTAATTGGGCGTAGTTTACGGTCTTGATTGCGGTGATTCTAATTTCAGCTGGAGGTATATTGGTGATACTGGGAAGACAGCGGACGAAAAAATAAGGGATCACCGGAAGTCCTTAACAAATCTGGATGGATAACCCGAGATAGTCAATCATTTGATGAATACCAGCCATGACCTGTCAGATCATAAAAAATACACGGCATTGTAAAGGATGTTTTTTGGTCGTGCAAAGATGGAGTATCAACAAAGCAAGGTTCCCGATTGTACAAACCTGATGTTCGGTTCTTTCTAATACTCAATTTTCCTTAATCATTTTGCCAAAATTCTTATTTTCCATAGCCTCGGTCGATGTAATCAAAGCCGGCCGGAACTAAGATGGCGTCTATGTAACACATGATTCTTACAAAATTCTTTTATGCTGGAGCATGCGGTTCCGGAAACTCTATTTGAGATCAAATACGGTTTAATTAAAGCTAGATGTTTTGTGAATTAGCACCGCTACTTAGTCAGCATTGACGTGCCTTCATTGCCGTCAAGCCAACTATGAAAGCTTCGCAGTGCTCATTGCGAAGAAGCCAAACTTAAGCTACAATCAGAATGCTTGAGCAAAGCCGTCTGTGAATCCAGTAGTGAATAGACTAATTACCTAAGCTTGCTCTTCCAAATAGCTGTTGTGTCTTTGAACATTTTCCCCACAAAACGGAAAAACAACAAAAATCCATAAATCTAATCTAAGTAACTATTATTCTAAGTACCTAAACTTCTTTATCATCGCCAACTTTCAGTAGCATTGTACAGTTCTCTCATCTGCTTTGAATGATAAATACTTGAATATCAATTTTCAAGAAACGAAACGGTCGGCCGGCGTAGTGAGCTGCCGGTCGACCAGTCGGTCTTTGACATTTCTGGTCGGGCCGTCGATCGTCGTTCTTGACTTCAAACAACATGCGACAATTTTTCTACAGCAATTGAATTTTACAGAAAGATAGCATGAATATGCCTACTTGCATTCATAAATCACAATTCCCTTGTATCAGGAAACAACAGACAGCAAATAATGAGAGAATTCAATTCTATAGAAGAACGCGGTTCAAATGAAACCTTAAAAGAAAAATTTAAGCAAGCACTCTCTGATGCGTGTTGGTGTATTACACACGTAATTATAATTAATTAAAATTAATCAAAAGTCAAAGAAATGTATGATGAACAGAAATTTGAAAGCAGAAGCGGAAAAGTATGAATAACATGGAACAATTATCTTAAAAATCATTCTATTTGTGATTCTTACAATAATTTGAAGAACGAATTTAAATCTCAATGTATAAGTATTTTGACAAAAAGTCGTGATGATGCAACAGCGTATTCGTAGAGCAAATTTTTTTTGCAAATTAGAGTGTGTGACTCTTCCTGACACTTGATTTATTTCGGATTTCTAAATACAAGGGCTAAAACCCTACAGGAGTGAACTAAAAGTTGCATCTTCTAAAACTCATTAACAACATTTCTAACGCAGCCTTTTCTGCCGCACGACTTTAGGTGTCGGGATATTAAATGAGTCACACAGGTCAGTCTATTGATCCGTGACCCGGTTTACCCGCCAAGAAAACACCAGATGCGTTATCCGTGATTCGCAAACCCTTTCCATATGACTTTTGGATGGTATCTCAGCTTCAAAGATGTCATGCGAAGTATATCAGGCTGTGTGTTGCTGCATAAACAAGGCGCAATGTGCATATGAATCACTGTCTGACATCCATCCAATGCACTCATTGTACAGTCATTTAAAGTAAGATTCGTTAACTTCAAAGTTTTCGGTGCTATTTTTCACGTAAGCCTACTTCTGACATGATAAAGGTAGTATGCAATCATAAATATTCCAATCATGTGGTTTAAAAGCTACCTGACAGATAAATTTGTGCAATGAATGCATTTTACAAACTTGAATTCGCTTTCAGTATTATGTACAAATCGGACAATGCCACGAACATGCGAGAATATGCAAGCAAGTCACGTTACATACACTCAAGGAAAAAATAAAGTACCCGGTTAGACATTTAACTCTATTTCGAAAACAACAAGACAATATGCACTACTTGTGCTTCAGAGTCGATCACAGAAACAATATCAATACGCGTATAAAGTCACGAAAGGCGTACTAGTACATAGAAAACAGTCAAAATCTCGTAAAATCACCTTCAGCATCCAGTACTGCTTCTACGCGATCACGCATTGAACTGATAAGAGAATCTCGATAATTGACATCATCCATCAGTTCATTCCAAATGACATCAAGCGTAGCAAAGAGTTGGTCACTGTCTTCTGGGTCCTCATATTCTCTTTGGAGTTTCAGTCCCATCTGTGCCCACACGTGTTCGATGGGATTCATGCGGGACTAAATGCAGGCCAGTCTAAGGTAGGGATTCCATTGTGTTGAAGGAACAGTTTCGTCCGGTTCGCCGAATGTATCGGTGCATTGTCTTGCTGGAAGATGCCACCTGCTTGAGTGATTGTATTCCATACTGGAAGAAGATTACCTTCAAGGATGTCGATGTACTCTTGTGCATCCAATCTCTCTTGAATTCTCACCAAGCTCGTATGTCCATTACTTGAGAATGCACCCCACACCATCACATGCGCGACAGATCTGTTCGGAGTACGGCAGACGTAGCGATCCGTGTACCGATCTCCTATCGATCGACGGACATACTGTACTCGTGACTGACCCAAGCAGAATTTCGATTCGTCAGAAAACACCACTTTCTTCCACCTCGTCAAAGTCCACGATGACTTTTCTGTAGCCCATTCCAATCTGCGATGTTCATGATCTGCTGTCAAGGCTGTCTTTCTAGCTGGTGTAAATGCCTTGAAACCACCGCTCAGCAATCGATTTGTTACGGTCCTTCTGGTGCATTCTAGATTTAAGTTTTTGCTTAATTACTCTGGCAGAGCAAAAAGGATGGTTCGAAGAGAAAGTTAAAATATCCTCGTCATCTTCTTCAGTTGTACTTTTCCTACGGCCACAAGAAGCTCGATTGGTTGCTTTAGCATCTCCACCAGCTGATAGCCTCTGTAGGTACTTTCTGACTGTGTTCTCTGATATCTCGAGGCACTCAGCAATTTTAGGTCTTGAAAAATTCGCATGAAACTTTAAGGCGTAGATTTGACCTCTCTGGAATTCAGTCAAATCACATCCACGTGTCGCCATGACTAATTTGATAATGCTACGATACTGTCAATGATTGTGGTGTATGTAGCTAGCGGATTGAACAGAGTACAGCTCGGTGTGCATGAAAGAACAATGAATAGAATCACAGCATTAGGCCTCAGCTACACTGAAAGCAAAGCAAACACGAGCGTCCCAAGCGTCTCGAGTAACCGCATGTCCACAAGCTATCAATCGCTCTAGTTTGCTTTGCGTGGATTATGGAAGTCTACAAATGCTGCAATGATGACTTTGTATTTGCTGCAAAACGCCTGGAAAAGCTCGCTGTGTGGTTGAGGCCTAATGGTTTGACTATTGATTTAACTTCTAAAGTTCATATTTCACACCAACGAGTAGAAAAAAATGACTGAAATGATAAATTTGTCACTGTTAACATAACTTTTTACACCGGGTACTTTATTTTTTCCTTGAGTGTATACTTGCACGTTAGGAAAACAATCAATCGTGTAACTACACGCAAACCCCTTCACAACAGAACTCTGCATTGACTTACTTTGCGAAATCTATCTTTGAAACTTTTTCTTCAATTCAGCGTAAAAAGGTATTCTATTGCTGCAGTTTTCATGAATATCTCATATGGAGATAAAAAGTCAAAATATGTCCGATGCTTTCAATGAAAATTAAACATTAGCAGTTGACTAAAACTGCCAAGTGAATTCTGTGGGCCTAATCAAAAAGTGCCGGAATTGAAAAACGACATTTGATCATGTCAGGCTGGTGTTTATGTGTTGCAGTTCACGGTTGATCGACTTAATTTGCTAAGTTGGAAGTGGGCCTTCCCATATGCTACATGGCCTACCATAGCAGTTTATAGCTATCATGTCACCTCTGACAGCGCATTTCAGACAATTTCTTACAAATAAATTAAGCAGCGCTACGCCCTATGTGGTCTAAGCACTTATAGTTTTGTCTGGTTTACGGACACACATAAATTAATCGACATCAGAGACCAATAATATGCTTATTTCTATTGATGTGTTGAAAAAGTGATATTACCATAGGCCTCAGAGCGCATCAACATTAGTTTACAGTCCCGGGTAAGCTTTACAGTCCTTGGTCAGCACTTTACAATCCTTGCGGTCAACACTTTGCAGTTCGTGAACCTTTATGCTACAAAGTGTGTTTACGCCATGATATTATTTTCTCTATGTATTATTTTTATTGCAGTTACATTGAATGTCCATGACAAGTGCCTAAATCTAGCGAAGAGGTGGAACCGGCAAAAAATCCTTACCGGACAGACCGGTGCCGGTCCGGTGCGGGTGATACCGGCAACAGAAATGCAGGCCTACTTTGCCATAATGCGACAACCCAATATGCAACTTCGCTAACTTTATCACCGACATATACACAAGTCTTGGCATCGATATCTAATCATAAAGAAGGTCGCTATGCAAATGAATGATTACTCTTTATATGGCTTGCCGTAGAAAAACGTGCGTCATCTTATGTTTGCTCCAATTCTTTTACTACGACATGCGGCAACAAGAGAGAAAGATCAAACCATTGCAGTTGGCCGGCGCAGAACTGGGTTACACATTGGTTAAACTGGCATTCCTATGCCTATATTGTCTCTAGAGGCACACCAGTAAGATGTGCATTCTCGACCAGCAACATTGTACTTGTTAAGCTAAAATATATTTTTTAATTTTTTATTTACACTGCGATCAGCCTAGTCTGGTTTGGCCTACATTTACTAAATTTTGCGATTCCATTGAAGTCTGTAATCTACACATCTCATATTAGACGTGTACACTAAAAATTCCGCTTAAATTGGCACCATAGGTCTATAATTCGGCACTTCGCTAAATTTGACGCGTGTTTTTAAAACATGCGGAGTACCAGTAATTCATGTGATTCGTGAGATTTAGTATAAAATACACAGCTTCTTTCATTGTGTTGGCTACTTTAGATGGAGCACATACAAGGACGGCCTCCAAGCATTGTACTCTATCATATGCCTTTTCCAAGTCTGAACTGGACTGCGTTTTTGAGTGTTTGACTCCCTTCGCTGTCCCTCTAGATACTTTTCAACCAGCCGTCTCAATGCAAAAATGGCGTCCGTGTGCTGCGTCCCTGGACAAAGCCAAACTGTTCCTCAGTGGTGGCCTGTCCACCACCCTCTCTCAAATCTTAAGTGTGGATGAAGATATTAGGAATATATATCACTGGGATCAAATATCATTTCTGAATATAATAATTCTGTATTTGTGAAAACAAATACGGTATAGAAAAGTAAACAGAACAGGAACAATTCACGGAAAATTGGAAAATTTGACAAACGAATTGTTGTCAAGACCTGGACGTAGTAAAGAGCGTAGAGCTCTTGTACGTCTTATATTGCCTGGCGAAATCAAAAAACTCAGCCAAATGCCAAAGGATGCACATTTGCATTCGTGCTATCAGTTTTTTCCACAATCTTATTGAGTAAAATGATCAAGGGCTGGTCTTGGGTCTTGTCAGTTACCACAGCCCTACAGGGACAGTAATCGTAATCGTTCAAGCTTTCTGAATTTCCCTTTGCTGATGTCGCACATGACTGGCCAACAAAAATGTAATAAAGTAAAAAAGTAAATGTACTACTTTACCGTGTACCTTTTATTATCTTTTATTTGCCTTTAATTGATAACTACACCACTCTTTAGATATCTTGTCCATTTTTACATAGTGTCTGTTTCCTGCATCAGCGTTTTAATTTCATGATGACTTAGATTAGATTCTAAGTTGCTATATTTTTGGATTGAAAA
This sequence comes from Prostheceraeus crozeri, assembly GCA_907163375.1. Lineage (NCBI taxonomy): Eukaryota > Metazoa > Platyhelminthes > Polycladida > Euryleptidae > Prostheceraeus > Prostheceraeus crozeri. The sequence goes on along the minus strand of CAJQUW010005092.1, from coordinate 13,107 downwards.
AGACTTCTGTCGAAAGCTTTCAAGTATATGTTTTTATTGACCTCGTCTGTTTTTTCCTCAAAATAATTCAGGTCAATGGTGAACCGTATTTACTTTACTTTTCATGTTGATATAATTATAATTTTTCTATTAGTTGTAAATGTATTTTTCATATTTGCCTTGGATTTCATCTCATCATCACCTTAACTGCAAATTGAGCCTATTTATAATAGACTATCACATAAAGTCTGACTTTTTCTTATAAATTAAAATATTTTCAAACGCAACTTATATATCAGTCTTCTAAGTAGGCTACTTTTTATGCAAACAAGTACCTCAGATGCAAAGCAGATTTCAACATACTTAATTGTTTGATAGTTTTGAAGAATCGAAGCATAATAAATGGCACGAGAATAACATGGTGATGCCCTCAATGATGAATGTCAATGATAAAAATCAGAAATGAGCAGAATATAAAGGTTCACTTAGTTTGCAAAGACCGTTGAACTCGGGACGTTGAAGTACCGTCCTGGTGCATTACATTCTACCTCAATAGAAAATTGACCAGAAAATAATAGTGAGCTTGCATTTGGCTTTTGCAATATAAGTATGATTATTATTGTACTTTTAAGGCAGATATCTTCCAGAGTAGGCAGAAATGTGATATTCCGCGTATCCGCTGACTTTCTCGAATTGCTCTTAAAGATAATGAAAAGTCCATGAAGGTGGTTATACAGTCATGGATGTCAATTAGGGCGCTCGTAGTAGAGCCACGTTGCCTAAAAGCGTGTTGATAAAAGCCGAAATGCAACATGATTTGCACATGAGGAAATATTTTGATGCGATATTCGTGATTAAGAGACAAAATGTCAAGCCCACACTCACACATCTGTACATTATGAGGAAAGCTGCTTGTACAATCAGCGGTGATTCAAAGCTTGTGTCTATCTAAGTGATATCAGCCGGAATCTGAAGTTCTCTCTTTTGATAGGACTCCGGGACGCCGACTCCTACTCGGCATCCCTGCTATGTAGTGCGCATGGGTGTGTAAAAACTGACTTTATTGAACTCGGGTACAGTTTTCGGAATATATTTCGGATGATGTCTCAGAATTCAATACCATGCCTGATTACAATTTGTTTATGATAGTCAATGTCATTATCATAGACCTAATTTATTGACAACTAGTATAAGTTAATAAAATGTTTGATGATTTCATAATGCTTATGTCGGCATGTCCAAAGTCCTCCAGCAAAAAAACCTTTAACTGTTTTCATTTTTTGTTGAAGCTTTTAATTTACGAGCACAACTGCTTTTTACATGCTTTTAAGTGAATTAGGGCCAAAATATCAGGGGCCTAATTTTCATATTTGAAGTAGCTCGCAATAAGATGTGATGTTGCAATTTTCGCATTTTTGATGTTCTTTTAGTTCATACACATAGTTATTATAAGCTTCACAACACCGTAATTAAAGTTTCCCGTTAATAAAAATCAATTACGCCTACAACTATAAGATTCTGGTTCACTTCATCGACACGTAGATATCATGGATTTGAGTCATTTCATCGACAGGTCGTTTCATGAATGTCTATGTTCAGAGTCAGAAGACATTGGAGCACCAAAGCTCAAAGACGCATAGCTTGATGTCTATGAATTATTGAGTCAATTTATGTCTTTAACTATCTATGGATGCATGATGCTCTAGAGCGAATATCATCCACCTGTCGATGAAGTGAATCACCACCAACTACAAATATATCACTCAATGAAGAGCAACTAAATCACATACGAGTTCTTTGAAACATTCTTGACACTCTTCAAAAATGTGAGGCTGCCACATGTTTTCCTGGACCTACGAAATAAAAGAAAACATGATGACTACAATTTCTAGGCACAAAGCGCAATCGTTTAAGTGCCTTGTCAACCCCTATCACATTCTCTGACTGTACTTTGAGTCCTGCCAACATCTATCACATTCTCTGACTATACTTTCAGTCCTGCCAACGTTTACTCACTTCACCGACTGCGCTTCGATTCTTGTGCATGTTCTATTAATCCAAATGCATTTGTGCCAAATTGCAAAGCAGTTCTTTGATGGATCTCGGTCACAACTTCGGTTGACTTCATATCGCGCGGACGGAAGTTCCTTCTTCTCGTGACGTTTAGTCCACCCCGGTTCACAAATCATCAAATTTCGCCTGTTTTTCCCAACAATTTTCGGACTTCCTTGCATCACAAGAATCCTCCTGAACTGCTCCAGCCAATGGTTCTGTTTTCTTTCAACGTTGTTCGTCATTGCCACCGCTATTGCTCAATTATCGCTCAATTACCGAGACTCATATTCAATGGTCATTACTCAGCAATGCGGGGATATCCCACCTGTCTTCTGCGACCACATCTGATTGCGCAATCTACGTCGCCCCTGCCTCTCCTATGCACTTTCCTTGTCCTCGGCTCTACTTTCCTGCTTCCTGTGTGGATACATCACAATGACTTCATCACCTCGTCTGCACTATTCACGTTCCCAAATCCTCAGCCTCCGGCGTGACTATCCCATTCCCCGTGTACAAAGAAGAGCCTTGTTCTATCATAGGATTCTTATCAGAACTCCGAAGTCAAATTCCAAGAAATGTGACGATCTACATGAGGATGTGTCATCTCGAAAGCCGAAACTGCTGACTAAGCCCACACCCTCCGTTATGTTATTTAACGCCAGGTCCGTATTCAACAAAATTGATGAAATGAGACTTCGAGCTTCCAAGTTCACTCCCGACGTTATCTGCTTTACCGAAACATGGCTCGACAGCAGTATTGACGGTGAATCAATCTCCATCCCCAATTATCATCTGGTGAGATCTGACCGTGACTGTCACGGTGGTGGTGTAGCCATCTACTGCAAATGTCATTTTTCTCGTATTGCAAGTCCTACTAGCAGTGTTGATGGTCTGAAGTCGAGTATTTTGTGCTTATACTTGTACGAATTTGACGTCCATGTTTGTGTCTTGTATCATCCATACTGGGGAAATGTTAATTCTCATGATATAGTGATAGACTCTCTTCAATCGCTGGTAGACAACCTTTCGTCCAAACATGCTATCTTAACAGGAGATGTGAATGACCTGCGTCATAAATTGTGTGACTTTTTTGTTTTGAACAACATGAAACAACTTGTCCAATTTCCTACTAGAGGAAAATATGTTTTGGATATTTTTGCCTCAAGCCAGCCCCTCATATTTGAACATCCTGTCCTCCTCTCCCCCATTGGTAGATCTGATCATAAAGGTATCTTTGTGAAAACTGTCGCTAACAAACCTGTTACTGTCGCTAAGGTCAAAGTTAGGTCTTTCTCTCCCGCCTCCTTTGCTCAGTGCTATAGTGTCCTTCAGTCAATTGATTGGAGCGCCTGTTGTCTTGATTTTGATGATATCAATGAAGCTATTGACGCCTTACAGTTTCTTCTTCTACAATTCTATCACTTATTCTTTCCGGAAAAAACAGTCAGGATGAGAAGTTCTGATCCGTCTTGGCTTACTCCATCTCTTAAAGCCATTTCAGATACTAGAGATAGAGCTCTCTCCAGTGGCAATTATCCCAAGTACCTGTGTCTTAGAGAAAAATTTCTTTCAGAAGTGAAAAAATCCAAAATGAATCAATTCTGTAGAATGAAGTCCTCTTCCCCTGCTGATAGCTGGAAAGTTATTAATGCGCAGATTAAGAACCGGCATGGATCATCTAACATCGACTATAACAAGGCTGTCGAACTCAATGAAGATTTTCAATCTTTCTTCTCTGATCCTGACGTCGACTCCTTTCTTCAGGATGGGCCTTCTACTCCTACCCACATCCCCTAATTCCCGAGACTAAAATTTTTGAATTGATAAGATCGTCCAAGTCGAATTCAGTCGGACCTGATGGTATTCCAGGATTCTTTTACAGGAAATTCCGCGATGTCTTGGTTGCGCCCTTGACCGTTCTATTTAACAGATGCCTTCAATCTGGTACCTTTCCTACTACCTGGAAATTGGCTAATGTCCTCCCTCTTCCGAAAGGCAATGGTGAATTCAGACCAATTTCGATCTTCCCTTTCCTCAGTAAAGTGCTTGAGCGCCTGATTCGTGATCACCTGCTTTTGCCGTCTATTTGTTCTTTTGACTGATGGCAGTTTGGGTTCATTCCTAATTCGTTTGGGGATGCATTAACGCTCTTCTCAGTCTTCGTTTGACTATTCTGCAACACCTCAGCGCTAAGTCTCCCAACGATTGCAAAATTCTTGCAGTAGACTTCAGAAAGGCCTTCGATTCGTTAAGTCACCTATCTGTTCTGAACACCCTTGTGACTGTTTTTCAATGCAATCCTTATATTGTTTCTATGATTCAGTCCTTTTTGAAAGATCGTTTTCAGGTGGTCGCTACCGATGATGTACAAGCTTCGTGGATAGCTGTTTCCAGCGGAGTCCCTCAAGGGTCTATCTTGGGGCCTCTGTTGTTTTTTCATGTATATTAATGATCTTCCTCATCTGACAAATACCAAAATCATAGCTTACGCGGACGATGTATCTCTCGTTCACCTGTCAGAATCGTCTTCCTCTTCTGTCTTTCAAGATGACATTGATATTTTTGTCGAGTGGGCTCAGAATAAGAAACTCCGCATCAATGAAGCAAAAACGAAGAGTCTCACTATTTCAGGCAAACCGACCTCTTCCTCTCCCATTCATATTCATGTGAATGGCACTGTCATTGAAGATGTTCCTTCTCTCAAAACTTTGGGAATGTTTTTCTCTTCCGATAACAAATTGGACGATCAATTTAATTTCCTGTACAAAAAATGTTGCCGGTCCCTATCATTAGTTAGACGGATTCGGTATAGCTTTGGGCAAGGCGATATTGTTTGGCAGGCCTAAGTTGGTCTTGTTTTTACCCATATTTCTTTCTGCTGGCCCGTTATTTGCAACCTAAAGAAGTCCCATGTGAAAAAAATGAACGACTTGATCGCGTTGCTCTTCGTTGGGCCAATATCAATTTTAAATGTGATTTTCATCAAATGCTTAATAACATCTGTATACGAATGATTCGTAAAGTTTCTAGGTTTTCTGCATGCCATCCTTTATCTGAATTTTTTATTGTCAGATCCACTGATTCCCAAATCAGATCTAGGAGAAAATTGTTATGCTTTCAACGGAGATCGTCTGTTTACAACAATTCATTTATTAAGTATTCGAAATTTTCATGATTTGTGAACCATGCCATATACCGCTCGTTGTATTGGTGAATAAAGTCTCCTTATTATTTATTTATTTATTATATGTGCGTAGAGATATAACGGGTTAGATATACCGTATGTCATCTCGATATAGTGGAGGTGCTAGTTCTATGTAACTCATTAAATGAGTACTAAAATCAGTACCAATATTTTCGAACTCAAGGAGTTCTAGATTCTGGGACTCATTTGGGACTTTGTGAATAACAGTGTAGAACCGGAGATTTGATAAAATGCGGAATGAAACGCTCTGCAACAACGTGTTTGATTTCAACAGCAATCAAATTTCTCCTCCTTGAGATCGGAGCGTGCCGGTTCAACTCACAAGTTTGCTATTGAACACTGTTATTCTCACCCTCATTTATTGACATGCTTTTAATTACAATTCCCTTTCAACGTTTTCATTATGGAATGTTTGCTTGTTGAATCGAATGTGACAGCAGCATTATCACGAAAATTGTTGTGAAAAGTTTGTCGCGAATTGCTTTGCAAGATTTTCGCTTGATACTACAGTAGCAAGAGACAGAATTGTGGTTTGATCACGTAGAGTAACCATTCTAGTTTTAGAGTAACATTTCTGTCTACAAATAGCACTTTCGATTTTATTAACTTAACTCTTGTTGGTACCTAGCACCACATGTGAAATGTGCATTCTAACTATTTTGGAGAAATTTGCAAGTAATTGAATATGGCAGCAAGAAGAAAGAAAGTATTGTAATGTTTTACAAAAAAGGAATATAAGGCTACCATCAGCAAAGTGTATCATAATTTTACTTCAAGATGCAGGGCGCACAATGTTATTCAGATAATTAATGCAACTTTATTTATTGAATCATGATATAATCATGGATCACTGGACTGTTATTTGCCATCCATGTAATTCTCAATTACCTAATTTAAAAATTTAAATAGAACATGACTTTTTTAAATTAGAACTTGACTTATTTTACATGTAAATAGAATTTGACTTATTTGAAATTGAACTTGACTTATTTTAATTAGAACTTGATTTGTTTTAAATAGAACTTGATTTGTTTTAAATAGAAGTTAAAAAGGTGTAGATGTTCTCGTTCATCTGATACGTCAACCAGAATCTCATGAAACCTTAAAGATAGATGACATAATATCAACAATTGAATCTAAAATTAATGAGACAATGAAATCTCATTTATCGACTATTTCATCACTGCTCAATGATCACATTGAACTAAAAAGAAAATTTGATAATCTGGAGAAGAATTTCTTAACTTTAGCAGCTCGAATGGAGGACCTATTTTTTAGTGAAGTAACAGAGGAATCAGAGGAATTCACTCGTGAAACAAGATGTCATTTGTCTAACCGAGACTTACACACCGGGATTTGACAGTTCACTGCTACATATTCCTCGATATAATATCTACAGGAATGATCGCGTCGGGCGGAGAGGTGGGGGAACAGCTATTTATGTAAAGGGCGATCTTACGGTGTCTGTATGTGATAACTATCCGCCATTATCTTGTTCTCTGTCAAATAAAGTGTCCTGTACAGTGGTTGACTCATTGAAGTCTTTAGTGTGCGTAATATGCTTGTACGTTCGTTCCTCCAGCATGTAATGCTGTGGAAATGAGCGACATTTTTGATTTTCTTTGCGACACGGTTGACTTCTTATCCTCATGTAAACCATCCCACGGATTTGTGATGGTTGGTGATTTGAGTAATTTTGATTGTAAAAAGATTACCAATGTCCAATCAAATTTTACGCGAAGAGGTTGAACATTTTGACTGGTCTGAACTCTATAATGTTGCTGATGTAGATGATAAGTGGACTTTTTTCACGGACATTTAACAGCGCATGTAAATAAGCATATTCCGAAAAAAAGACAGAGCGGCTAACACCACGAACCAAACTTTTGATAAACGAACGGTGGAGTGCTTACAGAGAGCGAAATTGGCCGAAATATCAACATTTGAAATTGAAAGTAAAAGTCGAAATTGCCAAATGCAACACAATCTGAGCCAATAAGATTCTGCAAAAATCACAAGGACCCTGGGATTTGCTTAATTCCTTTACTGGTAAGCAAATGCATTTATTAATTCAGACGGTGGCATAAACAACACAGTTGTCATGATTGCGGATGAATTTTGCTCTGCACACAATTTTTCGACAACAACTCAGATCGACCCAATTACTGATGATGATTGGCAGATCGACATAAATTTCGCAGATGTGTGTGAAGCTTTAGCATCTACCAATCTTCTGGCGATGACTGCATTCTCCCAATAGTACAAACAAAAGTCTATTCAACATTATAGCTGCTCCATTGACTGACATTCCAAACATCTGCAAAGGCAAGAAGATTCCACAGAGAATGGAAAAGAGGCATCATTATAACACTGGTTCCAAAAGAACATCCCATCAGAGTTAATAAGCTGCGGCCTATTTGTCAAGCCAACTTGTGCTGCAAGGTGCTTGAATACTTCGTCCTAAATCAACTGTATGACAGTCTCTTAATGCTCTACGGTCCCAAACAGCATGGCTTGAACGAACTATATATGAATTTTGATAACTCTTCTTGGTACGGTTCTATCCTGTTGACCTGCAATTTTTTAAAAGGCGTTCGACAAGTTAAACCACACTTTGTTATTAATAAAGTTTCTGAATAAAAGTTTACCTGTTGGAAATATCCTATAGCTCAACGGCTATCTTCGTGAAAGAACCTATTGTGCAGGCTTGAACGGAATTTGCTCTAATCATTTCAGTATCGTTTCTGGTATCCCTCAGGGAACAATGTTAGTTCCGTTTATCTTGCGTTCTTCTTTGGAGATTGTAATTGCTCTCTATTTCCGACCGTGCGTTGTGTCAAATATGCAGATGACCTGACGTTCATTGTACCTGTAATGGATCCTGATGTTTTTTCTATCAACTTATTCATAATAGTCCGGGAGCTAGCGTGAAGTTGTGCAGGGAACGAGGTAGTACATAAAACTTTCACACAGCATAATACACCTCTAATCTACTGCAAAACTTCGCGTCTGCCGGATCAGATCATTTGCTTTTAAGAAATAGAGAGGATGACAAAATCCTATGTATTTCCAATGGTAAAATTGTGACATTTAAGGTGTTGACTCCATTTTTTCGAATTTTTGCTTATAAAAGTTACACAAATTGGTATTTTGTTGAACTGGTTATTATAGAAATCATCTACAGATCATGATCTTTCAAATGAGTTATCATTCATTGACAGAGGATGAAGTAAAGTGTACAAGCAGACACTTTTCGTTGGTGTAACTGCAAATTTTAACATAGAAATTTCAGGAAAATTGTTGATATACTTTAACGATAAGTGTCTGTTTGTACACTTTACTTCATCCTCTGTCACTGAATGATAACTCATTTGAAAGATCATGATCTATAGATGATTTCTATAATAACCAATCTAACAAAATACCAACCTGTACATTTTCATGAGCAAAAATTTGAAAAAATGGAGTCAACACCTTAAATGTCACAATTTTACCACTGGAAATACATAGGATTGTGTTATCCTCTCTATTTCTGAAAAGCAAATGATCTGATCCGGCAGACGCGAAGTTTTGCAGTAGGTTAGAGGTGTATTATGCTGTGTGAAAGTTTTATGTACTACCTCGTTCCCTGCTCAACTTCACGCTAGCTCCCGGACTATAAAACAAGTTACCGATAATTTGGACACTTGGTGCATTTGCAATGATATGTATTTAAATGTTGCTAAATCTAAAGCTGTTCTTTGTTTAAAAAATGCTCGTTTGAGAGATCCAGCTCTGTATGATTTCCCCATAAAGATTGTGCAGTCCGAAAAATTTTGGGTGTCTCTATTACAGAAGATCTGAAATGGCATGCGCACATTGAAAGTGCTTTAAAAACAATCAGCAAACGCTTCTATGTTTTGAAATGCCTTCGACTATATTTAAATTTTCATGATTTGCATTTGATATATACAAATATTCATTATATTATATTCGCTCTGTAATTGAATATTTGAGCCCCGCTTTTTTTTTAAATCATTGTCTCTGAGTTTAATAAAAATTGACAGGAGAGGTCATACATGTGCCTGTGCTCCAGACGAAATTGAAAAACGGCGACAAGAATTAAGCAAAGATTTGTACTTGCAAGCCGCAAGAGATTACTGTATACTGGAGTCCCTCTAATTCCCTCGTGCAGGACCGACGTGCTTCAGAAGTCTTTCTTTCCTTTCATTGCAACTTTATTAACTCATCGTTTATCATTGCTTTCTTTGCTTCATGATGTATGACCACCATTTTGTGCAAACCATGATTTTCATTTTCTGATAAAACACTTCTATTTTATTTTATTTGATGTCTACTGTGAGACGCAGTCTCTTCGTTTCGTGCTCGCACTCCCTTAGAGATGGTTCTTTTCCGAGTTGGTTCTCTTCACATAGAAAATATCTGTTTGTTCAACTATAAACATTTCGATACTTTGTTAACTAGATTTTATCCCCCTGACTTGAAAGCAGACAGAAATGGAACCAATAACACGTCCGTTGAATACCTTGATGCTAAGTTGAACGTTAATCATGATGGATTGCACACCTCCGTTTTTCATAAAGTGGAACAATTTTTATAATATTTACTTTTCTGGAAAGTCTTCTTCCTCTTCATATCGGTGCGAATGTATTTGCCAGTCAAGTTTCAAGGTATATTAAGAATTTGTTCGCATCTATACAGTATGCCATTGTTAAAGTTAAAAATACTTTATACTTTTGATATTTTCGTGAAGCGTGGCTAAAGCTTGTAAACTGATCAAGTGTATGGAGAGATTATTTGATATGCATATTTTTGTTTTATTCAAGTTTGGTTTGCATTCTGCCAAAGAGTTGTCTTTCCTTTGTGGCTTTGGTTAAATTTGTTATCGATAGTGTTACTGTGTATTGGGTCCGTCAGCTAGAGTATGAGCGCACAAGATGTTAAATGACCCGAAACGTGACCTAGCTGGTCATCGTGCTGATGAGCCCTTTCTTTTCGATTTTTGTTGGCCTTCCTGAACTGTTCACATCTTGTATATTTTGTTCTGTGCGCCTCATGTTTTATTCTTTATATGTAGGAGTGTACAACTATTACTTATACCTTACATACTTACTAGTATCTTACACGTTGACCGACGTGAACGCTTCTCAGTCCTTATCAGGACTAACATTATTAGCTATTGCGTATATATTCATTATTGCGTATTATTATCTTTTAAGCCCACTAACCTGACTTGTTCCTTGATTCATAACTTTGTTGCGCTACAGGATTTTAAATGATGTCTTGGGTATTTTTGGAATTCTTTCTGTGAAAGTGCTTTCGCAAATATTCGCTAATGAGAAATTTCCATAAGCTGTTATGAAGACTTTATTTGCTTCAATCTTTTGTTCCAATCAAGATTAGGAACTTTCATTTTTTTAATATCATTTGATAACTTTGCTATTCCACTTTTTACTTTTTCCAAGGGTTGTGACTCAAATATTAAGGGTTTTTACGCAATTCACTTCGAATGCTAAATAGTTCTCATTGGAAATTACGCAATGCCCAACTAATTAGATGCAATGCGGTAGCGGATGCACCTTTTTTACCATTCATATTTTCTAATTTCTTGTGTAGGCATATATTGTGCCTGATCCTTCGCAGTTGATCGCTTCGATTGGGTCTTCATTCATAAAGTCGCGCAAGTGAAAAGGTCATGTGACATCATATATGCTTGTAATGACATCGACATGCACTGTTCAAATAAGTCCTCGCACAAATTCTATTGCTCTTTTTCTAAAGCGATTTTCTATGGGTTCTAGCAATAGTGACCGAAACTTTCTTTCAGCCCTCAATTTTTCAAAAATACCTGCTTCCCTGCCTGGTGGGTCCTAATTACTAAAAGCGGGTTGTCTTATTCTAACCTCGCTCATGACTAGATATCGTGTAGTAGCTTCCATGTTTACATGCAAATACAATGAAATTGTTTCATAAAAAATGGATCACCCTTAAACATCGCCTCAACTTCAACTTTGTCTAACTCCGCCAAACTTGAACGAATTTCTCTGAAATTTGGAAGATATGTCAGTTGTGCTTACTAATATCATTGTTGGAAATTTCAAGCATGAATATTGAGTTGTTTTCCTGTTATAGATAAAAAAGTAGTAGATAATTTGATCTTCATTTAGCAATGTTACACAAAATCATATCTCATTCTTATAAAATTATATTTGTTTCCTTTGTTATGTAATATGTTGTTCTACAAGCCAAAAGCTATCAAGCAAAACAAAAATAAAGAAAATCGGTCAATCAGAGCCAGTATAGCACCATTATTCATCAACAATAATGTAACTGCTACATGTGATTAACTGGACTTCATGTTCCATAGCTTCCTGACTCTTCGTTGCGGTGGTGTTGGCAGCACCCTGATTGCTTTGCTTTCCAGCTAGAAAATCTATCTCTTAACTTAACCCGTTGAAAACATTATACAAAGCACAAATGAACAATAACGAGATCGCATTCACAAAAGGCAAAGTGTCACAGCCTTGCCAGAAACTAGGGTTTTCCTTTGCGAGCTACAAGCAAGCGACTAAATGTCCCTTACAACAAATGTGCATCGATGGCATAATGATGATTTTCGACTCTGTCGTAAAGAGGGCTCTGCCGTCCACGCAAAACATCCAAACGTAGAGACCGCCTAATTTTGAGATTTGTTAAGTTTGATCCAATTACTCTCGTTAACTGAGATGGCTCACTAGAGCTCGTCTATTTCTAATCCACAATTCGTAGAAAAAACTTATGAATCGTATTTCAAGAGCTGTAAGAAGGCCCTCTCAGATCGAATTATCAGATCACATACAAAAAGACGTCCAGATGGGCAATAGTCATTGTCCACTGGCGAAATCAATGGATCGGGTTGTCTGTCTGATGAGGCATCAGTACTTCAGAAGGATAGTGATGTCGACTTGAGATTATGATAAAATCTGATCAGAAATTCCGAGACATTTACATCGTCCCGGTAACAAAGGTGGTGCGACTCTATTGATTTGGGCTGCATTTGGACCAAATGTCCGCTCTGAACTTCACATACAGCAAGGTACCATGAATTCTGAACGCTATTAGAATGTTTTAACGAATAACATTAGGCCAAATGATAGATCAACGATTGTAGATATTCCATCGACTTGGTTTATACTAGAAAATAATGCTACGTGTCACAGGATAGTAAGTCAACTATGCAGCTCAATTAGGGCTTATGAACATATCTAGGGCCAGCTCGTTCTCCTGATCTGAATCCCATAGAAAATGTATGGAGTATTCTAAAACGTAACGTTCGTCGTTCACTGCTACCTACAGATGGCGTATCACAACTTACGTCACTGTTAAAAAGAGAGTGGAGAAAGTTGTATCAGTCAAAAATCAACGATGTCATCGAATCAATGCCTAGACGATTTGGTAATGTCATTGACAATAAGGGTAGGGCCACAAAATATTAGCTTCTTAAGAACCGTTACTGTATCATAGCTTATCAGATTATATAAGGACATTTAAATATATTAGGGACATGAAATAACATGAAAAATGCTTTCTGTATCATACTTAATGTTTTATTTGGTCAAATTTTAGGATGATCCCACTTTTTTGAAACGGACTGGATTATACATAGACTAACCCCATCGCTGCTGAGGCAATTTTGTCTCATTCCCTCAGTGCGATGGTAGTTACTTACCATGATCCACATTTCCTCATTGGTCGGATGGTAAGTTAACTTACCATAGATAAGACACATCATCTATCACCCTAAAACCCATGTTCCGAATGCAAATGACAAACACTTTTCAACTTGTTTCCTCTTCATTGCTTTCCTCCAAACTCCTTTTATTCGCCCC
>CAJQUW010005091.1:0-40494 GCA_907163375.1 Prostheceraeus crozeri | reverse complement strand
TTCAATATCGCCACAGATACATCGGAAAGACAAGCAATCACTGGGAAATTGATATCATGCTATTCCTTTCTGATAAAATTTGATATTGTGAAAGGTTTAACAATGTCAACAAATTGAAGAATAGAATGCTGGAAGAAAATATTGAGTTCATTTGAAAATTTCAAACTTTTGTATACATAAAGCTTTTATCTCTTGTACCCTACAGCTTGATTGATTTCTTCAAAAAGCTGTAGCCTGTGTGGTATATAGTGTTTGCGATAGCTGTTTGTTTTATGAAATCGTGATAGGACGAATAATGTATTGCTTATTGTAAGCGATAATTCATTTATTCATTACAAAGGATGGCATTAATTTCATCAAATAAAAAAACATTTCTACGTTTTTGATTGCTTTGTTTTCGAATTCTCAATGCGAGGAAACGAAGGTTGTGCTTTTCATTCCGATGAAATTATACCTTTCGCCCTACATAGCAAGAATTGGTTCTATCTCGTAATTTTATATCGGCCCACTTTTGGGATTATAGAATGACGTTTCATTAAGCATACAATCGATGTGGATGGTATTTCGAAAATGATATTAAAAAATGTGTGCTCCTCCTTATATTGCATTGATGTAATTGAAATTTACTATGAAAGATATCCAAAAGATATAGAAAATTGCTGCCAAAATATATTTCCAAATGAATATGCGGTAATCTGCTATAGCAGTGCCCGTCATGAAATACATGTTATTCTCCCAACTGACAAGTCTTGCAAATCCTTCTCGCCTCTAACTGTGCAATGACAAATGCTACATATATATATATATATATATATATATATATATATATATATATATATATATACTTAGATATATATACATATATATATGCTTATATATAAATATATGCATACATACTTGCATGATTGATAATATGGTACAGTTCTTCTGCCTTCACATTTTTGAGAAGGATCACTTATACTCACAGATGTTTCCTTCTGTTCATCTACATTTTTAATTTTACATATACGCAAGATAGTGAGTGAAATGAATAATATGTGCCGTACATGTCTGTATCACGGTATTGGAAAAGTCCCCGGTGTAGCAATCCCTAATATCAAAACATTACATGCACACGTCTCGAATAATGTTGTGAAAAAATGATTGAGTCGAGTTATCACCTATCTTCAACAATATGCCTACTAGCCAGATGCATGGATGTAGCCACAAACATGGACCGCGGAAGTGGGGGGGGGCAGGCCACCCCTAGAAAAATTTGCCGGGGCCACATGTGTATTCGCCCCCCCCTCAAGTTTGAACAGTTAAAATATTCATCTTAATGATAATTTGCAATCTAATTCTTCATTATCTATTGAATAAGTACAAAGTCAGGAGATAAAACGATTACCACTTGAATTAACAGATCTTCTCCTCATCAACCCTGCGAGTTCTGACGCAAAAAAGTCGACAAAGTACTTTCAAATCCGTGCGACCCATGGACCGTCTACCCACATGTGTAGTGGTTTACTAATTGTAATGCTAACAGCATGTGCAAGCTATTCGATTCGCTCTCGAAGGTATCTTATACGTCGGTGGTAAACTTATGCATCAAAGGATAAATAAGTGGTTCTTAGCATTGCATGGTCTGTGACCCCTTCCCAGCCATTCGACTTTCCGTGGCCCTGCCATTACCATTCAACTTCTTTGTTGCTACTTTCTCCAAGTTTCTTCAACCCTTACGATTACATAAATTTACTTGAATTGTGCCGTTATAGATTAAGCACAGAATACCGATATTCAGAACAAGCTGGAGTTGAAGCAAATAATCATATGCGAGTTTGATTTGTTTCTGGCTTCATTATTGATTTATAGTAGATAAATAGTAAGATGTAATAATTGTGCTCAATTAAAAATAACCAACAATATGGTGAATTAAGCATAATAAATCAAATACACATTAAAAAAACATCGACCAGAGATTCAGTGTGACATCTTTTCTTGCCTTATTAGTACGAATTTTTGATGCTCGGTTATGTACTCGAAGCAGAAAAATGCGTTGCAAAGCAAAAGTTTCTAATTGTTTTTTTACCCAATGATGCTCAAGCAACATCCTTATTCCATTTATATTAGTGTCCCATGCGTTTCTCTGACGGGAAGTACCCTAACCTGGCAATTATCCATGCTGATAAACACAACAACTGTATGTGCTCTTCTTGTGGCCCCCAACCAATGGTCTTGTGGCTCAATAAGGGCCATGGGCCCCCGGTTGAGAACCACTGGGATAGACCATGGTTGACTTCTATTGTGTCGTGCACATGTAACAGATTTTGTTAAACGCTCAGAGGATTTTCTGCACTTTGACTTGAATTCACGGTAAGTAAAATACATTATGAAATGATGAAATTGGTGTTTTCACACTCAAGATCGGTGGTACAATGCGGTATAGGGTAGCCTCATCAGCGGTTCCAGAAGACCAGTCGCTGTGTAGTTCCTGGAAGCAGTTACGACTAAACTTCCAAGACAGATGAACGACGACAAGTGTTCTCTTCCAAGCGCGTGTGATCTTTTTTCGTGCGAAATATAAGGTTATGCGCAAACAAACACTTGCTTATAATAATCACTATATCAGTATGAGATTATATTCAAAGCCCTACACTAGCACTTACGAGTATTATTGAAATTTTGAATAGGCTGTTTGCTTTTTCTTTCATTTCGTTTAACATGGAAATAAAATATAATGGTGTAGTAGAGAAGTGAGATATCTCCAAAATTTATACAATGAATTGATTTTTTAGGATGATCGATGAACTACAGTAATTTCAATTCGACATGTGATACAACTATATTACTTCTAACAGAGCATTGGTGCCACTTATATTTTATATGAAAGATGTTCACTTTGATCAACAGATTTTGTCTATCAATTCGTCGAATTACATACATCTGAAAATTCTATCTATGGCTGTGATTTAGAAATAGTTTTCATGATTATACTTTGCACTATGACCATGAATCAGAGAAAAATAAATATAGATACTGATGAAGATCAATGATGCGTACATTGTGATTGCGAAAATGTTAATAATCAGCATCATTTATGTCTATTACACTTATTGTGATAAAGCATTATACAAAATGTATCCCCCCCCTCGGAAAAATTTTCGCGGGCCTGCCACAATGCTGTGAACACAGTAATTCATTTAGTTCGAATCGATTGTTTTGAGTAATGCATCTCTAAAGCCTAGAAAAACAGGAAGTTTCTCGTAAACCAGCATTGTTCTCCTTGCCATTTGTGCGCTAATAAATGTCATAGAAATTTGGCACAGCTTAGAAGACTCCGCAAACTAAAGTCTTTGATAGTTGATCTTATGTGAGAGATTCTCATGCGTCGTAGTAAAAAGTGCTAGGTTTGCTAACACTTTCATGGAAAATAAAAATTTTTATGATTGTCAATTCCATGGAGCAAGTAACACATTGTCAAGTGAAGTAAGAATATCAAAATCATTCAAACTTTTCTGGGAATCAGTTCAGAAATGTCCTGTTATATCTCAAGCATCACATCAAATCGAAAAAATATCATTGCCCTTTTCTAATTATCTCAAAATAGGATGCCTGTGACGCTTCAAATACAAATCAAGAGCCCTTCATTATGAGGTAATCCGACAAATAAATCACAGTAATTTCCTGAACAAATAAATACAGTCGACAAATGGTACGAAGAACAGAGATCAGCTCTACACTGAGAATAATATGTGTGGTAATTGAGCGTGGTTACGTCTCGTGTTTTATAGTCTACTACTATACATTTTCTACTAGATGCAAGCTGCTACTATATGCAACACAAATTCATTCGTTGAAAACAGTAGATTTCACACGAATAAGTGCATAACCGTTACTGTCTTTCACAGAATATCGTCATAGTGCTATCGCAACCTGCAAGAATTTGTGTGTTAAACACGTGACATATGGGACATACTGTGTATCAGGATTCGAGTGGAAAAATTGCACTTTGGTATTATCATTTAGTGCATTCCGATACGATCTCGCTGAAGGAAAAAATACTATTCCACGTTTGCAAAAACGTAGGACGTCGTGACGTACTTCATTCATAAAACGTGAACATAATGCGGGCTCTCCCAAAAATCGAACCACAAAAATACTCCACATATTGCTTGCATTGAGTTTATAAAAAGCAATGTTCGCTAGCCATCGAACGGAAAAATCGTCGTAAAGTCAATTTTGTCAGTTAGAGCCTCGAAATTTTGACTATGAGTATTGAAAGAACAAGATAAGATTTGCCCCTCGCCCCGTTAGTGTTTTTTTTAAACCGCTGCTTCGAACATTTTTGTCATATGCGTTGCAGTAAATTATTAGATTTCATCAATTATAATCATATGATCCTTAATTTTTTTAACATGTGATGGCATTTCATGTATCGCTGTATGTAAACTAGGCCAGTAGTAAGGAAGTGACAAACACCAGATAGCGCAAGATGGCCGCCATCGCTGACGTCCCCCCCTCTGGAACGGCAGAGTGTCGTGGTGTGCCGGCCAGGTGGGTCCACGTTCACAAACTGTTCGCTGACGTCCCCCCTCCTCTGGAACGACAGAGTGTCGTGGTGGACTTGGGCGACCGCCAGGATTAGTTTGAGGCTATAGTGTGTGATGTTTTTCGTGCAGTCTGCTGAATGTTGGGTTGTAAAATTGGCTGTTTCGAGTGGAAGGAGTGGTCGGATGGGAAAACGGAGGCCAGATTCAGATTCAGCGTGAAATTCTGCATCGGTATGGTGAATTTCAACGTCATCGGAGAGAAAAATTTTCGCTGACGGCGCCCCCCTCTGGACAGCTCGCTTCGATTTTGGCTTCCAGTGGACGGATTTTGTCGTGCCATAGCTCGTTTGAAAGCTAAGAGTGAGACAAATTCACTGAAAGAATCGGCTTGTTCCTATCTGTCTTCGTTTAGATGTGAGACGCCATTTAAGATTTTGGGAGATTGGCGAAAAACGACAGAGTTAGAATTTGGGACGTTTTGGGCTGTAGCTTCAAAACGAAGCATCGGATTGGAAAACGGATTTCAGATTTGGAATCAGCGTGAAATTCTCTATCTGTATGGTGAGTTTCAAGGCAATCGGCGAGAAAAAATATTCAACATTTTTCGAAAAAACGACAGAGTTAGAATTTGGGACGTTTTGGTGTGTAGCGCCAAAACGAACCATCGGATGGGAAAACGGAGGCCAGATTCGGATTCAGCGTGAAATTCTTCTGCACTCCCGGGGTATGTTTTGAATTTGAACGCCATCGGAGCCAACAAATTTTCGCTGAACTGTCCCGTCCCCCCACCCCCCCCTCCTCCCCCCCCCCCCCCCCCCCCCGTCCCCCTCCCCCCCCTCCCCCCTCCCCAACCCCACCCCCCCCCCCACCTTCCTGGACAGCTCGCTTTCGATTTTTTGGCTTACCCATGACTGGACGGATTTTGTCGTAGCCCATAGCTCAGTTTTGAAAGCTAAGAAGGTGAAAGAAAAACAAATTCAACTGAAAGAAAAATCGTCGGTCGAACGCCTTGTTTTCCTATCTGGTTTCTTTCGTTAGGAGGGATGTGAAGTAGAGAGAAAGTGAGACGGAGGGCCATTTATAAGAGATTTTGTGGACATTGGCGAAAAAAAAATCGTAACAGAGTTAGAATTTGTGGGGACGGTTTTTTGGGCTTCTAGATGCTTCAAAACGAAGCATCGGAATTTGGAAAAACCCGGATCCTTCAGATTTTGGAATCAAGCCGTGAAATTCTCTATCTGTATGGTGAGTTTCAAGGCAATCGAGAGAAAAAATTTTCTCTTGCTGCACCGTCCCCCCCCCCTCCCTCCCCCCCCCCCCGTCCCCCCCCCCCCCCCCCACCCCCCCCCCTCCCCTCACCCTCTCCTGGACAGGAGCTCGCTTCGACGTCGGATTTTGGGCTTCCCAGTGGACGGATTGTTTGTTCGTGGCCATAATAGCTCGTTTAGAAGCTAAGAGTGAGACAAATTCAGTGAAAGAATCGGCTTGTTCCTATCTGTCTTCGTTTAGATGTGAGACGCCATTTAAGATTTTGGGACATTGGCGAAAAACGACAGAGTTAGAATTTGGGACGTTTTGGGCTCTAGCTTCAAACGAAGCATCGGATTGGTAAACGGAGGCCAGATTTGGAATCAGTACTTGATGTTAGATTGTCCAAATTGAGGATCATCATCCAATGAGGAATCAAAGCATTTCTATATAAATAGCGAGCCTTTCCAACAGTGAGAATCATTCCATCGTTTGAATTCCATTCATCACGAGTGACGGACGCACATTTTCCTCCTCTCTCCTCTAGTTCCCTGTTCTATTATCCAACTAAAAATGGTAAGTTTGCTACTTTCCTTTCGATTCCCTCCCTCTCCCTTCCCTTGAACGTAAACTTAATACAATCTTTTTTCATTTTCCAGGGCATCTACTCCCATCTGCTGCACTATAGACAAAAATGGCAAATCAAACGGAACAAGGTTCGCTAACGGTCAGATCATCCGACAACTGAGACCAGTGGAAGAAAACAAACCAAGGTACAAATATATCCTACAAAAAACCGTCTACACAGCGTAAATATTAAACAAGTTCTTGCATTATGAAGATCATAGCGTAGTAACTCTCCAAACGGGAATGCTCCCTTCCACGATGTCAAGGATAATGCGCAATCAGTATGGGGACTACATACTGATCCCCGTGGAGATCCGTACATTGCGCCTCACCAACTTAGATATTAATTGAGGAGTACGGGGTGACCATATAATATATGGGACATTCCCTACTCCTCTTGCACAAGAGTGGAAGGCCTATAGATACAAGGATAACTCTCTATAGAAAAGATTCTGGGCTTGTATATCACTATTGATGCCTACCGGATCACATTGGTGTATCTTACTATAAGAAGGATGGAGATCATTCAAAGACCCATACAGATGTGATTGATGAGCTCGTAGAAGGTACTTGGGATATCATTTTCTAAGTGAATGGACTATATTATGGTCGACAAAAGGATAATAAAATAGTCTCTCTCTCCATGCATATGGAATCCATCCTATATATTCCAAAACCACCCAACGTGGACGACATAATTGATCAAATCCTTAACAGCAGTGGTACCAAGCGCAAGTCGGAGAAGAATGCTGCATCAAAACGCAAATCAAAGAAGGATAATTACTAGTCCTTTCCTAACTCTACCCTATGACAATTCGCTTATGTGCTTTGAGTGTCGTAGACGTGGTCTTATTAGATACATTTTACTTCTTCGTTGCCATCATATCATTTGTGTATTTTGTCGTGAAAAGCATCGATGTAATTCTCTTCATTTTGTAAATATGTTATAGGAACGTTTCCTTAGATGTGGTAATTTTCCGTTTTAGCTTCTACATCATATTTATTGGAATGTGAGGGTGACCTGTACAGGAGCTCGAGTGCTATTGCTATGGAACAAATGGAACATATCATATTGTTTATGTTCTATCATCAACATGCCAACTTGCGATCCCAATGTTGTCATTGGGCCCGAGAAAACACATTCATGGACTTCAATCTGAAATATTTGAGAAACTAGGCTTTTCTTGTGAGAGTGCTCTTCTTATTGACTTTAAACGATGGTTAGCTGCTTCAATGTTATACGCAACTTTTGTAATAATCCTGTAAGGAGAGGAAAGTAAATTTCCCAATCTAATCATTGATGAGATTTTGCTCCCTCCTGGGATAGTAAGTAATCAACATTATCATGAAGTCCGAAATGGTTTTTAAGGATTTGTGTTTCCTATTTTGTCTGTTAGTTGTAGTAGCTACGGTTCATAACCAATGCTTCTTTCCTCCTACCTCAACACTGCCATATGTCCTTAGGGTTATCATTGCTCGCTGTATGAGAGTTACCACCCAGCTTATCTTCTATTTTATCATCTTTCAAACCATTGATTATATTTGCAAAATGCTTGTTAAAAACCATACCGTTACAATAAATTTACTATGGAGAAGAAGTTGTTGTTTTTTCAGCAATGGATTGGTTAGATAAAGGGGGCGAATCATGTCTTATCTCTCCCTCAAACGACTGCGTAACATTAAAACGTTTCATAGTCAAAAGTTTAGAAGAGCTGTTCAAGATTATTGATAAATTTTTCACATAGATGAGACCGACATCGAAGCATGGTCGAAGATGCTAGACTATATTTCTAGAGTTAATGAATCATTCCTCGATACATTATCAGGCGCGATTAGTTGCGAAAATTAATTTAGTCATTGTGAAAGGAAGAGGTGTGAAAGTCGCTCTTTCCATTTTGCTTCTTATACAATGAAGAGGTAGATTCACCCCGAAGAATTTTTTAAAGACATTTGCTAAAAATACTGAACGACTTAACGCATTTAACCAATCGATGTACAGTCTAGTGATTGAAGCGATTATCAGATATTTCACATTCAACTTTCCATAAAGAAAAATTGAAAATGCATGTACTTGATTGTGGCCCAACTGGTTTTCGAGCTATGTCTGCTCACTCTCTCGAAGTAATATTCCTTCTGTACATGTGTCTAATATTTAGAAAAAGGCTAGCAAATTCATATCTTCAAAAGACATGCTATAGACCATCAGTACCGGTGAAACTAGGTGTTGCGATGTATGTAAGAACGAAGGATGGAAATGAAAAGCGCATCTTCAAGAGATGTAAGCATGCTTTTTGTCAACGCTGTTTCATACGTAATTGCATTCAACATTGCCAAAGTAACCCCGGAGATATGGCTCAGATTGTCGAGTGTCACTTATGTCGCAATAGTTTAGTAACCTATGCAAATGTGGTAAAAGATAGGTTTTAGCCAAAGAGCAAACAACTGAAAATTGGCGAAACGTAAAATGACGAAACGTAAAAGTCCAAAATTTTCTTCAGCCATTCAAGCTCTCCGACGAATGAAAGCAAATCAGCGATACAATGCTATACGACAAGCTAACGATAAATTCATTCGAGAAATTATTTCTCATGTGAGAAAGTTGAGGACGCAAAATAAGCGCCAAAACAACGAAAGTTCCTTAAGCGATAAGCTGACGAAATTGCGTAACATCTTCCAATCCAAAAGTCACCCTTCAAAGAAAGAGGAAAACTCTAACACAAAAGGGCGGTTTCCTTTCAGCAATACTTCCAATGATAGCTCCTGCCGTGGGCAACCTATTGGGAAATATCTTTGGCTCTAAGCGTTAATTATGCAAATGTTGAGTCTCAAAGTAATAAAATGGATTTCAGACTTCAATGTGATGATAAAGTTCTGACTGTATCAGGTCCATCTCATGCAGGTAAAACTGTTTTCACGCTGAATTTATTGGATAAAAGAAGGGAGTTGTTTATGGAACCTATCAATCGAGTGATTTGGTGTTATGGTATTTATCAACCGTCGCTGTTTCAGGAATTGCAAAGTCGCAACTTTATTCGACATGAAGGACTTATTCCAGTCGATAAACTTCAGTCTAATGATGTTGTTGTATTGGATGATTTATTAAAAGAAAGTAAGAATTCAAAAGATGTTACAGATATGTTCACTCGCGCAGCACACCATAAAAGGTGCTTTATCATCTATATCACACAAAATTTGTTTCCTGATGGAAAAGAAGCTCGTACACGAAACCTGAATACACACTATTATGCTATTTTCAAGAATCCGCGAGATAAAAGTCAATTTGAAATTTTAGCGCGACAAGTTGCACCCAGAGGATCAAAAGCCTTAATTGGAATTTTTCAAGCAGCTACTGAAAAACCATACGGTTACTTATTCATTGACTTTACGCAAGAGTGTCCGGAAGAATTTAGATTTCGAAGTGATATTTTGAAAACTCCCATGATTATCTACAAACTATGAGTTCTTATTCTCGCATGATTGTTATTCCTCAGGATGAATATGTACATTGACTGCCATGCAGCAAGTAAAGGCAACCTCTTGCAAATCAAATGTAAGAGGAAAGAAAAGATTATCAGCAAAATGTTCACATCAAAGATCCACATCGTGCTGTATTATAACAATCGGAAACTGTTTTGACCATTACAAAACTTGAAGAATAAGATTCGTGACATCTGTATCGACTGCACACCTTTAGCAGCTCGCGCACAATGCTCATATCTCTTTTCAACAGTATTGAACCCCATCTCAATGTAAATGATAGAGGAGAAATCATTACAGAGAAATAAAGTGATGTATGTTCACGTTTATGAGACTTTGATTCAGTTAATGCACACCGTAGAAATCGCCGTCAGGCTATGTTTCCACCTTGTTGGTCATATTTCCTTAAACTATTGAAACAAGCATAATGGCCAAAATTTTGCTTTAAATAATGAGACATTGAAAGAACTAGTGAATTTCAATCACCAAGTGGCTACTCCCCAATGCTTCAGACGAGAAAAGCCAACAAATTGGTTTAAGACGATCACCTGCGACATCCCCACCCACACTCACTAAGCAAACAAGAGGAAGAACTCGACGTAGAACTACATCGCCCAACTAAAACAGGTAAAAGGAAAACGTAAAAATGCCCTCCTAAAAATACAATTCTCAGACTATTATATAAGCAATGTGTTTGCTTTCCGATGTAATGAGCCGCCAGAGGTGAATGTCGTTGTCCACTTGCACTTGCTGCCCAGCTCCATAATGAAACCCCTAAGCTATGTGAACACGATCGCAAAACCGCTAAAGCTAAATGATGCAGTTGTTGTAAATGTAGAAAGGCAAGAAAACAAAAAGATGAGAAGGAGGAAAAAGAGTCAGTCGTCATCGACTGAACGATTGAAGTCAATCTATTATGATGTAAAACATCCGGCAGGATTTGCATCTATCAAGAAATTATCAAAAGCGAGTGGTCTTCCACAATCACAAGTGAAACGATGGTTAAAGGGTCAGGCTACCTATACACTCCACAAACAAGCGAAAAAGAAGTACCGCACCCGCCATTATATTGTTCATGACATCGATGAACAGTGGCAAGCAGATTTGTGCGATGTTGCCTCCATTTCAAAACATAACTCGGGCAATAATTTTATTTTAACCGTCATTGATATTTTCTCGCGTTATGCGTGGGCTCAACCTTTAAAAACTAAAGAAGGGAAAGGAGTAGCAAAAGCATTCCAAACAATTTTTCGAGAAGGTCGCATTCCAAAAAGAATTCAGAGTGATCAAGGAAAAGAGTTTGAAAATCAGCATGTGACAAGATTATTTGAGAGGCATGACATTGAGTTGTTTAGTGTAAAGAGCGCTTATAAAGCTGCACTCGTTGAACGTTTTAATCGCACATTAAAAAATCGCTTGTGGCGACATTTTACTGCCAACTTGACACAAAATTGGACAAAGGTTCTACAAGATACACTCCATGCCTACAATCACTCTATCCATCGTTCTATTGGACTCAGACCAGTAGATGTAAATGCTGACAATGTAGATAAAGTGCGCGAATCATTCCAACGTAAACGCACTCATGTGAAAAGTGATGTGAAAATTGGCGATAAAGTTCGTATCTCAAAAGTGAAAAGTGTTTTTGCTAAAGGGTACCTTCCGAATTGGACAGAGGAGGTATTTACAGTATCAAGGATTAATCAAAAAGACTCTCCGACCACCTACAAGTTGAAAGATTACGATAATGAAGAAATTGAGGGTAGCTTTTACCGCGATGAGATTGAGGTAGTCACTGAAAGTGAAACATATTTGGTAGAGAAAATCATTCGATGTAAAAAACGGCAAGGTGAAGAATGGTGTCTTGTTAAATGGACTGGTTATCCTTCAAGTATGAACTCTTGGATGCGTCGTGCCGACATCTTTCATCTAAGTGATCGACAGTGATTCATGCAAAGTTGTAACTAACAATGTTTAGGGTTTGAGCTATGAATCCAACTGCCTCATTTTATTCACGACCCTCCTATGTAAGTGGTGGAGGACAAATTTACATCGGTGCTCGCCGCCAACGTGGAGGTAGCATACTTGGTGCACTGAAATCTGTTGTAGCACCTCTCATATCCAATGTCGGTAGATCTTTAAAACGAAATGTTTTAAGTAATGCCGTTGGCTTTGCTGGTGATGTTGCTAGTGATCTTTCCAGAGGTAGAAGTTTTAAGAGCAGTTTGTTGAATCGTGGGAAGGAACGCGGTTTAAAAACATTGAAGCAGACCATTGCTGGTGTTACTCAAGGAAAGAAATCACCTAAACGAATGAATAAAGGAAGGAGGAAACATCGCGGAGCTGGTAAGGTGCGATCTTCAGTCAAAAGGCATTCACGCAAACGTCGCAGAGGCTCTAATCATTCATCAGGCGCTAAACGACGACGCTGCTATAACTTCTAATCATGGAGTGTAAAACTTCCGGTTTTTGTTTGTTCGATCAACAAGCCATACAGACAGATATTCTTAGTTCAAGTATTGTAGATTATCATCCTCGAACAGCTGAGAATGCTGGCCCCATTGAATTTGTTATTCCTGGTGGTAGTGATGACTACATAGATTTGAGTTATGCGATGCTTGATTTGAGGTTTAGAATTCAGCAAGCAGATGGAACTGCTATTGACGATGCACATAAAGTTGGACTGAACAATTTACCATTGACTACATTACTTCGTGATGTTTCTCTAACGATTGGAGAGCAGCAGGTGGAAGGTGGTCAAAGCGATTATCCCTATAAATCATATTTCAATCATGTATCACAGTTTCATCCAGCAGCACAAAAAAGTCATATGGAAGCCATGGGATGGTACAGAGATGAAGCAGGAAAATTTGATGTTGAAACAAACAGTGGCTTTGTAAAGCGATCTGCTATGATTAAAGATAGTAGAGTATGTCAGCTATATGGTCCGCTGAATTTAGACTTCTTTAGACAGTCAAAGTTTTTACTGTGTAATACCAGCATGCGACTCAAGCTGACATTGAATAAGCCTGAATTTGCGCTGAATGCATTTGCTAAAGTTGACAATTTTAGAATTCATGTGGAAGATATTGCACTTTACATTCGTCGAGTAGTACCGAATCCAAGTGTCATTAGAGGGCATGCTGAAGGCCTTAACCGCCAAAATGCCATTTACCCCGTTCAGCATACAAAGCTTCTCACCTTTACAATTCCGAAAGATCAAAAGAGTTTCATGAAAGATGGCCTCTTTCCATCGGAAGCACCGAAGCTCCTCATGGTGGCAATGGTTGAAAATGATGCATTTAATGGTAATATAAAGAAGAATCCTTTCAATTTTAAACACAATCAGTTAAGTGAAATTGCTTTACGTGTAAATGGTGTGAGTCATCCTGGTCCACCCTACAAACCAGATTTTGCTTCGGATCAATTTATGCGCAGTTATGTTGATTTTATGGATGTCTTTGGCTTTTACAATACGGATGACACCAACGGACTGACTATGAAAGAGTTTAAGAGTGGATATACTATTTATGCATTTGATTTGACTGCTGACAGCGATATTAGTGCACCCTATCGTCAAGCGAACGTGCCTCATAATATTCGTTTGGATTTGACGTTCAAAAGAACACTACCTGAGACGATCAATGTATTAATTTATGCAGTCTTCGATTCAAATATTGAAATTACAAAGTATCGTGACGTGATTCTTCAGTATAATCGTTAATGAGTTGGTTGACTGCTGACGATATTAAGACTAAAGTGCAGCGTAATGCAGACGAAGCGACGTTGAAAGCTTTCGATAATGTCTATTCACTCGATACCTTACCACCTGCAGTAAATCACTATCCCATCTTTATTGTGCTAAACACTCATTCACAGAATTTAGGCGGTGAGCATTGGAAAGCGATCTTTATTGGAGAAGACCGACGTGGTGAACTATTTGACTCTCTTGCTCAACCTCCAAATATACCAACACAGCAGTGGTTGAGAAAACATACGCGTCAATATCAGCGAAATGAACGCATACTACAACATCCACTTTCATCAACGTGTGGTGCTTTTGTACTGTACTTCATCTTAAAACGTTTACATGTATCTCGATTTGCATCTATTATTCAAAACTTTTCATGTAATCCATCCTCTAATGAAAAAATGATTTGTAAGTTCTATCATGATTTGAAATAAAAACATCATGTTGGAAAAATTGTTTTTTATTTTACAATCCGCTGGGTACGTACATACTCAATGAGATAGTCTAGGATCATATTTGCTTGTACATGAGATTTTAGTCCAGTAATGATCACTTTACTATTATGAAAGATTGCCACATGCACAGGTAACCAACAACTAATGAGAGCTGCAGGAAAAAGTTCGGGTTCATAACACAAACTGTAACTGCTGGTACGAATCTTCAAAAATGATAGACTGTCACTCAATTGAGTAGAGATCACCATATTGTCCACAGTCAGATTCGACATCACACACCTCTCCCTCTTCCATATCCGACGTAGTAGTCTTTGTAGCTCTAAGCGCATTGACTGCGCCGATGAATGAGAAAGGGCGCCGAGAATCTGTACAGTCCCATTTGGGAAGAGTTGAAGATTCCGTGAATTGTTCATCTTCACCACTAACATTTGAGGACGGCCCGGGTAATACTTGCTGTTTGGAAGCTGTTGGTGTAATGTTGTGAGATCGATTTTGGTGTAGAGTCTGAAGCGACGGAGAATGTTGACGATGGTGTAGCGATGGCGCTTCATGATGAAAGAATGAGTAAATTGAGCGATGTACCTTCCTTTTATACTTTTCCCAACTACCTTGATGAAATGTGAAGTTAGTATGAAGTTGGGAATGATAGAGTTGAATTCGCCGATTGTTGACGCGCAGCCAGATGCGATTTCCAATACGTGAATGTCTTTTCATATAGAAGTATTTCAAGTCCTTCATGATATGATGTAGAGATTGAAAATGACGATAAGATAAAGCAAACTCTCTTCTCACATTTCCAGTTGAATCTTTGAAATAGACGTTTCGATCATGATCCGTTTCAATACGTTGTAGGGAATCTAATTTCCAACTCATGGTGTGTGGTAGTCATGTCTGATTAAGATTTGCATAGTAGGGCGATGAACTCACGACGAATAAATGTCATGATGGAGCGATGTATGTATCTTCTATACTTCTCCCAATTGTATTTGCGAAATGAGAAACAGTTTGCGGAATGAGAATGGTAGATTTGAATTTCATTTCTGTAATGTTGAAGCCAAACTTGATCACCCAAGGAGATGAATCTTAATGTTTCAAAATATTCCAAATCCCTCATGATATCATTGAGGTTGACAAATTGTCGCCATGTTAATGTAATTCCTCTTGATGTATGACCATGAGAATTTTTGAAATGTACGTTTCCATCACGATCAACTCTGATATATTGTAGAGAGTCCAAAATCCAAGTCTTCATGATGTTATGCAAAGTTGCAGATTAGCAATATAAAAATGTCGTTTTATCATATTTTGCTTAGCAATGCGGCTACAAAGAGATTTACTAGTAATCGAGCCGCACTCTTTTCTACTCCCATTGATCATGCACAACAGCTAAATGGAAATTGGGAAGTGGGTGTCACTCAACTTGTTTATAGCAACTGTGTCTATACTTTTGATCATGAGGTGATGATATTAATATGAGGCGTAGCCAGTTCCTGAATGGTTGAGACAGAGGGGATATTAGGAACACTAACGCTTTGTTCAAATTGGAGGCGTTGCGTAGCAGTGAGTGCTTGACGCATACCATCGGCCAATCAGTGAAGTCCAATGTAGTATGATATTTGTCTCTATTAATGAATGTATTTGTTGAGAAGCGAGTTTGGAATATAATAGAACTATGGTCTTGAATCATGTATGGTGGTAAACAGATTGCCCACTATTTACTCCGCACAAGATGAAGTATACTTTGTACATCATGAGTTGAGAATAAGATTGGATTGTTGGTAGTTGAAGTCAACATTATGATTTACAGAAAATGATTCGAGGTTTACCATGCGCGTATGCGACCTAGTCCTAACAAATGTCATTCGATTCTTGTGTATTACGTGTTTATTGACCACATAAGTTGTCATATGAAAGCGTTAGATATAATCTGAGAAGGTATAGCTACGTAGCTATTGTTAGTTTCCTCTATTCCTCTTGACTAACGATTGAGAAGATCGGTCAGACGGGTAAAGATAGATGAGATGATTTGAAGGATTGCGACGAAACGATAGAACAAGACTTGTGCTCCCATGATAACCAATCGCTATTGAATAGAAGATTGTGAATTTATGCAGCCTTTCGATGTAAAAGTACGAGATGTTATAGGTCATTATGTTGATGTCTAATTCATGTGACTTGATTATTAATATGCATATGCAATGGTTTGCTATGAGTGCGAATAAGCAAATTGGTTAATTTCGCTGATGACTACAGAGTATTTGGTAATGGTTCAATAAGATTTTCAGCTAGATTTATCTTTTCGGACAGGCGGTTCTGCCAGAGCATGATGTGCATTAGGAAACATAGAGATATGCAATGAACAGTATGTATTGTGAGTTGTTGTGCTATGATTTTGTGCTGTTTGGATTCATTGTTTGGAGATGCCAGTTTAGGTGGTATGTCAATCAGCTAACAGTGGGGTGTTGTCTCCTGGTGAGGTGGGGTTGATAAGGTATGCTGGGGAGTCAATGGTATTAAATGTGAGAGGGGGAGTATTAATGGACTAGCAATTGAGTTCTTGCACGGTTTTTTCATTGGTATGTTTGGATGTGCGTGATTTGTAAGGAATGTAGTGCAAATGCTTTTTTATAGGGACATTATGATAATTGGATGGATATGACATAATTTATCGGAAATTTGTGTCCGGATTAATCAGATTGGTACGATGATTTTGGACGAGACTACTCGCTATACGTTCAGAGACATGGGAGTATGCCGAACTATTGAGCGGATGTATGATATTAAAGGATAAGTGGAGGAATTCGGTTGGGAGTGATTTGGTTTGCCTGAATCACATGACTTGATATCGTTGGAAAAGGTGGTACTGTGGGAACCAAAGATGATGCGCTAGACATGTGCGCGTAGGGCGAGAAATGTGATTCATCAGACGTATTAGTACTATTTTTCAGATAGAGTTCCGCATTATCTGGGGCAAGTGGAGAATGGTACGTGAAGAGAGTATGAATCCGCTAGGGGCTCAGCATAATGAGTCCGTACTCAGCCGCAAAAATGTTGCAGCATATCTCTTTATCTGATGACATCATACATTGTGTGCTACAAATTTAGGATTGAGCAAATATTTTACACGCATGTAAGCATCACTCTTTACTACATTCCCTTACCAAATTTAATGAGCTTTCGCGCATTTAAGGAAGGATAGATTTGTGGTAGCTCAGCTTGAGCCCTTGATTCAGATCATGAGCTTTGTCCTTGATGATAATGAGACGAAAGTATCACACTTGACCTAAATTTCCGCGCAATGACCTCGAGTTGACATGCAAAAGGCAATAAGAGCAATGCACATATATTTTAGCAATATTGTTGATTGATAATTTGAGGATAAGCTGAGAAAATAGATTGGCATGTACTCACGTTCTTCTGAATCTACTTGAGAATGCACTTGTTCTAAGAAAGTAATGTTATATGAATAATTTTCCGACTATACAAGATAATAAATACCATGGCAGACTGTATGATTGAGTAGATATTGTAATGATCGTGCCGGACTCGCATTTAGGAAGGTGATAGGGTGCGTAGGTTTGGGTTTGCTAGTATTTGATCAGTGCATGATAGCAATTGTTCAAGAATTGTGTGCAGGTCTTTCATTTGGAATCCCACAGAACATGATATGTGATACCTCTATCCCTTCTCCCCAACTACTCCATATGTTATGGAAATAATCGATATGCAATATTGACATTATTATCTTGTTGATCTTAAGTCGTAACAACTTACCATCGATGGAAAGTAAAGAAGTAGCGACATGTGAAACTGACGAATAGCTTAATGGTATTCAGTTAAATATCAGATTCTTAGGAAACCATTGGGGATATGGAAATTTATGTAAGGCATCTCATCACAGTTGTAATTACTGATCTCACTTTATGCAGTAGAAGATTCAAAAATCAAGAATATACGATTTAATGAGGTTACTATCTAGTAGATTATTTATCCATCATGAGTGGGGATGACATTAGTTCTATCTCTACCGCTTTCTGTTCTTCTATAACTAAAGGCTCTTACGCTTGAGGTGTAGAGATTCATAATTGGATAATGAATTCTATCCACATCTTGGTTTTGAGTGACCTGTATTATATGGGAGCATACAATCGAAACATCAAGTATTGCGTTATCTGCAAATGGTGTCTATTATTTCATAGTCTTCTATTTCAAATCGAATCATTCAATATCACAATTTGCATTAACTAGATTTTTTTAAAGATTATTGGATGCCAGAGGTGGTCTGATTATACATAGTCTGCTAGGTATTCAGGCGATGGAGTACAGCGATCTGCCACCGATATTAGCTGGACAAATACCGAAACCTTGTGTCGTGTGCTTCACTTATATTTCACGATTACTTGAGGGTCTGCGCTAAAACGAGGAGATGTGAGGACATGTGTGAGTACAGAAATGAGTTATTGGGACGCATGTATACCAATTATGGGAACAAGAGAAATAAGTATGTTATTCAGAAATATAATGAACGCACATGATTATTAGAATTTTATAACCCTGCGCACAGCCAATGACTCTTAATTGCTACATCCGCACACCCCTGTCGCTACAACCTATGCGTATGACATTTTGTAAGACTTTGATAAATCTATATTTTGAGGTATTTAGCGAGAACTAAAATGTAAAGTAATAGCATCTATCATCTGTTAATTTATGTTGATTGAATTGTGGTTGATTTTTGCTTTCTCATGAATGCACACTTTGTGAAGTGATATATCAGTTACATAGAGGTGCAAGTGATGGTTGTCCGTGAGTCACATCTATGGCGATGCGACAGATGAATGAAGATATTTATAGGTAAACTTAGCTGGTTTATGAATGATATCTTGGCTAAATGATGGGCTATCACTAAGAGATTGGCTCGCGGACATGATCGATTGGCTCATACAGTTAAACATGCTGCTACATTCTTGTTCAGTAAATCACTCAGTCGGATACAACAGAAGTTGAGCATGTGCATGCATTTTGGGTAAGATGAAACTATCGATATGATGTGATAGACACATCTCAATTTCGTTCTTCTATAGTAGGTAATTAACTCAACGCGTTTGTTCGAAATT
This sequence comes from Prostheceraeus crozeri, assembly GCA_907163375.1. Taxonomy (NCBI): domain Eukaryota; kingdom Metazoa; phylum Platyhelminthes; order Polycladida; family Euryleptidae; genus Prostheceraeus; species Prostheceraeus crozeri. The sequence goes on along the minus strand of CAJQUW010005091.1, from coordinate 21,290 downwards.
TACTGGGTGTTAGAGCTGTCTTACTAATGTATTGACAGTAGTTGTAATGTATCAGAGGTTTAGTGAATATATATATATACAATTGATAAAAACAATCTGCTTTGGAATTGGTTGCAATGCTACAAACAGTTGTTTGCTGCTGCGCATACGATTGGTATAGAAAGTACTAACGCGTTATGAATGCATTGTCGCATGTGACATAGCGATGTCTTAGTTCGCTTCCTTGTTCACTTGCAATAAGGTTGGCAATTATGATTATGCTAACCATAATCGCAGTCTCTTCGTTGTTGAGAAAAACTCGAATACTTTTTAACGTAGCATTCATCATCCCGATAAAGACTGCATTGTCATTGGAGATTAGTCGAGAAGAATGTTTTGAATCTCTTTGTGTTCTATTGGCATCGTAATCGTTCGGTCGAGAAAACCATACAGATGGTTCCCTACGACTTTTAGCGTAGCAAAATGACCTTAGGGATAGTTGCATAGATGATATAGCATCCGCTTTGGGATATTCGATGTGAACGTATATCCCTCGCTATAATAAGACTTGAGTGTGTTCTCGAGAAATCATATGCATATTTGGTGATCACATGGCGTATATGTGTTTTGATCTCTCGAGCACATATTTATGCCATTGAAAACTTGATGTGACAATGAATGTGATTAGCAAGGGTGAGCTATGACTATAGCAATACAGCCATCGGAGTAAAGCTCTCCTCTACTTCGTGCCCCTCAAATTCATATACATACTTTGATCTTTTTGACACAAAATTAGTTGCTCTTTATCTATCTAACTTCTTGCTTGATGGATGCAGAAAGTGTGACAAGATGTAAACTGATACTACAGAGTGTGAATGTAGGAATAAAATGTCTTTCTGTGGGAAAAGTCATTATCACTCTTGAGTGTGGAGTGACTGTAAACGCATCGTGCGACACATATTCACAGGGATAACATAAAATCTCTTTGTCTGTTGATTGCGGGATACATAAATACATGAATCGCATTTATCTACAGAAATGCAACATCAAATGTTCGTAAAGTATGTATGGATGTTTGCTGTGTGGCTAAACGACGTGTCCTGAAATGTGGTAGTGTGGGTTTAATTTACTGTGTACCCTATTTCTCGTGTGTGTAGCGGCTGGTCATTGATCAGTCATATGTAGGCTTCGTCAGCAATGAATGTACTCATAAAAGTGCGACAAAGATTAGATATGTTGATATGTTGCTATACTCAGTCTAGACTCACTCTTTATCGCTCCCTTAGCACTTCTTGAACTGCGAGATGCCGGTTATGCTCATAAGGAGCGATGAGTTCCTTGATACTCCGGCGTACGTCGATTTCTAGTTAAGATGGGTAATTGACTATACGTGATACCGTTTTGGTATGTTGCTAATTAGGCGTCACCTTTGATCAAATTTTTATAGTTCTCATTTAGAGGGGGACAATGATCTGTGATATGCCATTTTGAGTGCGCACATTAATAGGCGTATCAACACGATCGATTCTAATATGCATAACGAAATACATTTTAGGGCGGGAGTGACGTGGATTGAAGTCATAATTCTGCTCACTAATGTCATCATCTATAACTGCATGGGTGCTCATCATTGATTATGGAACATAATCACAGCTAAGTTGTGAACATTTCAAGAGTCCTAGTCATCCTTTTTTGCTGGGATGGATCTAAGATGTGGGACTTGATACAGTAGGTGATTTCTAGAGAGTTGCAAAAGTTTCATATATCTGACAGATGATGTACCTCTCATTACAATCTTAAATTTTAAATTCTTTCTCAGTGAGCCTGCGTAATATTACCTGATATGATAGATGAGCTGTTTCTCATGTCGCAGTATCTAATCACCCTCTTATTAAGATACGCTTGGCATATTACGAGAGTATGTGCACAGAGTTGTTTAAGGAGGATCATATTCTATGCCTAAGAGTTTCATACGTTAGCACTTGAGATTAGTTAGGAGTTCTGAGTTACTGTCTTGACCATTATAGAGGGGTTTGCTCTAGATCTCTCATACTTGTCTGTTCATTTCTGTTCATTTTAACCACCTATACTATGGTCAACTCTATCGGTCTCTCTCTGCGCCATGCATGATAGTAAGGACAATAGACGAGAGGTGGAGACATGTTACGGCTACATACGCTTGTGATGACGTATGTTGAGTAGTGACTTAGGAATGACTATAGTCTTCGGAGATATCGTGAATGCGCGAATGACTTTTCGTGAACTGTCCTTCTCATCGATGACTTGACGTATAGTCTGTGCTGTGGGGCTGCTATAAGAGGTTGTTCTTTTAATGTGTATATAAGTATGCTGTTTATAGTCAGAGTAAATTGAGTCTGGGGATCTTTGCTGCAGGTCGATCGGTTTCAGTTTATCTTCGGCGGTTCGCTATAATAGTCATGATCGTTGATGCAGTGACGGCTTTGGATGTTGTGACATAAATATTGATAATGCGGCTGAATTTACTATTGGTGAATAGTATATCAAATGTCATCACCGCAGAGTGGATAATACGACATTTTTTAAGGATGCTAAATGTTGGGAGCTAGTAGTGTTATCACTTAAGTGCAGGTCATGATACTGGTGATGCGAAAGTACTTACTAAGATTAATGTTCGAGCAAGGACGTAATTAGTGGATGATTCGATCCGACTTATAAATTGGCATTCAAGAGTAGGAGGGATTGAGTGGAGATCTTTATGAAATTGTTTCATTAAGTCGGAAAACATATCTTTACTCACTTCACCTGATTCGGGTATGAGTGGAAAATCTACGGTTTTATGTTTAATATATATTATGGATAGATTAGATCTATCTCAAAATACATATCCCCAATCACCTTCATCTGAGATTGCTAGTATGTTAGAAGTGGTTGGAGAGATGCTGAATTTCACTATCATTTAACCATGCTAAACCAGAGTGAGGGAGTGGTTTGGATATGTGAACTACCATATAGATTATTTTATCAGTAATACTTTAAGATGGGTAATTGAATCATTACCCACTGTTTCAGATTTTAACCTATGTTTATTTACAAATGTGAGACCACCGCGAATTCCTCGCTCAAATAAATTATACATCTCTGGATCTTGTAAGAGATGAATGGTCTCACCAGTCATTTTAAAAGCAGACTTAAATGACATGGCTGGAAGACTGACAAAGTGGACGGGATCTAACTTATCTTCGTCTAATGCCACTCGTCGAAACTCCTGAAATACATCAGCCAGCAAAAATACATCTAACTTAAGGTAGGCAATCATATATTCGCCAAATGTATGGCAGTCAAATTTTATCCATGCATCTTGTGCATGATCATAATCTTCGGTCTTACATTCTGCACCGCTCAAATCATTTTTAAATTTATCTATGGGCGGAAGAGAAGTCTCGCTGATTTTACTAATCGCATCAAAGAATATGCATATGGAAAGACTCCTTTCCGTGTGATGACTTCATCGGTTAGATTTGGATATTGTTTCTTAAGATTTTGTGTTAGTGGAAGAGACTTTAGATTTTGTAATCGAAGAGGCCAGTGATGCAGTCATAAATTGGTAGGAATCTAAAAATTTTTATATCAAAATTTGACCGTCTTATTTTTCTTTAGTTTTATATCGACAGGCACTTTTGCTGTCCATGGCCATAAACTTCTCTCACGTTGTGTGCTATTACATCAAGCTTCCACTCTTTCATTTGACCTAAACCTCCTTTTATTATCATATGGCTGTCGTAGCCCTTGAAATTATGGAAAAATGACGGGTAAATGTACAGACGCCGTTTCATCCTAAGTGAAAAAATTGCATTTTGAACATAAGTGCGTTTCTAAATTTACCAGTGATGTGATCATGGTCGCGCACTTTCGTTAATCTTATCATCATCAAATGTTTTCCTACATTTGGGGACAAACTTAGCAACTATCAAATTTATGCTTGATCCATCTGCTGTCATATGCAATTGATCTTCGATAGAGTGTGCACCATCATACTTTATGTTGAAATTTTACAGCCTGTTCGAGGAATTGTATGAATTGTGTAAATACAATCCTCCACCTTGCCAGACGTACATTTTATTTTGCCTACTCCTAAAATGAATCATGCCATACTTCATAGCAGGAAATGTGGCTGCTGGTCGAAATGTGATAGTTATCATCGATATAACATTTCGATGGTCAGCATAGAATGACACGAAGAGGACTTAGTTCATCAACCAATTCTCTCTATATGAAAACTCCTTATCTTTGGGCATACGCGTTCCATTTGCAGTTTACCTCGCTTACACCAGCTCATAATGAGTTTCAAATTTAGTTTTCCTCCTAAAGTGGCGAATACATCTGTCGCAGTAATATAACTCTCTACTAGAGTTTTCTAAGTGGTGGTATAAGCGAGAGATTTTGGGAATACCGCAGTAGTGCCATTCCTCACTATCATCCTGTCTTACTAATAAAAAGTTGACAACATGGTCATAACAACTCGAACGCGAGTTGTAGCGCACATAAGCCCAACCTTCAATCCCTTTTTATCCCCAAACATGGAGAACTACTTTAATGTTGTTCAATTTTTCAAATTTTTCTATATCTTTAATTTTCATATCGTCACTATTACAGTCATCGAAAGTTTAATTCATCCTCCCACTGCCTATACTATATGTGCGATTTCGATTCGCATTGATGTCCCAATTAAATAGTGGAGAATGGAGAGAACAGCATATTTAAAACATTGCGATTCGCAATCGACATGATTGACTGCTGTTTTGTTTTTTAAATTTTTTGGAAGTTTAAAGGAGCCTCGAACCCACTATGATTTCTTAATAAATCTGATTTTAAATAAGGCGGACTCAATGCCGTCAAAAATGAGACCGCTATCGCGCTCGTTAAATTTATCAATATTTAATTTTAATTAATCAATTGGATGTAAAATTTATCCAAGACTCATAGTCTACAACCTCGGGGGGTTGCAGGAGATGAGGGTAATGTGAAACTCCAACCCTCTCTATTATTTGTCCAGTATGGTGGTCGATTTTTACATATTTATTTTAAGATAGATGAGCGCCTTCATCCTAAAATTGTCTAAATTGTTGAAGAGCGCTTCTATCAATGATGAATTTGGATGAAACCATTCCTCAAAGTTAGCAATGGTTTCTGAGGAGTCCATCTGGTAGTTCCTCACTAAATTATTTATGGACCCGTCAGTGAGTCGGATAGAGGAGGTGCTGTTAGTATAACTATCGTCACTGTGTTGATGTCGAAGTCTATGTGAAGATATTTCAAAATGTGACTCAAAAGACTGAATGCATAAATCGCAAGAAAAGGAGACATCGGTAACAGAATCATCCCTACCTTCCGGAAATTGATGCTGACTTAGGTCTACAAACACCTCGCTTGATGTGTCGGAATGAGATCACAGCTTTCCTCGTGAAGATGTGTCCACAGTCAGCACATTCCCGATCGTTGCATTCCCGCCACGAATGTTGATATGGACTCGCTCCGAGATGGGACTGGTATCACCTGAAAGAGAAATCATTCTATCATCTCTGTTCAAGTCTCAGTGTATTGTTACAAAAACCTACCTTGACTCAACAACACTCTAAACTTTCCTCGAGAAGGGAGGGCGTTGGTGATGAAGTTGATGCCTGAAATTGAGGAAAATGCTATTAGCCACGACGTTTGAGGGAGATGAGTGAAGAAATTTTCAACTTACCATTTTCAATGAAATCAAGTTTAAGGTTGATACTTCAACAATGATAGAGACTTCACTCAAATTTGGAATTCACTTGTACGCCTCAAATATAGAATACGCTAGAGAATACTTCACTTATACTCTCAAAGACAGAGTGAAATGATACGAATGTCACTTTGCATATATACTTTCATATTCATCAATTCATTGGCTGTTCATTCTGATTGGTATGCTTGTTGATATACTTAAGAATTAGAAAACAATTCAAAGTCATTATGTCACAGTCAACATGACAAGGCCCTCCGACAACACCAAACACAAAATTCTCTTCTCCAATGCTCAACACCAAAGGCGCTCGTTGCACCAAACGCTCCAACGAAGGGGAGCAGTACGGTAGAGAAGTGAGCTACCGACTTGGACAATATCAGAAAGTTATCATTATCAGCGGACGAGGAAGAGGAGAGTGTAATGTGAGAAGGAGTGTCCCGACTTAACAGGCGTGAGGTGGAAGTATCTCTCCAGTGGCGATACTGACAAGTGTGGATGGAGATCACCAGCTCGAAATTCCTCCACCAAGATGTTATGGAGTTGTTGTGACACACCCCTAACTCCCATCCCACGAACTATGGCGGAGTGGGAGTATATTGACAATCAGTGAGGCTCGTGCAGTGAAGAACGATTAAAGCAACGAACTGTTTTTTTGTTATCTATTGTGAACCAGACTCTGGGACGATATTGACGATGAAGACCTTTTGAAAATACATCCATTATAAATTTTTATTTCATATCTATCTTTGCTTTCATACTGACTTACTTGAAACGGGACTTCCAGTGTATGATTTAACCATGTATAACCTATTTCCTCATTTTGGGAAATAGTGAGCTACGCTTAGTCTAACTTTGTAAAGTCTTTATAAGAACATTTCATATGGGCGATGATGGTAGATGAAATAGTGTTAAATAAAATTAAGATAGCTTACATGATTCTGGGATAGCAATCGACTGCGATCCATGTGTAAAGAGCTTGTTAGACTACGGATGGACTTAAGTGGATGATTTAACTATGTATACTTTTTCATTTGGAAATAGTAGCACGCTTAGTCTAACTTGTAAATCTTATAACATTTCATATGGGCGATGATGGTAGATGAAATAGTGTTAAATAAAATTAAGATAGCTTACACTTCTGATACAGGGATAGCAATCGACTGCGATCCATGTGTAAAGAGCTTGTTAGACTCGCGGTCTTAACTGCGGTCCGCGAGGAGAGTTGACTGCAGCGTTTGGCGTCTCCATGATTGAAATGAAATGAAATGAGAGGTAGTGGTTTATATACCCCTCTAATGCGATGTAACGTTCAAGTTGACTGATAGCAGATTCAACTTAATGATAGTATTCGCCAGTCCGAAGACTGCCCAGGGCAAACCGCGTGGAGGTTCTATCATGTCTTGCCCCATGGTGGCCCTTAAGAGAGCCGATGGTTCGTTCTCGTCGTATCTGAAAATAGAAGGAAAAATAGATGAAATTATATTCAAGTGATAGAGATGATATTAATTTAACATAAATCAATTCAACCGGTTCGTTGAACCTTCGATGGTGGTCGCTGAGGCAAGTATTTGGCCGGCAGTTTCCGCTTGCGGTGGCGTAATTCTTTGATGTCACCATCATGTTTTATTGAGAGATGAAGGCATCGCATCTCCGCCATCGCCCCATCGAGCACTCGAATGTGGTATCCAAGTCCTCACTCTCAAGGATGACGCTGTCGACGATTCTGCTCTTGATGATGGGAATTGGAGCGTTGTTCGTCTCTCATCTTTCTTCTGACTCTCAGTCAGGCTAGCCTTTAGTTGCTCGATTTTTAAATTTGACACCTCTTCCTGAGCTTTTAGTGATTTTAATGTACGTCGCCTGCTCTTCAACTCGTTTTTTCGCTGGCAAGCGCCCTTTCGCGAAAGGTTCTAAGTTAATTACTTGGGTCTTGAGGGCCCGAATCTCGCTACCTGACCCTTCAGGTGGAAATTGTCATCCCTAAGGGCCGAACATTCGTTTTTGTAACGAGTGAGCTCATCTTTTAATTTCGTGAGTGCATATTCCTGGCTCACTTTTGCGATCTGCTCATCCTTATTCCAGCTGTTCATCTGCTGCTTAATCCCCTTCTTTACTGGGGAAGTGCGATCACTTTCTTTTTCGGGAAGACTGATTTGTCGTTTTCCTATCTCTTCCGCGTTTTTAGTGATGACGACCTCCTCAGAATCGGAGTCATCTGAGCAGTCCAAATCGCTTAGTGGTGCCTTCTCTTCTGCTGTCGATGAGGTAGTGACCGAAGCAACAGGTTCCAAAATTGTTGCAATAGCCTCTTGTAGTGCTGCGTCTAGATCGACTGTTTCTTCGTTGAAGAAGGGCGCGATCACTTTGCCGATGTCTGATGTTATATAATTGTTAGCCTTTTTGAGCGGACATTCGGCGTGGGCGATGTAAAATTCCTCATGCTCCTTGCCTTTTCAAAAATTTCAGGCAATGTGTACAGCCGGAAATAACGGCTCTTTCCTCGTGGAAGTGAGGAGTATTCTTGTACTTATTAATGTGACGTTTGAATTCGCCACCCCTCTTTATTTCTCCGCAAGAGCACTTTTAAAATAAAAAATTTGAGTTGCCTCCCATTTTGTAACTTATGTATCTGTAAAGGAAGGATGAAATAGAATTACTAACAGGCGACATTGGCAGTCATTCTTATAATCATACAGCTAAATTGTGAGATTGGTGGAAAGTGTCCGAACCTTTGAATCCGTTACAAAGGCATTACTCAGAGGGGATCTTATCCCAACTCCAAGGCCTCGCCCCACAATCCACCCTCCCGCGGACAGAGCGTGCGTCATATCACTGTGTTGGTATCCGGACCCCGATTTTGACATGAAAATCAGTGGATTGTTTACAAAGGTTGCAAATTCCAAGCCGAAGCTTGCCTCCCACAACTTTATAAATGTCTTAGTTGAATTCAGAAGGTTTGAAAACCCCGAAAATTGCCAAAAATAGCGAATTTAAATTTTTCAATTTTTTTAGCACTACTTATGAAATTTTATAAGTAATCTATCACTTAGGGCAGGTCAATAGCAACCGAACCTTTTTTGAATCAAGTCAAACGGACTTGTAGAAGCAAAGTTACAAGCCTTTAAAGTTTTGGAGTCTTTTATGGCCTGGAGACGAAGGCCATCTCCTGGCTAACCTCTAAGTCTGACGGCTTAGCTGATATCAGCAATGAAATTTTCTAAGTCGGTTTCTTACAGAAACTCGGAATTTGGAATGTCCGAAGCTATCATCGGAGCTCAGAGAGACGACTTACCGTTGACAATCTCTCGTCTTAATGACAAGTCTCTGTCGGTTCCCAGCTTATTTTGTGTGTGGCGATCAGCTGATGACGTAATAACCATCATCCAAACACTAAAAACCCGTCTATCTCCGGTTCTAGTGCTCCGATTGAGCTGGAAATACACCATTTCCATGTAGAATTTGACGCTGAATCCAAATCTGGCCTCCGTTTTCCCATCCGATGCTTCGTTTTGGCTCTACAGTAGGCAGCCATCGCAAAAATTCTAACTCGTTTTTTCGAAAAATGTTGAAAATTTTTTCTCGCCGATTGCCTTGAAACTCACCATACAGATAGAGAATTTCACGCTGATTCCAAATCTGAAATCCGTTTTCCAATCCGATGCTTCGTTTTGAAGCTACAGCCCAAAACGTCCCAAATTCTAACTCTGTCGTTTTTCGCCAATGTCCCAAAATCTTAAATGGCGTCTCACATCTAAACGAAGACAGATAGGAACAAGCCGATTCTTTCAGTGAATTTGTCTCACTCTTAGCTTTCAAACGAGCTATGGCACGACAAAATCCGTCCACTGGAAGCCAAAATCGAAGCGAGCTGTCCAGAGGGGGGGGGACGTCAGCGAAAATTTTTTCTCTCCGATGGCGTTCAAATTCACCATACCGATGCAGAATTTCACGCTGAATCCGAATCTGGCCTCCGTTTTCCCATCCGATGGTTCGTTTGGGCGCTACACACCAAAACGTCCCAAATTCTAACTCTGTCGTTTTTTCGAAGAATGTTGAAAATTTTTTCTCGCCGATTGCCTTGAAACTCACCATACAGATAGAGAATTTCACGCTGATTCCAAATCTGAAATCCGTTTTCCAATCCGATGCTTCGTTTTGAAGCTACAGCCCAAAACGTCCCAAATTCTAAACTCTGTCGTTTTTCGCCAATGTCCCAAAATCTTAAATGGCGTCTCACATCTAAACGAAAACAGATAGGAACAAGCCGATTCTTTCAGTGAATTTGTCTCACTCTTAGCTTTCAAACGAGCTATTGCACGACAAAATCCGTCCACTGGAAGCCAAAATCGAAGCGAGCTGTCCAGAGGGGGGGGACGTCAGCGAAAATTTTTTCTCTCCGATGGCGTTCAAATTCACCATACCGATGCAGAATTTCACGCTGAATCCGAATCTGGCCTCCGTTTTCCCATCCGATGGTTCGTTTGGGCGCTACACACCAAAACGTCCCAAATTCTAACTCTGTCGTTTTTCGCCAATGTCCCAAAATCTTAAATGGCGTCTCACATCTAAACGAAGACAGATAGGAACAAGCCGATTCTTTCAGTGAATTTGTCTCACTCTTAGCTTTCAAACGAGCTATGGCACGACAAAATCCGTCCACTGGAAGCCAAAATCGAAGCGAGCTGTCCAGAGGGGGGAGCCGTCAGCGAAAATTTTTCTCTCCGATTGCGTTCAAATTCACCATACCGATGCAGAATTTCACGCTGAATCCGAATCTGGCCTCCGTTTTCCCATCCGACCACTCCTTCCACTCGAAACAGCCCATTTTACAACCCAACATTCAGCAGACTGCACGAAAAACATCACACACTATAGCATCAAGACTAATCCTGGCGGTCGCCCTAGTCCACCACGACACTCTGTCGTTCCAGAGGGGGGGGGACGTCAGCGAACAGTTTGTGAACGTGGACCCACCTGGCCGGCACACCACGACACTCTGCCGTTCCAGAGGGGGGGACGTCAGCGATGTCGGCCATCTTGCGCTATCTGGTGTTTGTCACTTCCTTACTACTTAGGCCTATATGCAATTTTGACCTGTGACATCGTTATTATGAGTAAAAGAAATTATGAAGTATTTAATTTATATAATATGATATATGATATAATTTAATTATATATCAAATGTACTACATCATCGATAAATTCGCCCACAAGTGCAAATCCTTCATTGATTTTTTAATGCTTTCATAAAAAGTTGACGACCCTTTAAGGATAAACATTTTATTGAAGTCAATTACTTTAATCTAAATTCGAGTTTAAGAATACCATAAAGCGGAAAACATGCAATGAGGCCTTCTTTTTTCCCTTCCCCTACTTCCTGGTATTCCCTTTTGTTTAGCAGTGTGAATTTATTCGATAATTGCTTTGAGAAAGTGATATTGGATACTGGAAAACTGATAATGTTTCAAAATTTGTTCTCATCAAATCACATTAGAATCTGAGAATGTGGAAACAGCTTTTGCAAATGCTGTTATAAATCAATATTTATTTGATGTAGTTCTATCCTCTACTGTAACGTTGACCGCATCTACTGTTTCCGAAAGACTAAGCACTTGAACTCCATTCCATTTGATTTTCAGTCGACACAATTTTCTCATGCAAGTGCAGCATTCCCTACGACATATTTCTCATAATTTTGACATTCTGTTTTGATGTGAAAATGGACAAAGTTGCAACAATAATCTGCAGTGACCGAGACCTCCTTTCAGGGAAGACTTTAGAATTAATTGTCTTGATATCTGATTTTGGTTCGATCCAAACATAGAGCCGCGTGCAATAAAAAATACATAGAAACTGTTAAAGAATTATGAAACTATCTAATACAGGCTTTATCTATGAACAACAGAACTTGCTATAGTAATTACGTTGACTCAGATTAGCGGCCAATAGCACATGAAGTTCGTTGGCTTCAGAAACCATGACACTACAACTTTTCAATTCAACAACGACAATTTCAACTCCTCGGCAACCAGAGCGAGTTTCTACAGAGAACGAGGCCGAAAATGAAGCTTTCACAGATTTAGGCACACTCAATGGCTGCTACGAATATGCTTGTCTGCCACATTGGACGTTGTTCCTTTTCGTGTCAGACAAAAATAAAGAAAAACAGGTGTAAATCCAATGGAAGCAGACCTAAGTATTCCGCAAAAAGAGATTTTCTATGTTTGCATTGATTTAGTGAAAAGTACCAAACCCAGAGTCAGAAATTTAGGATTGGAATGTCCTCAGGTAATTTCCCTTCACTTGTAGGCCTATGTGTCAACATCATGTTTCTAATGGGGAGAATGTAGTCAAGAGTGTCTAAAATTGGCCAGAATATTGTGCTTGCTGACTGTCTTTAGTTTCATGGACACGCACATGAAACATTATCGGAAATGACTTAAAAACATCTAATTCCATGCCAAAATTTGTAACTCTAGCCTTATCGAAATAAAAACAAATCTCATTTTTATCGAAAGCTTCATCATCTTCCCATTTGATTTACATGCATTTTGAACATGTTGAACATGGTTCAACCGGGCAGCAGCCGGGTTGAACTCGGCAGACGCGTACATATTGTACATAGTAGCAATAGAGTGCGCATTTTTCCGTTAGTTTCATTCACTGTTAACATGAGCGGATTAAACATTGAACCTCTACCGAAATTGAATTGGATCGTTTAGTTGCGTCAATTTTTTATCATACATTAGATCTACAGAATATTGCATCAGTCGGACAATTTCACATTTTATTTTTCTCAATCAATTTGAAAGCGTCATATGCATTTTTAGCAATCATATGATTTAGTTGTCATTGGGTTTTTCAGTTCCGTGTTATTTTCCCAATCGCAGCTCTGTATACTGAAATGTGCATGCATTTCGAACTTCTGTTCATTTTTCATTTTGTCAGCTATTTTTCGTTTGTATTATATATTATTAATGGATTTAACTTTCTGCGATGATAAATCTACTGCATCACTTGACAATCAAATTTTGAGGTAAAAAGAGAGTCCATCTGACCCTGAACTCAACTTGTGTCATGCTGGGGTCTTATTATTATACATCAGACCGTCGAGGATCATACAATCTAGAATAACTAATAGGCAATATCAAATTGATGCTTCTGAAAAATAATAAAGCTAAAACATAATATAGGATTTTTGATTTTGAAAACCCAAGTGAATATTGTTACTAACGCAAGATGCGCACATCAGGGATGCGGAGTCCTATCATTTTGATAGGACTCCGACTCCGACTCCGGGTATCAAGTATATAGAGCCTTTTTTGAAAAATTACCTGGTAGCCTACATCATAGATCATTATAGGCTTACCTGAACCTATAAGTGATCATTGCTGTATTAATTATCAATCATTTTCGATGAAAGTTTATAAAATTTCGCTTTCACTTGGATGCATGCGACTCGGCTCCTCCCATCTTCTTGATGTGGGCTTCACACAGTTTTTCTCCAGTCTCTACCAGGCAGGAAACTCCCCATTCTTCTCCAAAAAATATGACTATACCTTCGATTTTGATATGCGCTTTAGAGGTGCCATCACACACGATTAACGTGAGAGCAAGAGACAATGTTCTCAAACAAACTAGTATTTCATTTTTGTCTCTGATGTGACCTTTGGCGCGTAGGTGTGATCGAGGCTAGGAAGGCTTGTCTTCTCTACTAAATCACCTAGTGAAAAGACAATCCTTTTTTCACTATCACGGTTCATTCCCTCAACTATTACAAGCTTTGCATGCAGCAGTGTATGTGTACTTTTGCTCGATGGAGAAAGTTGACATCAAGACAGTGACAACTATGCACGAAAATAAATAATTTGCTTGTATTATGTTTCGGGTCTAGTTGTAGGCCGGAGTCTGGAGTCCTATCATTTGATAGGACTCCAGACTCCAGCAAAAATGATAGGGCTCCGGGACTCCGACTCCGCATCCCTGGCGCACATATATCTATTGAAGAAACCTGTATTTCTATTCAACACACAGAAACGCAACGTGCGATGTAACTTCCGAATAAGTACAAGAAATTGGCCCCGTAAAAAATAACACACATTGTCCTTTCGCATCACTAAGAAATCCCTCTTTCATTATTACAGGAAAATGATCAATTCAATCATTCAGCATGAAATTAGTAATTTTGGTAGTAGATAGCACAATATTCTCTGACATAGTGACGTTCACTGTTTCACAACTTCATAAGTATTTGGACAACATCGTTACTTATCGTGCGCCACTGTTTCTTATCTTTGTCTCTAATTAAGATAACTTTGTTGACTACTTGATCTCTTAGCAACTTACAATTCAAAGACAAGCCCACAAACTCTCTCTCTCTCTCTCTCTCTCTATATATATATATATATATATATATATATATATATAAGTAAAAAAGGCAATTAAAATGGTTAAATAATACCAAAATCGACCCAAAGAAAACTCAAAAATCTCTCATAGTCCCAACCGGTTTCGCTCCCTACCTTGGGAAGCTTGTCAAGGGAATGAATTTATTATATCAAAATCATCTATATACACAAATAAGAATAAGATATCAAACTGAAATTCAAAATCAATAGTCATTGAGGGTTGGCTTCAGTGAAGCTATGATGCGGCGCTCCATAGATTCCCTTTCAATCTTAGTGCTTGCAGGTGACATTTGGAATAGAGGAGCAGCTTCAAACTTAGATGCTAGATTTTTAGCACAGCTCATAATATGCTAAAATCTAATATGCATATTATATATTACATATATATGTAAGCATCTTTAAGGGAAATACAGAACAATGCAAGAAATGGGAGATATTTGAATTTGTATAGTCGACTACATGTAAATTCGGATAATTTTCATTTGTCTGAAGTACGCATGTTAATACGCATCACAATAAGAGAGCAGCAAAGAACATTCTTATAAGCTTGCGATAATTTCAGACATCATTTATTCATGCAGGGTAATTGTTAAGGCAATTGCGGGCATAAGTTTCACATTCTTTCCGATTCAATTTACATTTGATTGAGAATATCTGCCAGAAAAAATCAGTTTTTATTCGTGGTTGCATTTCCTTTGCAAAGCAATATTTTTTCTTCCTCGACACAAAAGAATGTGCCATTCTGATGATTGTAGCTGAAAGAAACATAGATAGAATGAGAATTTCAAATTCTTCCAAAGTTTCTAGGCATGCGGAGAATATCTTCATCTTTATTGCAGAAAAACTAATTAAATCAATCTCCATCAACAGCAAGCCAAAGTTGACACTATTCAATAACCATCTCTCGTCTCCCATCGACTCATGATCAGGGATAGTGATGAAATCGCAAAATATACGACTTCTATCTTCACGAACTATGCAGCTTCTACCCATGAAATTTGAGGCAGTGACACATCGTACAATACGAAGTCACGTCTGAAGTGAAAGCATTGTTCACTTGACCGTTCACAAACTTCATTGGTCAAAATTTGTTCAATGGAATTGATACATAGATCGTTATTAAAGCTGTCAACAGAGATAAATTGCTTTCTCTGCTTGTTTGTGTCTAGACATGACTTTCATTTATGAGAATACTGATGGTCAAGGCCAGAACTAGACGCCAGAGACAAGAAGATCAATTTTCCATTGAACGTGATACAAATTTAAGCGGGACTTCTGACGAACCAGAAGATTAATACCATATTAGAAGTATACAGTCAGGAAATTTAGATCGTGAAGAGTAGAGCAGTGTGAATAAATATTTCAATTTGACGAATTTTATCAGTAAGAAAAATTGACTTAAAGAGATAGTGTATACTTTTCACTTGACAGGCTACTTGCAATCTGACTGCTGAAGCTCGTAGATTCTCTGACTTGCAAGCTACTTCTGCCGAAACGCTGTGCATGACCAATTGCACAAGCCAAAGAGAGACGCATATCTATGTCAATCTCTGTCGCTTGCTGCCATTGCATACAAATTGCAAACAAGCCATAAGCCAGCTTTGATTATGCTGTCATAGGAAAAGACATTAGTAATGATTTATGGCTTACGGCTTGTGGGTTTTCCTGTTTGCCTACGGCCTTCCACCTTAGATATAAAATAATTTTAGCACAATATCTTACAATATTCCGCCTTAAGAACAATGACTAAGAACAAGTGCAAGTTTCATTAATTGGATGCCTCTGTATATCCAGCAACATTGATCAAGATCGATGCCTGAACGAGCACCTGAAATGACTATCAGCTAATAGCTGGCTCTACTAACTCAAATAAAGAGGAAAAGTCCGGATTTCTACGGATATAGGTATAACAACACACATTTCATGCACAACAGAAATACAGGGTGGACTAGTTACCATACCTTGTCCGATTTCTATGATATGGAATAAAATGTCTTAATCAAATTCAATGCTTAAAGTTGCATAAGATATCTATGTTTATACTGAATTTTAAAATTTCTTGCTGTTCGCAATCATCCAATGTTGTTTGCGGTTTCAAATTCTATTAAGTCTAATTCAAAATTACAAATCGCATGTGCGAGTTTGTTATATACGCGCCGCTCAATACAGGTGCTTCACTTTCTGACGAAATGAAAAACGTCGAACGAAATGCTAGACTGTTTGCTTTCTTTAACTTGCGGAAACCAGAGAACAAGCAAGAAGACGCTACTTTGAGAATTGGAAGAAGAACGCACCTGATGTGAAGAACAATCAGACGATGGTCGCCGACACAAGTTTTCTCAATACCGGTTCCATCTTACCTCGATCCGAGGCCCCAGGAAATCATACCTCTCGCGTATTGAATGAGAAGAAGGATTCGATCGTGAACGCCATTATGGACAACCCTCATACATCACAACGATTGATCTCAAAGGATGTCAAAGTTTAAAAAGGACAGTCGAAAACTGAAGGCAGAATGCGATATAAACCATACAAGGTTAAATCAGATGCAGGAAATGTTCGACCATGACGAAGAGGCAAAACTTGTTTTTTGTTAAACCATCCTTCGAAAGACAGTGAAGACAGTTCATGGTCCTGACAAAATCATCTCCGATGAGTGCACATTGTAAGCATGTCCGGTCGAGCAAAATCATCCACAATGATTTCTACTTACGGCCCCGCGACAGACAATCCTCATGTTTATGACGAGGCACCCATAAGATCAAAGGGCGTGACCGTATTCGTCGCGATATCAGTTAATGTCATTATAGCAGTGGACATCAGTGATGAAACCATGAGAAGTGACACTTTGTGCTTTTTGTGTCAAGCGCTACTGTGACATTTTGACCGAGAAAGTGTTCCCTGTTCTGCTCGCCGGTCTCACCGCACCTCTGTGTTTCAACAAGATGGCGCTCCACCCCGTTTTAGCATCCAGAAAAGGAACTTGTTTAACGATCGGTTGAACAGCCGATGGATTGGAAAGGGTGGTCCAATTCCGAGGCCCCACCAGATCTCCCGACTTCACCATCTGCGATTTCTTTCTGTGGGTTTAATCGTCCAGAATAAAGTGCATTCATTCAGCTTCGAAGGCAATGAACAACCACAACTGCAAATTAAAATAGGAACTCGAGGACATTCCCATACTCGCATCTATGATGAGAAAATCACATAGAATTGCATTCATCCGATTCGATGTGAACCCTTGTGTAGAACAAAATGGCGGTCCATATTTGGAAAATTTGTTTGTACAGATTATTTTAACATGATTTTTCTGATACCTGTGGATACTAGTTAGTTTACTAAATACAATTTATATTAGCTGGAAAAATACATCGTCTTTTTTCTAACAAAATATCGGACAAGTATGGTATCCACCCCGTGTATACAAAATGGATAAAAAACAAGAATTTAGCTGTTTTCTACAAAGTCGTTTTTCATGTAAGTTTATAAAAGTATCATTACGCGAAGTCATCTACGTGATTGGTGAATATCCTAATCGATACAAGCAAGTTTTCCACAACGAATTTTACAATAATGCCGTCAGCTATAGATGCAAAGCGTGTAAAATCCATCAAATGCTCTACAATGGTCTAATTTGTGCATACGAAGGTCTTTGATCTGATGTTTTTATCAAAGTTTGAAATCTCTCTTCGTATATTGAAAATAGTCGAGCAGTATAAAAGTGCTTACTAATCAAAATTATTCATCTTTTCTTTATCTTATTGCTAAGAATCGATCAGCTTGGAGCGATTTAAATAGAATATGACAGACTGGTTGTCTGCACTGCCAGTAATCGCATCGCATTTTCTTTCAATTTACCACGAATTGAATTCTATTTACTACAGATTGTTTCATAAAAAATGGATCACCCTTAAACATCGCCTTAACTTCAACTTTGTCTAACTCCGCCAAACTTGAACGAATTTCTCTGAAATTTGGAAGATATGTCAGTTGTGCTTACTACAGTCCGTTTCATAAAAAGTGGATCATCCTAAAATTTGACTAAATATAACATAAGTATGATACAGAAAGCATTTTTCATGTTATTTCATGTCCCTAATATATTTAAATGTCCTTATATAATCTGATAAGCTATGATACAGTAACGGTTCTTAAGAAGCTAATATTTTGTGGCCCCTACCCTTATTGTCAATGACATTACCAATTCGTCTAGGCATTGATTCGATGATATCGTTGATTTTTGACTGATCTAACTTTCTCCACTCTCTTTTTAACAGTGACGTAAGTTGTGATACGCCATCTGTAGGTAGCAGTGAATGACGAACGTTACGTTTTAGAATACTCCATACATTTTCTATGGGATTCAGATCAGGAGAACGAGCTGGCCAAGATAATGTCCTAAGCCCTAATAGAGACTTGCACAAGTTGACTCTACTACTCCTGTGACACGTAGCATTATCATCCATAAATAACCAAGTCGATGGATCACCAAGTTGATCTGTCATTTGGCCAATGTTCATTCGTAAAACATTCACATAGCGTTCAGAATTCATGGTTCCTTGCTGTATGTGAAGTTCAGAGCGGCCATTGGTCCAAATGCCAGCCCAAATCAGTAGAGTCGCACCACCTTGAACCCGGGGACGATGTAAATGTCTCGGAATTTCCTGATCAGATTTTATCCATAATCTCAATCGACCATCACTATCCTTCAGACGGACTGATGCCTCATCAGACCAGACAACCCGATCCCATTGATTTCGCCAGTGACAATGACTCATTGCCCATCTTTGGAAGACGGTCTTTTTGTATGCTGATGCTGATAATTCGATCTGAGAGGGGCCTCTTACAGCTCTTGAAAATTCGACTCAATAAGTCTTCTACGAATAGTGGACTTAGAAATAGACGAGACTAGTGCAGGCCATCTCAGGTAACGAGAGACTATTTTGGATCAACTTTAACAAATCCTCAAAATTAGGCGGTCTCCTACGGGTCTTGCCTTTTTGTGAATCGCCGATCTCGTTATTGTTCATTTGTCGGCTTTGTATTGTTTTCAACCGGTAAGAGAAGAGATAGATTTCTAGCTGAAAGCAATCAGGAGTGCTGCCAACACCACCGCAACGAAGTCAGGAAGCTCTATGGAACATGAAGTCCAGTTAATCACATGTAGCAGTTACATTATTGTTGATGAATAATGGTGCTATACTGGCTCTGATTGACCGATTTTCTTTATTTTTGTTTTGCTTGATAGCTTTTGGCTTGTAGTAGAACAACACCATATTACATAACAAAGGAAACAAATGTAATTTTATAAGAGTGAGGTTGATTTCGTGTAGCATTGCTAATATGAAGATCAAATTATCTACTACTTTTTTATCTATAGCAGGAAAACAACTCAATATTCATGCCTTGAAATTTCCAACAATGATATTAGTAAGCACAACTGACATATCTTCCAAATTTCAGAGAAATTCGTTCAAGTTTGGCGGAGTTAGACAAAGTTGAAGTTAAGGCGATGTTTAAGGGTGATCCATTTTTTATGAAACAATCTGTAATATCATTATCGGAAATTTCAAGGATGAATATTGAGTTGTTTTCCTGTTATAGATAAAAAAAGTAGTAGATAATTTGATCTTCATTTAGCAATGTTACACAAAATCATACCTCACTCTTATAAAATTACATTTGTTTCCTTTGTTATGTTATATGTATGTTCTACAAGCCAAAAGCTATCAAGCAAAACAAAAATAAAGAAAATCGGTCAATCAGAGCCAGTATAGCACCATTATTCATCAACAATAATGTAACTGCTACATGTCCATTAACTGGACTTCATGTTCCATAGCTTCCCTGACTTCGTTGCGGTGGTGTTGGCAGCACTCCTGATGCGCTTTCAGCTAGAGAATCTATCTGTGTTACCGGTTGAAAATCAATTAACAAAGCCACAAATGAACAATAACGAGATCGCATTCACAAAAGGCAAAGTGTCAGCCTTGCTAGAACTAGGTTTTTCTTTGCGAGCTTCAAGCCAAGCGACATAAATGTCCCTTCACAAATGTGCATCGAATTGGCATAATGATGATTTTCGACTCTGTCGTAAAGAGGGCTCTGGCCGTCCACGCAGAAACATCCAAACGTTAGAGACCGTCCTAATTTTTTGAGATCGCGCGCGTTTGAAAGTTGATCCAAGTCTCTCGTTATTCCTGAGATGGCTGCACTAGATTCGTCGATTTCTAATGTTCCCACTATTCGTTAGAGATGACTTATTGAGCTCGATATTTCAAGTGCTGTAAGTCGGCCCTCTCAGATCCGAATTATCAGATTCAGCATAACAAAAAAGTACGCCTCTCAGTAATGGGCAATGAGTCATTGTCACTGGCGAAATCAATGGGATCGGGTTGTCTGGTCTGATGAAGGGCATCAGTCCGTCTGGAAGGATAGTGATGGTCGATGAGATTATGGATAAAAATCCTGATCAGGAAATTCCCGAGACATTTACATCGTCCCCGGGTTCAAAGGTGGTGCGACTCTACTGATTTGGGCTGGCATTTGGACCAGATGGCTGCTCTGAACTTCACATAACTGGCAAGGAACCATGTATTTCTGAAACAGCGTATGTGAATGTTTTGAACGAATGAACTTTGGCCAAATAGACAGATCAACTTGGTTTAGGATCCATCGACCTTGGTTATTTATGGATGATTATGCTACGTTCACAGGAGTAGTAGAGTCACTTGTGCAAGTCTCATAGGCTTAGGACATTATCTTGGCCAGCTCGTTCCTCTCTTGATCTGAATCCCTTAGATAATGTTGGAGTATTCTAAAACGTAACGTTCGTCGTTCACTGCTACCTACAATGGGCGTATCACAACTTACGGTCACTGTAAAAAGAGAGTGGGAAGTTAGATCAGTCAAAAATCAACGATATCATCGAATCAATGCCCTATACGAATTGTAAAGTCATTTGACAATAAGGGTAGGACACAAAATTTTACTCTTAAACCGTTACTGTATCATAAGCTTATCAGATTATATAAGGACATTTAAATATATAGGACATGAAATAACATGAAAATTGCTTTTCCTGTATCATACTTTATTATATTTAGTCAAATTTTAGGAGGGATCCACTTTTTATGAAACGACTGTAG